>VWZL01005952.1:47727-210867 GCA_013396915.1 Stercorarius parasiticus | reverse complement strand
AGGGCGAGGAGGAGGAGGAACCGCTACGCTGGCTCCCAGGGCGGCTTCCCCGGCTGGGAAAATGAGGTTGCTGAGACGCTGGGGCCCGAGTAGAGGAGGGAGGGAGAGGAAACCTGCTGCCGCGGAGTTGTGAGCAGCCCAGGAAAGTGCGTGCGTGCCTGGAGGAGGGGGGAAAGGCAGCCTCGTCCCCCCCCGCCGTGGACTCTCCTTCGGTTTTTCTCTCCCCTTGGCGGGGCAGCGTGGGGGACTTGCCTCAGAAGAGACTTCTGTGATTGAAGGGATTTTGCAGGAAGCGCTCCTCAGCCTGTTGAAGGCTGTGTGGTTTCTCTTTTGTGCTCGCCTGTTCCTGTTTTTAACTTTTTCATTATTTTTTTTTTTTTTAAACCTTACTTTGCTCTGGAATAAGGGAAACTTTTTAGCTCCGGAAACATGTCGACGGGAGAAAGTTTTGAGTCCCGGTTTGAAAAAATCGACGTGACTTTAAAGGACCCCAAATCCGAAGTGAACGTGGACTGTTTGCTGGTGAGTAGGGAGCGCCCATGGGCCCCCGGCCCTGTCTCCCCGAATTTCTTACCCTGTGGGACCGAATCTCTCACTCCCAGCTGAGTCACCACCCTCCTTAAACTCCGCAGTAATGTTGTGTTTACTCGGCGTTGAGCTGAGGGTGCGTGAATGTCTCTGTGCAGAGAGAACGTCTCTCATGCCAAGGAGGCGCCCGCCCCATCCTGCCTCAGACTTGTCATCTCTCTCGCTTCATGCACCTTTCTTTTCTTCACCGGCTGTCATAAGGGGCGTTGGACACTTTGTACAAAGGAGTAATTCCTGAGTGCCAGTCCTGTGTGTGAGCAGGAGACTGTAAATAGCTTTGATGTACCATTTCCCTCTTCAACAACTTTTTTTTTTTTTGAGTGAGGTCCTCTTATGTTGTGGTTAAGCACTGCACCACTGACTTCAGCCTGTTTAGTGTAGTCGTTTGCAGATGCAAACTAATGACGTGTAAATTAATATGCCCTTACAGGTGGGGAAGTAGTCATGGCAGGGGTTTAAATGCATTTTAAACTAATTGGTGTGCTAGGCCTGGGATAGAGGGCTGCTTGCTTATTGTTTCCCTGCTTGATCATACCTGATGGTTCAGTGGTATGAACCAGTGCTGTCAGTGTTATAATTGCATCTTAAGAAAGCAAACCATAACACTTCCTGACATAAAACCAACATCATTTGGTAGCTGCTTGACAAAAGTGGGTGATATTTTAGTTTTGATCACAGAAAGTACCTCAACAAAGTGTATGCCAAATCCAGCCAATTTGTTC
Organism: Stercorarius parasiticus; assembly: GCA_013396915.1. NCBI lineage: Eukaryota > Metazoa > Chordata > Aves > Charadriiformes > Stercorariidae > Stercorarius > Stercorarius parasiticus. The sequence goes on along the minus strand of VWZL01005952.1, from coordinate 209,557 downwards.
GGGATGTAGCTGGGTACTTTGATATGCCTAGAGATGCCCATAAATAATAGCAAATTGTAATTTGTGCTTCTGCACTGAAATAGAGAATTCCTTTTCTTTGTGGCAAGGGATAAAAGTTCTTTAGTGTATTTTTTTTTCTGGCTTTCTCTTGTCAGAGAGGAGAACAAGTAAATTGAATTTGTTCCTAGTATGAACTCTGACATTTGGGTTTGGGGGGCAAGGGAGGTGTGGGGGTGGAGATAGTCATTCTTCATCTTCTGCTGCATGGCTCTTAGCAGAAAGCTTGCTTGAGAGTAAGGTGGTGGAGAGGTGAAAAGACTCTAATGAAAGAATCTCTACAAGTTCATGATATTGTGTACTCTGTTTAGCTTATTACTGATTTGTGAGTTTCTGAAGTGTTGACAGAGCCTTGTGGATATTGCTGCCACAAGGGAAAATAGCACTGCATCTTCCAGTTAAGTTTTTTCTTTTGATCTAGTTTACATATCTGTCATCTTAGAACCACAGCTAATGAGAAGAGCTCTGATGCTTAGGATATACTGTGTTAATTTTGATAACTCAAGAGTACTGTCAGACCTGACATTTTTACACCCAGCTTCTATTGATAGATGTCAAGAGTATAGATTCAATTAAGTGTCCGAGTTTTACATTAACTGTGACTCAATTTGCTAGTATGTGCTTTAATGCTGGCCGTACTATGGGGATCTTCCTACAGTGATAGTAAGGAGGTTGCAGGTATCAAGCATGCAGTTGATAGTATCCTTAACTGTATTCCTTCACCTTTTAGTCAGTTTAAGGATTTGTCCTGTTTCAGGGGCGAGTTGTGATTTGGAGCTAAGCTGTAGTCAGTTTGGGAATTAACTTGTTGGGATGCTTCCTGTCATGCTTGTGTAAAGCTTCAGAACATGCGTTTAAGGACATTCTTAAGATCTGGATGCAAAGTGACAGGTTTTCACAAATCTTCTGAGATTTTTGGAGGTACCTTTGCTTATCCTTTTAAAGGTGGCTTCTTATGGTATAGTCATCAGAATTATGGGTTTTTTGTTTTGTTTTTGTTTTTAAGCTAGCCTTGTAAACTGTTCTTGTCAACAAATACCAGTTAAAAAGAAAGTGCTTCTTCTGAAGAAATGGGCTGGTAGGTTGACTTCGTATGTGTTTGGTCACTGTATCAGTCTCTTTGCTGGCTGGACTTTTACTTTGTTTCATCTCTCTCATCCTGAGTTGGTTCTTGGGCTCTCTTCTATTGAATTTATGTATCCTAACACTTTCTAAAGAGTTCAGATATTTAGTTCTTACTGTGATGGTTCACACTACAAGCCTCATTCTGGGTATTATTTATGTATCAAATCCATTGTAATCTACGTGGATATGTTTTTAAGGAAGAAGTGCTTAGGAGTAGTTGATCTGCACTTAAAAATACCTTCTAAGGTGAACGCCGTATTCCCCTCCCCACAGCCCCTGGTTAGAGAGGAAGGCTTGTCAGGCTCTATGCCTGGTACACTTAAAAAGAAAATAAAACCATGTTTTTCCGATCAGTCTACATACAGAAAAATAAATAAAGCCTTTTAAATCTAAAAACCTTTTCCCCTCTGATTAAAGTTGTGCATTGACGTTATTTATAATTGCTTTCATTTTTCCTGAGCAAAGGTGTTAGCTAACTTTGTGTGTCTGAGTGGTGATATATGAGTAACTGATGCACAGACACTTTAAATTCAGCATCTGATATCCTATACACGTAGGCTTAAAAATACTGGAGTTCCTTTAGATTCAAGAAACACGTTTTTTTCGCTGTGTGAAGAAAAGTTCCGCAATGCCGTTGGCTTCTTTTAGGATGGTTTTATCCTCCTTAGCTTTACTTAATTTTCTTCTTATTCTTCTTTCCCATCAGTCAGTAGTCCCTGTAGACTAAGAGGCAGGCATGGAATAACCTTTAAGTCAGTTTTGTAACGATTTTGGGTTTTGTAAACATCATAAACTAGGTTCTGTATGCTAGAAAGATTCTAAATTTATATATGAAGTAGTAAGAGAACAGTAAAGAAAAGAAGATGGGGAGGGGGGAGGCTGATGCGAATGAAGGCATGTTACCGTTTCAGGAAGGTCTGGGAGAAGAGTGCTGACAGCATAGCAGGAGGAAAAGAAACACTGAAGACTATATAACTTCAATTTACATGCTGCAGGAAGGAAATTCAGAAAGCTGAGGTGCAGGAGACAGATGTGTTTATTTTTCCTGTTTTCTCTTATGCAACTCTAATAAAAACAGAGTAAGAAAATGGACTGTTTCAACTGTCTGTAACTAAACTTGTTGGTTTTTTTGGGGCTTCCATGCACTTGACTTAGTACTAGGCTGGGAAGTCATAGATAGGCTGTCTCTTTTGATGAGCCGTGAGGAGGCCAAAGCCTAAGTTCTGTATAAAGCATGTGCCATGGCATGGCGTACTGCTTTTTTCTAAAAATATCAGGTACTAGGAGTCCTACAGTCCTAAGAAGATCTAATAAGACTGTGAAGGCTGCATTAGATAAGTAGTCATGCTTTAGGATGTGCAATGATCAGATACTGGTGAATACCATAGGTGTGATAAGTAGAGCCAAAGGCAAGGTAGGTAACTAGCTATTAACTTGAGCTTTGTGTCTCATTAATGATATTAAGCAGTGGAAAGTAGTATTCAATGAGCATACTTCTACAGCAATTTTGGGATAGAAACATATTTCTTATTCATCTGTTTCTTACTAAATCGCCAGTGTTTATGGGCGTCCAGTTTTTGGAGAGTGGCGATGGAGGGGTGTAACAGGTGAATGGATGAGGGACGTCTTGACCTGAAGCTGCCTGTACTTGTTATTCAAAAATAACTAGTAAATTTTCATGAAAATGCTTTTTGGTGCTCTCTGCCCTGATAATAATTCATAAAGAGTCTTTTCATGTTTTGTGTAGACACTTGAGTAAGTACTTAGTCAATTACTTGAGTAGTTGATTTTTAAAACTTCAGACTTCTGATGGTCTTAATCTTCAAAGATGTCAAATGTTTCACTTGTTCAACAGTTTGGCTTCAAATTAACTTGTTCAACAGTTTGGCTTCAAATTAACTGACAACAGTAAACACTGCGTATGCCAAACTTGGTTTATCTAGTCTCAAGGGACTTCCATTTTTGTTGCACCAAATTTACACAAGTACAGAGCTTGATTGACCTGTCTTTCCTAGGCCTATTGTCTATTTCGTATTTAGCTAGATGAATTTGTGTTCATCTGTCTTTTATAGGAAAAGTTGAGAAGATCGCATCGTCTTTGGGATTTGGTGTTCCAAATCTCTGTTGTCACTAGACATTTTTTTCCATCTGCTTAACTTGTTAGAAAACACTTCTGAAGACCTTATGGTCAGGGATTTGGTTAAAAAAAAAAAAAAGTAAAGACTCTAACTCAAAGTACCTTGACTTCAGAAGTTCTTATCTATCAAAATAACTGTCGAAAATCACCATCACTGAAACCACACTAACGATGCTCTTAAAATCTGAATCATAAAATGCTGGAGGAACTTGGTATCTGAGAAGCTTATTTGTTTGCTAATGAAGTTCATGCACAGAAAAAGCAGAGTTTGAACACTTGCAGAGTGTTAACTTCAGAATGCTGTAAGTTGTCTGGAGGTAGTTCAAAATAAGGGGAAATGTCTTGGTTGACTAAATCTCCTTGGACATGTTTCTGCCATTCTTTAGATCCAAACGCAAGGTCCTGCGCTTGGGTTGGGCCAATCACAAGTATCACAACTGGGTGTTAAATGAATTGACTGCAGCTCTGCGGAGAAGGACTTGGGGATATTTTGAGGAGAATACCTGAATATTTCTCTCTTCTGACAGAGAAGAGGCTTTTTACCTGGGCCTGTAGTCATAAGACAAGGGTCAACGGTTTTAAAGTGGAAGAGGGTCGATTTAGGTTGGACATAAGAAGGAAGTTTTTTTTACTATTAGGGTGATGAGACACTGAAAGAGGTTGCTTAGAGAGATTGTGGGTGCCTCATCCCTGGAAGTATTCAAGGCCACATTGAACAGGGCTTTGAGCAACCTGATTTAGTGAAAGATGTCCTTGCCCATGGCTGTGGGAGTTGGAACTAGGTGATCTTTAAAGGTCCCTTCCAACCCAAACGATTCTGTAAGATTTTATCTAAAATAAGACTTCTCGCTGATTTAGAAATATAATTGTCTCTTCAAGTTACTATAGCCAAGCTTTATATGCAAAACTGATTATAATTGCAGGTCAATATCGCCTGCTTATCCCTAAAAATTATGAAATATATAGGTTGATGTGAAATTAATGATAAAATATGTAACTTGCTGTGTTAATCAAAGGTAAAATGCAACTGTAAGTTGGCTTTGGAAATCCAGTAACTTGGCACCTTCTTATTTCAGGTTGTACCTCTTAGAAGACTTTTTTAATATCATGTAAGCCTCTAGAGAGTTAACAGTAGAGATGATAGGGCTGTCAAAATGTTAACGTTCGATTCACAGTGTATGGTAGGTTTTATACAGGAATAACAGTTAACCTAGCCAGTTCTTCTGCTCATAAAACTAGAGACTGTAGGAAAGTAGTTATTTTTTCCTGTAAAAAGTTTTAATGAAGAGTGATAATAGAAAGTTGATGTTAAGACATGTTTCAACAAAAGGAATAAAAAAAGAACCCAAACCCCTGTAGTAGATTATAAATGCTCTTATCAAGTAAAAATATTTGTAAACAATATCCTTTTTCCCTGGCAACTATGGAGTGTTTTCGTTTTTTGGGGGTGGTGGGAAGGAAGAGGGAAACACCTGGAATTTGTTTGTTAGACAAAGTGAAAATCAACCTGTTGGTCTGTGAATCTTTGAGGACAATGATAGCTTCAGGAGCCACTCATTGAGTACTTAATAAATGTTTAGAAGCACTGTGAGCAGATGATATTGGTAACCTCACAGTTGCTGTTAGCAGAATTCCCTAGGATGTACTTTAGTACTACATAAAAATAAAAAGCTTTTTTAGGTCCCTTACCAAGGAATACTGAGATGTTTGTCTTGATACAGGATGTTTATCTTGACTTTGAGAGGTCCCAAAACATGTAATTAAAAACTTCTAATTTTGTGGATGTTGCTTGATGCTATTTATTGAAACTCCGTTGTCGTCGAGAAATTGCAGTTCCAAATGGAGATACTGAAAAACTGAACTTCCTTCTTTGAGAACAAAATTAGTGAATGGTTGAAAACTATTCTGTCCTTGCCTTAATTTGTCCAGTCATTCAAGGAGCAATAAAGCCACAGGAGTGACTAGGCAATATTGGTAAAACTGTAAGCACTATGCAGACGACACCCAGTTATAGCTCATTTAAGACAAATGCAAATAATACCATCTTTTAGCTTTCTCTGTAGTCTGGTGAAATAAACACCTGAATTAATGACGGTTGAACAAGAGCTGAAACTTGATCTTTGTGAAGAAGAAAAGGGTTTTGAAGCTCTTGTTGTCCCGTAGTGTTTTGCTCTGCTGAGACAATTGGATCTCCTCTAGTGTAATCTCAAGTCAGCTTTCTTCCTGGGCTTTTCAATATTGATGGATATCCAAAACAACATCAGCAGAGTATAACACACTATGGTGCATCTTTAGTTAGAGCACTCTAGTGACTGTCTGGACAAGCAGCAGTTACTTGGCCTGGTTAGCTACCCATGTTGCTAGAGAAGAACCGGCACGGGATCGGTACCAGCTTCTAACTGGAGCACAGGTCAAAGTCTGTTCTGATATTCGAAATCTTGTAAAGGGTTGGCTTTAACTAACTGAAAGATTGCCACTCCCTGTCAATATTTATACAATACAAACTGTCATGGGGACAGCATGTAAGATCTCTTTATTAATAGGCCCTAATTTAAATCCAACTGCTGATTTCTTTATTTCAGCTTTCCCTCTTATATTTCTTATATACGTTCATTTTCCTGTTTCTTTTATAGAATTGAGAAAAGTGAGAGAGTTTTCTTTTTTTTTTTTGTTTTCAGTTGCATGGTCTGAGATGATGCAAAGACCTCATGCTTGGAAATCTCTGTAGAAAACACTACACAAACTAGGGCTTTATTTTGGACTGTAGGCTGACACAACCTAAATGAGTTGCTAGCTTGTGTGTGTCTAGGCTACAGAACTTATAATTGATCTGGAAACACAAGTGGAATTGTGTTGGAACTTGTTTTTTTCCTACAAATCTTCATGAGTCATAATATTAACTTAAAAAAAAATATAGCTAACAAATCCTCGAATTCTAATAGTTATGCAAATATTGAGTAATTAGTTTTTATCTTTTTTTTCTTAAAGCTGCACAGTATTCAGATAGTGCTGCATTGTATTCAGATGTATTAAATTATAAGGTATGAATATATTCAGAGAAAAACTGATACTTCCTGATAAAGTCTATTGATGTTAGATATCTACATAAAAAAAGCATTAATACAAGATGGCTGCTTTCCCGTGTAGTCACTGACTGCTATGAAAATACTGTTTCTATGGAGGCTGGGCTTCTTTTTTAGCAAAGAAATAATGACTTAAAAAAAAAAAAAAGCCCTGACTACATAAAATAAAGTATGTCATCTGGAATGTACTTTCCAAAGAAGAAGAGGCCAGAAGCTTCTCCTGACATCTGGAGATTTCAGCTAGGAAATTTTTCCCTGCTTTGTGGTTGGGGAAGTCATGTTTTTCAGAAGATGGTTAGTAGGACTTGTATTATAGCTGGAGTGGTTATTTTAAGTGGGAAAACGTGAAGGAGGGGTGGTCAGGGCGTTCACCTCCTACTGGCCACTGATAAGTGATGCTACACTTGCTATTCCAAGGAAATGGAGATTTTGAGACAAAAGCAGATTCTTTATTTTATGTCCATATTTTGATTAAAAGCTTTTGAAGAAAACTCAAAAAGTTGTTTCTTCTCTCTAGATCAATTACTTTAGAAGATGATTTGGAAATCTGCCTTTTTAATATTTAATACCATGTGCACAGTGAAAGTAGTATTTTCACAGAATCACAGAATGATAGGGGTTGGAAGGGACCTCTGGAGATCATTCTAGTCCAACTCCCCTGCCAGAGCATTTTGTTGGATACAAGTGATCATTATTTCACAGAATGATTGAGGCTGGAAGGGATCTCTTCAGGTCATCTTGTCTAACCCCCTTGCTCTGGCAGGGCCACCTAGTGCAGGTTGACCAGGATGGCTTTTGAGTATCTTGAAGGCACTAAACTCCATGGCCTCTCTGGGCAACCTGTAATTTTCCGCTTCTCAGCAGTACATTTACTTGGTTGATGCTTCATAGCAGAGCGTAACATTCACCAAAACTAAACTCATTTTGCATTTATTTGCAGAGTTCTCTAAGTATTTTGGTCTTAACTTGGTCAGTAAACCTCTTTGTAGCCCAGATCCTTTTCTGAAAGGCATCTGCCACGGAAGACCAGAAGAACTCTGCGTGGAGGCAGTTGTAGATTTGGAGATTTTAAGCATAAGGGTTTGTATGTGAGGGAACAGTTGCTGTGAATTGGTAAGCTCATTAAGCTTAGATGTAGAATTATTTTGTTGGAGGAAACACTGCTCTGATGTCCACTTTACAGCTCCAGGAGTGACACTTCAGTTTTTCATGATTCTGAACCTTGGTAGCACTGTTTTTTTTATATCTCTGTGAGTGCGTCATTCTTCTAACAGACAGTGAGGGAGCCTGGGTAGGACTTTCTTATTGGCATGGGAATGTGGAAGACTTTGGGAGCAGGAACCTGTCCTTCGGAGTTAGGTGAAGCAGGAGGTGAGACTGCTTGTGGTAGAAGCTGAAGCGCAAGGTATCAGTACAGCAAGCAGCATCTTGGGATCATAGAATGCCTTAGGTTGGAAGGGACCTTAAAAATCACCACCCTCCCCCCGCCGCCATGGGCAGGGTCACCTCCCACCTCCAGGTTGCTCAAAGCTCCATCCAGCCTGGTCTTGATCTTCCTGGAGTATAGATGACAGAGTCCAGCATGTTAATTCCACTATTGAGATCTTAGGAGCACCTTTGAGTACAAGCGTGGAGTGACTTAGGTACTTAGGAGGGGAGGAAACCTCTCTAGCCGGGAGATCATAGAATAGAGTGGATGGGGAAAATCCTTCAGGGAGCGAGACTGAAGGTAGGACAGGGAGTTTGTGCTGGTTATACTTGCCCCATGCCTTTTCACAGATGGCCAGGTTGCGCAGAACAATACCAGGCAGGATATGAAGCTGTAGTTGAAGATAGAGGTAATACTGGTGCCTCGCAACTTTGTCTTGATATTATGCGCTGCTGTCAGTGTTAGAGTTGGAATCATAAGAGTTTCCTCATGAGGCCGCCTTTGTTATGAAATCTTATAATTACTAATCTCTTCTTAGAAAGTAATTTTGATTGTAGGCATGCAAAAAATCCTGTCAGTATTAAGCTGAGAGAATTTACTCTTCCCTTGCGAAGAGGAAAGTTTCTTCTGCCACTCCAGTCTACCTAGCAGTTTGTTTATTACTCTAATATATCTTCTGTGAGCTGCTGTTCTCCTCCTTAAACTCCAATGACTATGAAGTTCATTGGCAATTTAAACAATTGCCAACAGACCAATGATATACTTTGTCATGGTCTTGGGACCATTCAAACCTGCTATTACACGCTATATATCCTCTTTTGTAGGAATACAAGGCCAAAAATGGTGCCAGCCAAATGGTAGACTTATTAGGACTTTAAGTTTTTGCTCTGCTAGTACTGGCAACAATTGTCATGGCTTTTGAAACAGGAGCTATTGTTGCCAACACTAGCAGAGTGAAGATGGTGACAGAAATAACAAAATGCCTGTTAAGGGCCTACAGAGTGAAAGCTGAACTATTGATGTGACTGTGTATTTTGTTGGGTTGTTTTTTTGGTTGTGGATTTGATTTTTTTTCCGGTACACTGGAATTGGAGATGTCATTAAGAAGCTAGGCTCTCTGTAGAGAATAGATTAGTAAGCTTCCTGGAAGAGGTTTTTTGTCTTCTGTCTTTTACTAGCATGCTTGTGGCTATTTTCATCCTTTCCCATACCCCACAAACTGTCTTGTGCATACAGTTTCTGCGTGTAGCATGACCTTAAAGTGTTTGGAGATGCTTTTGGCTTGTAAAATCAGATGGTTGGAGAAATCTTCAGAACTAGTCACATTGTGGTTCTGAAATAAGCTGTGAAGACTCTTGTAAGGAAGACCATATTCCGGAGAATTCTGGGTTATTTATCTAAAGAATAGAGTTGTAACACAAAGAGTGTCTTGTATCAAGTAACTTGCACACTCAGAGCTGTTTTTGATTCCACTTGGCAGATTGGATTGGAGTAAGGAAAGGACTAAAAGTCTCTTAATTCTTTATGAGTATAAGGTCAGAGGAGTCTTTGAAGTTCTCTCCTATTGTTTTTTTTCTGTCCTAAAATGCCTTCAGGCTCTGATAGCAAAGCTTTTGTCCTTCTTAATGCAATGTATACATAACACTATTTTCATCAGTAGTTTGGATTTGAGGTGTAATCAAAGATGCCATTTAGAGGAAAAATTGGAGTGTTATGATGCTGGTGCTGCTACAACTACTACTACAGTTCTGGGACTGCAACAGTAAATGACTCCTGTGTAACTTTCTGCCTTCTGTACAATTGATTCTGGCTAGCGTCAGGGAAGAGTAGGGATGGCTGCATTGTTCTTCACCTTACCTTTTCTTTTGGTCATGACAACCTCCTCTTTGAGCTTCTGGCAAAGAAGGGAGTCAGATCAACTTCACCTTCATACAAAGAATAGCTTCTATTGTAGTTCTTGATAAGTTCATGGAAAAGAAGGGTCTGAGAACCAGGAATTCTAGGGGAAAGAAAAAAGGAATTTTTTTATATACCCTTTTTCATTGCAGTTTGACAAACTCATAGGCATGGTCAGGAATAAAAGAAAATATTGATTAAAACCATGTATTTGCAGGTTGAGAAGCTTCTTCTGATGCCCTGGGAGTAGAAACTTAATTTAAGATTCAACCAGAATAGGCAGATGAAGATTTTCCTTCAAATCAAGCCGTCTTGTGCAAGGTTGACTAGCTGTACCAAAGCAGGACATCTTTCACTTTCTGTCTTGTATGTTTCAACATCAGCAAACTTAACCTTCCAGTGGTGTTGTGTTACTCACATTTTGTGGGAGGAAATAACAGTACCCAACAAAGGTGTATTTCATAAACAAGCTGATGAATTAGTAAGCTTTCTTCTGCAAGAGGAATTATCAGTCAAGTCATTACACTTAATTTAAAAAAAAAAATCTGTCTTGTGAAGTGATGGGTTAGCAAAAGCAAAAAAAATCAAATATGGCTATGAGTTTTTTGAAGAATTACTTTCAGAAGTAATCTGATGTTTACACAAAATATATTTATTTTCTTAGGGGAGTTGGAATCAACCTTTGTAACAATGGAAGAAGGCACAACCTTCTTTTTTTTGACAAGTAACTTGCAACTTTAAGCTAAAGCTCATACTTAAGATTAGACAATCTCCTGTAGATCTTGCTTGCCTTGTAATTGCATTGTGATAAACAAATGGTTTTCAGATATAATGAAGTGCAGTTTATCCATCCTAGAGCTACAGAAATGAGCTGGTTTATTAGTTAAGCCTGCGTTCTTCATCTAGAATAAAGTGGGAGCAGTGTTAACCAAAACAGCTCATGCTTAAATTGGACAAGATACCTGCGTCCTCAGCTTTGCAAAAGACAAGAATCACTTAATTTTTTAACACAGAAGAGGGATGTCTGTTATCAAGATCTCATGTTCTTCACTGCTCAGATCAGCTAATTTGTTTCACTTTTACTGCAGAAGAAGTAAAGAAGTAATCAAGTTCTGATACAAAGAGGATGATCAACTAATTGGGCAGATGATAAATAATTGTCAGTAATGCCAATCCTGTCTATTCACAGGCTCTTGAGTTAATTCTTAAACTTGTGCAGTGGACATATGCTTACCATAAGTTACTTCATTCTTAACAGTTTTAAAAAATAACTGTTTATCCATTTGACTTTGAGATTGTGGAAAGTCAGTTGTTCCATTTAAATACTTTTTCTTGTTTGAGTATCAATCAAATCTTGAGGACCAATCAAAAACAGAAGTTGAAATCAAAGTTGGTATGACATGATATCCTCTTTTCTCCTACTACTTAGTAAATGAAATGCGAACAAGTAGGGACCATCAGTGCAGTATCAGCCTGTGATGGCATTTTGTACTCTTGAATATTCCTAACTGCAGAACACAAAACAGATCTCACTTAAACAGGGTGGTGGTACGGTACAAGAACCAAAAAAAATGCTTTTTGTATAGAAGGAAGTCTTGTCGTCCATAAAATCCAAATATGAGGTTTGGAAAACAGGCAGAGAAATTAGAAAGATTATAATTAAAGATGATTTTGGCATTGGAATTGTTTGTTTGGCATACGGTGACTTCAGTCAGGGTTTCCTGATTTCTTCAGGCTTTTTGTGAGACTGTTTTGAATTTCTGTTTCCTGTATCTAAAATAAGGAAGTACTTCCCCACCCTCCCCCATTGATTTGTGGGTTTGATGATGTGGAGGCAAGATACTGTTTGTACTCTTTGTGAGGGGTAGGGAGATTTCACTGGTAGTACCACGGTGTATTTGAAAAACAGACATCAAGCTTCCAGGGCATGTGACAAATATCAATGACCAAAAAATCCTTCACAAGAAGACTTTTTAAACTTAAGTTGAAAGGTGTGAGTCGGTTTATAACATACCAATGAAGATGCAATGTTAAGGGAAGAGAGCAATATCACTGAAATGTTCCTTTGACCTAAGTAGTTTAAGAGTTATAATAAATAAAGTCCACTAGTTCTCTGAAATAATTCTCCTTCTTGTTAGCTGTACATGTTGAGTAGGTAGTGTTTTTCTGCCTTAATGAATTCACATGCAACTGTTTATTTCTGAAGATGTGCTTTGCAAGTTTCCAGGAAAGCTTTTCTGTGAAAAGCTTCATTAATCACTTGAGATCATCATTGAATGAATGGGTTGGCTAGAAAGAAAAGATTTATGTTTAGTACATTGATGGTACTTTATGTATATACACACATATATAATGAAAAATACAACGTCCTGACATGCATTTTCCATTAAAATGAAAAACTCTGCATATTCAGTTGAAGTATTCTAAGCTTCATTGATAAGCTTAGAATACTTCATTGATCAGAGTTTTTGTTTTCAATACTGTGAAATTACAATTTCCTACTCTAGATTTTGTTAAAGGGAACTATGATGAGAATATTTCTATATCCTGTGTGATGACACCAAAATGGCACAAGGAATCCTCTGCATAAAGTTTGCTAATATGTAGTTGAATTAGAGTTAATTTTGGTGAGACATCAAATAGACTATTTTTAAAATATCTCAAAAGATCTCTTCGTGGTCAATGGTTTTTACTTAGGCTGGCAGTCTGTCACAGGTGGGGTCTTCCAGGGGTGGATACTGGGCCTCGTGCTTTTCAACATCTTCCTAAAGAAGATGATGGGATTGAAAGCACCCTCACGAAGTTTGCTGCTTACGCTAACCTGGGTGGTGAGATGGACACGTTAGAAGGGAGAGCCATCTTACAGAGAGACCTGTACAGGCTGGAACAGTGGGCAAGTAAGAGCAGTATGAAGTTGAACAAAGACAAGTGCAAAGTCTTGCACCTGGGATGCCATACCAGAGAGCCCAGTACAGGCTCTGGTCTGTGTGGCTGGGCAGCAGCCCTACTGACCTGGGGGTCCTGGTGGACAGTAAGCTAAACATGAGTCAGCAGAACACTGCTGCAGCAACAAAGGCAAACTGGATTATGGGCTGCATCCCCAGGGGTATTACTAGCAGAAATGGAGATGCAGTCATTCTACTCAGTGCTGGTCAGGCTGCACCTGGAGTGCTGTGTCTAGTTCTGGTTCCCACAATTCAAGAAAGACACAGGCAGACTGGAGTGAGTCTAAAGGAGGGTTGCAAAGGAATTTTTTACAGTGAGAACAATCTGTAACAACCTCCCCAGGGACATGGTAGAGTCCCCATCATTGGAGATTTTCAAGACACAACTGGACAGGGTGCCAGATAATCTCCTCTACGCTCCCTTTCCCATGAAAGGTTAGACCAGATGACCTTTTGAGGTCCCTTCCAATCTGGGCATTTCTATGGTTCTGTGATTCCCAAGCTTTTGAGAAAATACCTGTACAAGTGTTTCACTGATCGGTTTTCCTCTTGTCTTTTCCTAGCTCTTGTTTCAAAGCATCAGTGAAGTCCTTGAATCGGTGCAACGCTGTGTTTGCAGCAGTGCTAGTTAAGTAATTACATAGACTACATGTACAAATAGCTTTCTCAGCTGTAGCTGTCAAGGTCCGATTTTCTGAGGCGACCCTATACAGGATATGATATCTAGGCTGAGCAGCCCAATATTCATGTTATTCATCTTCTAACATCAGATCCAGTCAGAATAATAAAAAAAGAAACAGTCTTAAGGAAAAAATGTTTAAATCTAGTGGCTTGAAGAGATGGAGGAAATTCAACCACAGAATGCGTACACAACAAATCCAGTTTCTAAATGGACGAAAAGATAAACTGCTGTTAGGTATTTTTTTAAATATTTTTCATCCTAAATGGCAACTGTAAGTTGCAATGGTATCTGAATTTAAAAAAGAAAAAAAATAGGAGAAGCAGCTCCCGTAGAGTTAATTTTTTCTCTTTGTGACATTTCATAGCTTTCAAGTGAAGATGAACTCTATCTGGAAGGAGGAAAGAAATATTCCCAAGTTTTAAACCAGCAAGTTCAAATTATCCATTTAAGTTGGGGAAAGGTCTCTGCTAAGCTAAGAGAAACTTGCAAAATGATTGGGACTTAGTAGGAGCTCTTACACAGTCAGTCGCTTTTGTCTCATAATGGCTCCAGGTGACTGAAGGTAACTGAAGTAATTGGTAGAATCTGGTGTCTTTCTGATGGAGCCTTAAGAATAAAAAAAAAAATAAAAATGCCCAGACTATGCTCTAATTTCAAGTGTATTTTTTTCTCACCATATTATTATTCTGTAATAAAACTTAGAAGTGACGGAGATTCTTTTTAGAATTTCACTTCTATAATCAGACAGGTGTTAGGGTAATCTATAGCAACAATCCCCAGGTCAGTGTCCATCAAGAGTGAGGCCACAGCATCTTGTCTCCATTTTGTAAATCAGTGTCTAATAGAGCTACTGCCCATGCACTACATGCGGTAGCTGTAGTACTTGCATATATGCCTTTTAAAATTTACCTTCCTTTTATGTTTTGCGGTTTTCAGGGTGGGGGGGCGACTAACATGATTAATAGCAGGCGATATATTAGGTGAACTAAAAATGCATCAGAAAAATTCAGTGCAAAGAACAAATCCCAGCTAGTGCTTTTGATCTTTTGTTGGTTGCAGTTATGTAAGGCTATTGGCATCCTCCATTCACTTTTGAAGAAAGTAGCTGCTGCAACATCTGCTCTTCCAAATGGGCAAATTCAAGCACTGTTAACTGTGGTGTGGCAAGGAAAAGAGGTTAATTCAGGGTATCTTTTAGTCTATTCTTTTACCATCGGCTTTCTCTTTGTGTTTATACTAGTTCAGAATACAGTGTGTTGGTAGTTGACTCTTGACAGAACTGAAAATATAAGCCACACTTAACCTTCTAAGATTCTTAAAGGTATACCTTTCCCTTTTTACCAAAAGGAGCAAGTTTATTCTGAGGATAGGATAAGAAAGGTAAGCTATAATATCTTATTATTTGCTTTGCCATTCTTAAGATCTTTCTGCTGGCTCTGCCATACTTATTGATGGCTTTGGCACTTTGGTAATTAAAAATCAAAATATGTTTTTGACATGTTCATGGTGTGGAACAGTGTTTGGAACCAGAGGGAGTCAGGTTGTAGAATTTTCAGATCTTCGGTTGTTAAGAGTAACTTTTATGTAGGAACAGCATGTGAGAATTTAGAACTATTCCACTTGGCTCTTTTTCTGAATTTTCTTGCTCTTGTCTTCTGGACAGCCATGAACTCTCATATTGATTTTCAGAAGGAAAAACCTGTCTGTGCATGGAGGGGTTTGGTTTGACTCAAAGTTAATCTTTTGCTGTGTTCTTGTTTCCTTACAGCAATATGTACAAAAAAGAACGATATTGTGAGTGATACAGTAATCTTTCAACCTGCATTCTCATTTATAAAAATTGGCTTTTAAATAAATCTGTTAAACTGGACTAAGTGTCATCTTATCTCCCAGAGAATAAATGGATTAAGAGGTTTTTCAATGAGGTAATATTACATAGGAGTTGAGATTTGTCATGTAGAACAAGAGGAAACGGCCTCAAGTTGTGCCAGGGGAGGTTTAGACCGGATATTAGGAAAAATTTTTACACTGAAAGGATTATTAAGCATTGGAACAGGCTGCCCAAGGAAGGGGTTGAGACACCATCCCTGGAAGTTTTTAAAAGTCGGGTAGACACAATGCTTAGAGATATAGTTCAGTAATGGCTTTTGTCAGAGTTAGGTTGATGGTTGGACTAGATGATCTGAAAGGTCCCTTCCAACCTAGGCAATAAAGGATCAGTTTAGATGCCTGTCCCTTAAATCCAGATTGGAAGGAGCAAGAAAGAAATTGCTAAATATTTGAATGTGATATGTTCTTAAAGTTGATCAACAGTGATTCAAAAAAGAGAAGAAATTCAGTTCGTTTTTATTTGCTCTAAGTCATACAATGTGATATCTTCACTGAAGCAAGTAAGGGGATTTTTGAGTGTGTTTTACGTGATAGTATTAGATGAAATGCTGCATTGCTGGTTTTGTCTGAAGACTTTGTCTTAAGAGTAAAGCTTTGTGTTGTGAATTACTTGTAATTTTTCAAGTGCAAAAGAGTGTGTGTCTCTGTTGTAGTGTTTGGTCCTTCTTATTTCTCTCGCCAAGCAAACAATCTCTAAAATGTGAATCAAAATGAAAGCGATCGGTTGGGTTTTTTTTGATTATTTTTAAGGGTTGGCTGTTTGGCATGTGTAAATAGATGTATACAGAATGTATACACATACACACTTTCTACTATTATACCTTTCCTATTGCCAAGTTGTTGGTTTTTTTCCTTTTCTAAACCAAATTGCTTATCTGTAATTCAGAGTCTAGTTAACTTTTATAACAGAATTTACTTCAATGTGAATGTGTTTTGTTTGAATACCACGAAAGATTTAACTGTTTTCTTAATTCCCTCTTAAGTCTCTGAGGCTGGGTAAGTATGTTGAGTTATCAAATGACCATGGTTGGTAAAAAGAACCTGTTTCCACGATGACTGTTTACATGCATGTGTTTATACAGTTCTTCAGAAATTAGCTCTGTGGTCCAGGAGGGACTTCTGGAAGGTAAAGTGCAGGAGGTCTGGCAGAAGCTTAACTCTGAAGTCTTGAGATGATACTACTGCCTTTAAATATATTCTGGAATATCACTTGTTGATATTTTGTAGTATTTAGAAATTGGGAACCTGCTTTACTAGGTGTTCTACAAACATAGAGTTTATATGGATGGGTAGAATCAGATACTACCTGACCTGACTGGACATGGTTTTTGAGCCACTGGTTTTATATATAAATATACATACACACACACACTCTTATATATATACATATAGACCAGGTATCGCAGTTTCCCTTAGTTCATGTAGATTTCCAATAAAGTAGTAGTGCCTTTTTTTTTTAAATTGGATGCTGGAAAAATGTTTTCATAAAACAAATACTGTGGAAAAAACCATATCGAAGTTGGATGCAAGTCAAACATAGCCTTTCGTTATCTTTTGTTTTAGTTTTTAGGAAACATTTTCATCAGTTTTGCTCTCTGCTTAATGAGAAACTAAGTGACAGCTACTCAAAATGGTCTGTGGGATGAAGGAACAGAAAATGTAATGTTAGTGTGCTCTTATTTGTTTAATGACAGGTTTTTATGGTGTGACAAAAATATTGCTTGCCCTCATCTCCTGTGGAGATTAAGTTAATCAGCCCAAGCTCAGCCTTGCTCCCTTGTAAGGACAGGCAGGAGAGACTTTGACAAGATTCCATGGTAGTGGCAACGGTCCAGACAGCCCTGGCTCTCTTTCCTCTTGGGCTAAGATTTGTTTTCTCCCTTCTTCTAAATCTAAAGAAAATCATGCCTTTGGAGGACATATATGTCAATCTACTGCATCCTCTTCGGGTGGGGGCAGTGTTTTTCCCAATTTCTGAAGTGTTACACGAGGAGAACAGTATTAGGAAAAAGCTGACTTACTTATTCATATCAACGTAGCTGGAAGATTTGGTGGAAGAGTTGTTTTTCAGCTATTAGCACTTTAGTATTTTTCATCCCTACGGTACCAGGGTTGGTGAAAATACCCAGTGTTCTAAAAGTTTAATACCACTGTTTTACAAAGTTCTGCTGTCTGTGTCTCATGTTTGAGTAACTGTATTGGAAATGTTGGGACATGCTTTGTTTTTTGGTATATGAAGTTAATGGCTTTAGTTTTCCTCAAGCTCGAGTCTCAAGGTTGAAAGGAACATAGAAAAACTTATTTGCACGTCCCTAAATGAATTTGCAAACCTACTAAATGACAACATCTCTGGGCCTTTTAGAAATTAAAAGTTTTGGATCCTACTAATGAATTCATACTACTTCCTTTCTTCCTCTAGTCTTGAAGTGCTGTACTTGAAAATTCCAGGTAAACTGACTTGTATTGTTGCGGTCTTAGATATGATAAAATCCTTCTTGGTTATCATGTGAGAAATTTGCGATTGGAAAAAGCCACCCTAAGTTTCCATGGGTAGTTTTGGTTCTGTTCTCTCATTTCAGCACTTGAATATGGAACTTTGTTTTCTTGTAGGTTTTTGATTTTGTAGTTACACCTTTTTTTTTTTACATGCAGTCCAAAGCATTCAAGATTTTAGTCATGACTGACTATCATGTCGGAAAGGGTAAAAAGAGTGCTTAGAAGAGATTGTTTTTAAATGACGTTGAAGTATTTCTTGACCTGAAATTGGTCGCTAACAGTGGCTTGAAAATACACTTAAGTACCTGGTATAAGTTAAAAATTGTGTTACTAATGGCATTGTCTGTATTATTTTTTTCTTCAGGTAGACTTTGAAAAAGAGAGCATGTCTCTCACACCTGGTTTTTGATTGCTTAAAGGTAGTGGGTAAAAAAGCGTGTCGTTTTAGGTCAATTTATAAATGTAATGCATTAGAATCTGGAAACAATTTGTTAGCAGAAGTGCTTTGTTCTATGTTAGCAGTTCAAATCCCTGAAACACTTGCTGTTTTGTTCCTGTTAGTAACAAAATCTTGTCAATTCTAAAGTATTTTAGTACCTGACAGTTCAAGTAATTTGTCTGTATCTAAAATAATTCTCATAGAATTTTTATTACATTTAAAAAAACCACATTACTTTGAAATAATTCTTGTGGATATATTAATAATGGCAAAAAGAATAAATATAGAAAAACAATGATTTTATGTATACTTCTGTTTTATTGAAAGTGAAGTTTTTCTTTTAATCAACACATGGGCTTTGCTAGGGTTTGCATTATGAAACTGCATAATGATGCACAAATTCTTAAGCACTGTTAAGTTCTTGTTTAGTTGCATATTTCAAATATCTGTTTGACGTGTGATTGCTTGTGATGGAATGTTTATAGCAGAAATGTAGCTAGAGCTCTGACAGGACATTGCACAATCAGAGAAGCTTCTCAAGAGTTGATACTCTGCTTGAATTGTGCTCAACTTCCCATATTTTTGTTTTCAGACTGTAGGTTGCATGTCTTCTAAATATGCATAATTTCTAAAAGGCAAATCAATAATAAAGAAAGGTATATAGCTTTACAAATTACTAACTCAGTTTCTACAAAGGGTTTTTAGTATAATTCTTTCATAACCTTCATTTTTGGACTTCTGTCATGGCTATTCACCTCTAATTGAAAAAGTGCTTTGACTTATTCTAGAGTTTTAGGGAAGAATTTCCCTTTGGATGGGGGGATAAGGGAGATTTTGTGCAGTGTTTCCAGACTGCTGGAAAAATTATGATGTTCTCACTCTTTCTTGGAAAGTTATTAAATTAATTGTCTGCCTTCTGTTTAAAAAATTAAGTACTTTTTTGTCTTTCAGTTTGTCGAGCCTCTCTCCAGTCGCTGTGTTCTTTTTTTGTGGGCTAGATGGTATTACTAGTAATAGAGTTTGGTTTTTTCTTTGATACAGCTTTTTGGAGAGTCTTTTCTAAAGCATAGTTATTGAACTAATAAAATCTCCAGAGACTGAGTTGTCAAGCTAAAGATAGAATTTACGTTTTTATTGTTTTATAGCTTATTGTTTATATCTGTAGTTAACACACAGTTTTGTTTGCAGCAAACACAGTCCAGGTCAGGTGACAACAGGTCACCTGGCTGATGAGGTATTCTTGCTTTATAGAAAAATTAATTACCTTTCCACTGACTTATTATATTGCAAAGTTTTCTGGTAATGTTTTTTGTCTTGTTTTTTTTTTTTTCATAGCAGAGAGAACACTTTTCAGACAAAGATATAATGGGGCAGCCAGAGGTAGCAATTTAAGCTGTTGATGGGAGAACTTACTCTAGATCTCTTAGCTTAACACACTATGGTAAAAGTAAAGTTGCTTTGCATATTAAACAGCTTTTATAAGAGCTAATGCACTTTTACATACGTTGTTTGCAATAATGTGTCATGTTTCTTCTTATGAACATGTTGGTGTCTTGCTAATTCTGATCTTGTCCAACTGACTAACGCTTATTTCCTGAAGTCTGGCTTCATGGATACCTGCCTGGAAAAAAATCGGAGAGGCAGACAGCAATTTCCCAAGCAACAGATGTGGAGCGGGTTCTATTTCCTTTGCTAAATACCACTATTTTTTAATGGAGTTGTGCAGTTGTTTTCCTTTCATTGAAGTCTTCGCCTGATTCCTTGCAGGCTGCTGCCCATGTCTAAGACTTTTGAGCTGTGACTGAAAACAGTTTATCTGTTTTCATATCTCTGATCTGTCTGTCTTCTGTACCTTTTGTTGAAGGGAAGTTATATGTATTGAAGGAAAGTTATGTACCACCATTAGCATCCATAGTGTTAACTTCTATACATCTTGTGCTTTCTAGTAAGTGTTCCTTAGACTGTAGACTCTCATGGATCTAAATTGGTAATTATAAGTGTGTGTGTGTTTAAAATTAAGATATTAGGATTTCTAAACCAGAAGCAGTAGGTTACTATGTGCTGCCTGTGGAAGAATCTATCTTCCCAGGATAACCAAGAAAGCTGTGGGGGCCTCAAAGGACTTTTGCTGATGTAATTCACAAGTGAGATTTGTCTTTTTTTTTTTTTAATTTTCTTCAGTAGTTACTTTACACTTTAGGTGGGGGAGCAGGGCTTGGCTTATGGTTTTGGTGCATATGATAACTTTGAGAACTCAAAAGGATGTGAGGTCATTTTTTTCCCCCACCAGGTATTTCTGTAGATAGTGTTACCCTGCTGTCTGTCGGGTTGGCTGCTCATCTCCAGTTGCAGTTGTTACAGTAGCTGGGAACTCTAGACCCATGAGACACTTCAATGCCATGTGCTAACTTTGCTGTGGAATGCTGCTTCCATGGTGATAAACATCAGTTCTTTAACTACCAGTATTCCCTCTTCTTTTAACACTATTTAAATATATATGCTTTAAGTGTACTTGCGTTCAACACATTTTAATGCAGTTTTATTGAAAAGGGCAATTTTAAGAAGCTGAACTTAATGCTTTATTTAATCCTAGTGTGGGACAAACATGGCTTGATAAATCATTCAAACCTAAAGTATGCCATCTATTTTCTTATTTTCTACACATCACAACATCAAGAATCTACGTAGCCCTCCAGGTAGTTACACAACTATTTTAGTCTTTCTATGTAAGGAATTTTGTTGATGGCAGAATGTGCCGCATTTGGTATAGAAGGTTTGTAGTTTGTAAAACTTGCCCACAGAGCAAGTGAACCTTTTTTAAGGAAAATAAGCTGCAAATATCCAGGTATCTCACTTGCTGCAAAATTAAATAATATAATTTGACATAATGTCAATCAGCTTTTTGTGGTGTTTTGTTGGTGTTTGAAACAAGATCTATTGTACCTGTTTCTGCATAAATTTTACTGAAATATAGTCTTGGTGATATTTTGGTCTATATTCTTCATCTTCCTTGAAGGCATTTCTCTCTCATCTGATAGTTGTGCTTAAAGATGTAATATTAGATGGAATTAATTCTGATGCTAAATTGAAATAATAGAACACTAATGCAATAAATTGAAGTTTGTCTGTAAAGACTATTAACCACAATAAAATATCCTAGTGTGGTGAAATTAGTGTTGTAATATAGCATTTGAGTTTGGAGGGGAAGAAAAACCCCACTGAGATACATTGTCTGGAATGCATCTTCAGACACTGTGAACTTTCCATACTTCAGGCATAAAATAGTGCCTTGAATACGTGTCATTCAGAATAGATCTATGGATCCGAGGTTCCTGCACCTAGTCAGTGGACAGAGTGAGTCATTGGTGTGAAGGAGCTATGACTTACCTCAGTTTTAGTGGAAGACTGAGGCTTTTAGGTTCTCTGAGTTATATGTATACTGGATACTGACAGTACTCTTGCATGCTTACTGTATATAAGTTGATTTCATGGATTTGCACTGCATTTTAGGAAATGTTTCAGGTGGTAAGATACATTACTACAGTGGAAAACCAGAAATGCCCGGAAAAACTACTTGCCTGTGAAAGGGCATTACTACTTGTACGTATACCTGTCCGTAGACTTGCACCTGAGGCTTCCTTTGGTGCTAATATGGATGTTACCAATATTGAGAGGTCTGTGGGCTCTGGTGTTAGTGACAGTGTGTATTTTGATACATATATGTGTGTGTATCAATGTATAGAGACATATGTGAGTTTATAATTTACTGAGGTGTGTAGGAATTGTATAGTAATTTGTCAGTAAAAATGTTGAACAGTTGATGCTTTAACAGAATGCAAGTGCATGTACTTATGTATGTAACTACACAGAACATGATATGGGTGAAGTTTGCTAATTACCCATGGAGTAACTCTTTAAAAAGGCTGAAAGGAAACCAGTAAGCTGTATTGCTTTCAATAATCCTGCCTTGAGTTTTCAAGATCTGCTTATTGAGATTTTAAATCTTTACTGAGTTAAATTCTTAGCTCTTTACTGAGTTAAAAAAATTTTCTTTGTGAAGGGCTATGTATTTAACCTAAAATTGCAAAAGCTCTTGATGAGTATTGCAAGATACTAAGAAGTAATGAGTTCTGTAGAATTGTATCATGCTGGCAATGAGAATGAGCAATGAATCAAGTGCCTTGTACTCAGGCTCATATGTCAGTTTGTATACTTTGCCTAGTCTAACAATGTAATGAAAATTCTTAAGTGAAGTGTCTTAACTCTGTCTACATTGACTTGTCCACTTTAAAGACGAAGTACTAAATTGCAGTTTTCTGTTCTCTGGACAGCAAAATAAACGAATGTGATTAACTTAAAACTAGGTAGAGGGATCTTTTATGTACTTGATTAGAGATACATAAATGTAGCACTGTTGGCTTTGGCCTGAAAGTTGGCTTTCAAACAGTGTTCTTACCTGAAACTAGTGAGTTGTATAGATCTATTTAGTACTTCATAGAATCATAGAATGTGTTGGGTTGGAAGGGACCTTTAAAGGTCATCTAGTCCAACCCCCCTGCGGTAAGCAGGGACATCTTTAACTAGATGAGATTGCTCAGAGCCTTATCAAGCCTGGCCTTGAATGTCTCCAGGGATGGGGCCTCCACCACCTCGCTGGGCAACCTGTTCCAGTGTCTCACCACCCTCATTGTAAAGAACTTCTTCCTAATGTCTAATCTAAACCTACCCTGCTCTAGTTTAAAACCATTGCCCCTTGTCCTATCACTACATGCCCCTGCAAACAATCCCTCCCCAGCTTTCTTGTAGGCCCCCTTCAGGTACTGGAAGGCTGCTCTTAAGGTCTCCCCAGAGTTTTCTCTTCTCCAGGCTGAACAACCCCAACTCTCTCAGCCTGTCTTCATAGGAGAGGTGCTCCAGCCCTCTAATCATCCTCGTGGCCCTCCTCTGGACCCGCTCCAGCAGGTCCATGTCCTTCTTGTGCTGTGGGCTTCAGAGCTGGAGGCAGTACTCCAGATGGCGTCTCACAAGAGCAGAGTAGAGGGGGAGAATCACCTCTCTTGATCTGCTGGCCACGCTTACTTGTTTCTCAGGTAAACTTACACTTGCTCATTTAATAAATAAATGGACAAAAAAAAAATTAATGTTGGGCATCAGAGGAAAGTCCCATGTGTGTGTTTTCCTTACCAATGAAGTTACAATAGTGTATTTCCTAAAATAGTAGGTATCAAAGAGGGGACTGAGGTTTTCTCTCGATTCAGTCAGTAGCATCAGAAGAAGTCCGTCCTTGTCACAAAGGAGTAGTGGCTGCTGTGGACTTATTTGGAGGGCCGAAAAATGTGAATCATGCAAAGCTAAGCCTTGTAATGAGATTTTCTTGTTTATCACTTGCCCAACTGGTAGGGAGTTAAAGGGTATTTTTGATACGATAATTCATTGCAGGAATTACCTTTACGCAAACCAAAAGCATAGCTTGGTTTTGCAGACAAAATGGAATTGTTTAGATTGGAGGGAACCTCTTAAGATCATCCAGTCCAACACCTTTGGTCAAGTAGAGTCGGCTAGAGCAGGTTGCCCAGGACCATGTTCAGTCAGGTTTAGAATATCTCCCCAGATGGAGACTCTGCAACATCTCTGGGCAACCTGTATTTGACCACCTTCACAGCCAAAAAAAGTGTTTTCTTGTGTTCAGATGGAATCTCGTGTTTTTTAATTTGTGCCTGTTGCCTCTTGTCCTGTCAGTAGACACCATTGGGAAGAGTCTGGCTCCATCTTCTTCTTTCCCTCCCATTTCATACATGGGTAAGATTCCCCTCTTGAGCCTTCTGTTCTCCAGGCTGAAGAGTCCCAGCTCCCTCAGCCTCATAGTACAAGAGATGCTCCAGTCCCTTAATCATCTTTATGGCACTTTGCTGGACTTGCTTCACTGTGTCCATGCCCGTTCTGTACTGGGCAGCCCAGAACTGGATGCAGCACTGCAGGTGGGACCTTAGCAGTGCTGAGTAGAGAAGGATCACCTCCCTCTTCCCCAAGATGGTGTGGGCTGCCTTTGCTGTGAGGGCAGGTTGCTGGCTCTCGGTCACTTTGTTGTATACTAGGACCAAAGGTCCTTCTTGGCAGAGCTGCTTTCCAGCTGGTCAGCCCCCAGCATGTACTGGTGCCTGGGGCAGTTCCTCCCCAGGTGCAGGACCTGGCATTTCCTTTTGTTAAAACTTCAGGAGATTATTCTCTGCCAGTTTCTCCAGACTCTCCAGGTCCTTCTGAAAATTCAAAGATCTGATAATTCAAACAGTCCAAAGAAACTTCTAATTTATTTTTTTTAATGATGGATTTTAGGTATTATTTTTCATGCGTGTTTGAAAATAGCGTATAAAAAATAGCTTCTTACTTACATACTTCTGTACTTACGTACTTAAGTAGGCTCTCTGTTTCAATAGTTGACACCAAGATCACTTATGTATGACAAGGTATTATGACAAATTATGATGAACACATGAAAATCAAGACCAGTCAGGTTTTTTGATTTAAAGTACGGAGGGAAGCTTTAGTACTATAGAAATAATTAGGAAAATGGCTACAATACAAGGAACTAAAATATGGATAGTTAGAGTTGTAGATCTTAAGACTTACTTTGGTCTTTCCAAAAAAGGAAAAGTAGCAAAGACTTTAAACTTGGGTAACTGCCAGTTGGTCCAAGGAATGCAAATTTTGATGCTGATAATATCCATTAAGTTTTTTTTAGTTCTTTGAATGCTAGAAAAATAGTAAAATAAACAAGTGTCTCAATAACAAAGTTTCAGCTGAATTTAATACATTTTTCTTTATCATATGCTTCCACTAGATGATACTATGTCATAACAAAATGTGTATGAAGTAAAAAATTGAAAATATAAAGATGCTATAACTGTATCCTGATACTGCAGATCATAATACTGTATTTTTTGCTTTTTATCACTTATGAATTTTGAGATAATATTTGGTGAATGGAAGTTGCTTGATGGAGTATATTTTGAAATATCCTAACAGTAAATTTTGCTATAGAATTGCATTAATGTTAATTCGAACATCTGAATAAAACCAGCATTACATAATTGCAGTGATTTTTGAGATTAAGGAATGTAGTTACAGAGTAAGGTGGTCCACTGTTGTCATTGTAGGACTATCAGGTTGGTGCATTAAAACTTTGGAAATGGGTATAGACCAAAATGTGGGCAAAAATCCAATTAATACGGGCTTAAGCCAAACTGAAGAAAACCAGTACGTATTAGAGGAATCTAATGAGAAGAAGTTAGCATAACAGCCTGAGAAATTCATGCTAATAGATTGCATTGTTAATGTGTGTTAATGATAACTTTTATGTTACTGCATTTTGTATTTTTAGAAAAACTGAAGGGAAAGTAAAAGGAAATGGCTGTTGCAGAAATCTTCTGCGCATTTCTTCATAAACAAGCTTAGAGGAGTTTCCATACTGGAATCCTTCTTTACAGTGCTTCTGCTGGAGGATCTCTCTCAAGCTAAAGTGGTACATTTGGACAAAATGGCACAGTGAGATTGCTGAGATGATGAGACTGCTTGATATTTATCCCTCTTTTTTGGTACCTGATTGTGTCTTACTAAGGCACATAAGTGTGTGTATAATCTTGGTGTTTATCTACATTAGTGCTTAAAACTGTTTTGACAATAGTAGTAAGGAAGATGGTAAATATATAGCTTTTTAATTATTTTTTTCTATTGAAGAAAAAAGAAATCTTGCGGATAAGGCAGGAACTCCCAAGCCCAATAGCAGAACAAGTGAGCCCACAGGTGTTATGATGAGGAAGAGGTAATGCATTTATTGTGGAAGGAAGTTACACTTTGCAAAGCTAGTGGAGTTCCTTGAAGTAATTGCTGAGTATGAGGATAACAGAAAGTTTTTGATGAGGCTTTTCATTTAAGCTTTTTATCAGAAATGAACTGCTTTGGGCTAGGCTTGTTTTGTGGATGGATGGATGAATGAATGAAGTGAGAGCTGGTGATTAGTTTATTCAAAACAGAGAGATCAGTAACGGAGTCAAACAAGTCTGTGCTATTTCACAGTTGTAAGGGATCTAAAATGGTGAATAATGATTCATTAATGATGATAGAGTAGTAAAAATTGAAGCTATAGTAAATCACAGAAGAAATTAATATTCTTTAGTGCCTGGGTGATGAAAAGTTGTAGGTGAAATTCAGCATTGATGAATGTTGAGTGAGTGCATGGGAGTAAAGCCTCTCATTTTTACGTACTTGTGTTGTTGAATGTTGAAGTAGCTTTGATTTATAGTGGCTAGGTTTGTGAAAGAATCAGTTTAGTACACAGTGACTATAAGAATTAACCAGATTTTTCAGTTAATAACTTAAAACTTAATGAAGAGCAGAACAGGAAACATTGTACTGCATTATGTATTTATGGTGTGCTCACAACTTAAATACTATTTACAGTTTCCCCCTGATTAAAAAAGTATACAATAGAAATAAAAAAGCTGTGGTGGTGGTGGTAGGAATTGGAATAGCTGTCATACAAGATAATTGGAAGAGAGATGACCAAGGGAGAAATGATGGAAGTATGTAAAGCTGTGTCTTGGGGCAGGTGGGTAAAGAGTTATTGTTTCTCTTGTGACTGAAGAATGGCAAGCTCAAAATGAGGTACACTTTCACACAGCCTGTTAGGCGGTGGAATTCATATCTATATGATGCTGTAAATGCAAGAGATTAAAACAGGTACAGAAAATATTTAGACAAAATCACTGAAGAAAATTCTGGCTAGAGCTGTTAACTATGACAGTGGCATGTCTGGCTCACAAATACACCAGAGAAGTACTGCTATATGCTTGACTTGTTTGTATCCTCTTTCCCAGACACCCTTATTGTCATTTCTGGAGGCATTATATGAATCCAGACTGACCTTTGATTTCACTATTCTTTTATAACTTCTAAGTGTGGTGTAGTAACAAATGAAACCAAACCAACAGAATACATGGAAATGTTGGGTTTGTGTGGAAGACCTCTCTACACATTGTAATGGCTTCCTAGTATGCCTCTTTTTAATTTCAGGAGAAAATGAGGCATTTCAAATAGTTGATGAAACTGTTGATACAACTGTTGTTAGACAAATGTGATATAGAAAACACTATAGCATATCATGAAACTGAGTGAAGGACATTAGAAAGGAGGTTTTTTTCCCATGTTCTTTTTTAATCATCTCTGAAACACTGTTACTATGTAGGATGTAAATGTAAGTCATATGTTTGCTTTTATAAATTTATTTTAGTAATCCAATTTAACTATTAACATAAAAGGAAAAAGTGTAGACCACAAAGCTAAACAGGAAAATTGCTCTGTAATGACAGAATAAGGTAGAACTTAGCGTTAGCTGAAAATACGTCTAAGGTACAATATGTGTTTCTTGGAAGTACAATATGTGCTGTATTTAAAGAAGATATGCTAAAATACATTGAACCCATCCAAGTGGGGAAAAAAACCATCATAAGAATGAGACCTTCTTGTTTTAATAAAGCATATTAAACTATTGGATATATGGTTTCGTATTATAACAACATGTTAGTATCCTTTTTCTTTACGAGGAGGAGATATGGCTACTATAGGTCTTGAAAGGAAGACGGTCCTTCCTTTCTGTGTTAGGAATAAAGTCAGATGGCATATTGAAAGATTGAGCAAAATGGAAACAAAAAAGCTGAGAGATGCGTTATCTCTGCAGCCATCAACAATAATGATCGTGTCTCCTTCCATTTGGCCTTTACCCTTTTTCTCCTAAATGTTATTGTTAAAACTCTGCAGTATATTCCCATCTCCGTGGTCTGAACCGCTTTCAACCGGCATTGACTTCTCACTGTTGAGTTTGTGTGCTCCTCCTCCCTGTTTGTTTACCAGTGGTACCACTTAAAATAGCCATGCTTCTGTGTTTCCCTTTGTACTGGGACAGCTTGTAGCATTCACAAATTCTTCTAATTTAGCTAATGTAAGTGCAATAAAAAGTCTGTTCCATGTTTTAAGTTATACAATAGTATCCCAAATATTTTACTTCCATTATTCACAATTCTCTAAAATTACCTTAAGCTTAGTCTTTTATTTGCAGCCCACCATTAAAATAATACCATGATATTTTTTCTTCAGAAAGATACTTCAGTTGAAGAAATTAATGATTTTGAGAGTTAAGGATTTACAAGTCTCTTAATTACTATAGGCACCTCACCCCTACATTCTTTTTTTTTAAAATCAAAGTTTTGAACCAGGATAGCTCCTTCTCTGGATACTGCAGCAAAGGGGAGCTGATTATTGAAGAGCCTTTAACATACGCGACTGTTGGCATGCAGCTTCCTTAGATGTTGTTTGCATGATTTTGAAGTGTGATTTGAATTGAATGCGAGATCAACAGCTTGAATCTGTATTTCAAAGGGTTTTTTGTTAAGTGTTTTACTTGAAAGAGTTCATATANTATTCTGTTTTTCATAATTATTTTAGAGCTTTTAAAAAGAAACAAAAAAATACTCAACATGCCTGACAGACCAATGAAACTGTGACACTTTCTGTACTTCTTGCATTTTTCTGCACAGGCTTATATTTTAATATTTTGAAAGAAAAAGTATCTTACAACAGTAAGATTGAAGTTCAAAATTTGTAAATATTCCCATTTGTCCCATGCTGTTGTATTCAGTGTTTAAAAACGTTCCCTCCTCTAAAGAAAAAGACTGAAGTTTGGCTTCTGAAGCAAATCCTGAAATGAAGCAGGTAGTGGCGCTGCCCCAGAGCAAACCAGGAATTTGAGAATTTCGTGCTTCTACGTGATATCTGGAAAAGTTTTGTGTGTTAGCTGTGACCCTGGACAAATTGATTGACTCAGCAGATTTGAAGACTCAAGGGCAGAGTGGACTCCCAGCTTTGGCAATTCATCACCATCACTCATCTGCTTTTAAAAATCCCTGGATGTGACCTGGCAGCCTGGTAGATGTTCTTTGCCTACCGCTTCTCACAGCTTGGGGCTCCGTGCATAGAGCTACCAGTGCACTTTGTGCTGCTGTACAAGCAGTTATCATGGTTCCTCTGTTGAATTTACCAAAGAATTGAAATTCTTTAACTGATTTCCTGGATATTTACTATGTATCTTTGGAAGGGTGTCTTTTAGTAGTTTACAAAGTATGTCTCGCTCAGTTGCACTTACCCTGCATAGCTTTATTTCTGCATCTGTCTTGAGTCCAAATTGTTGTTAGCATCTTACTCTCTTATTTATATTACTGATCCATTCAAAGTTTTTTCATTGCCATTTGCGTTCCTTTTTCATCATCAGTGTAAGTCCAAAAAGGTGACCCTTTAATACACTCAAGATGCAAAACCTGACTTTATTTAAGTGCTGTGAAAATATTGTTATACTTTTCTTCTTATCATTTTCATGATAACATTTCTGTGTTCAAACTAAGCTACTGTATGGAGAGGTAACTTAAAACAGGAATGTTTTAATGAAATTAACAAATTTAATAACATCCTGCCTTAAAGTAATTCTGAAGGTCCTTGTAGTTTTTCTTCTGTAGCCCTGTTTTCAAATTCTAGTGCAATTTTACTGCTTATTCTCATTATATCTGAAGTAAATAGTTTCTATCTCACATACTTAAAAAGTGAGGACTGCAAACCTGTATATAGTTGCAATTTTGATAGCATTTGATTTTTTTATAGCTTAAAATCCCCTATAGACTGAGGGGGGAAAATAGGTTCAAATTTGAAGAGAGGGATTAAAGTTAACTTTTTTAGTCTAGATCAAGTGTATTCTCTAATACATGTTCCTGGAAAGTAAGCTTTTAAAAAAGCTTAGACTTTAGCTTTTCTTCAGGCATAGTTACTTGATGGATGTAGTGGTCAAAGACTGACGGATCAGCTTTCAGTCCTGTACTGCATAATTTTATTAAACCTGAAAACAGTCAAAATAGGTTCTAATCAGATCTGAACTGATTAGAACAAATATATCTCTGGTCTAATATCTCATTCCCAACAGGTCAATAACAGATGGCATAGACATGTAGGTACAAATTGGACAAGTAAATAGCAGTGCTGCCCTGGCATGCTTTGTTAACAGGCATCAATTTGTACTTTATGGCCTTACTCTCTGTTTTTGCATTTGTCACTTAAACATTACCTAGTTGAGAAAGGAGAATCCCGAATGCTAGTTGATTCTTCATGGTATAATTCCCTGGAATACTTGATCATTTTTCATTAGATACCATATCTGTGGTTTTCAACCAAAATATCTGGTTTAGTTTTTCTCTAGGAAGATGCAATCCACTGAAGAATCAGGTATACCTGTTGTGAAATTTAGACTTAAATTTTAAGTCAGGAAGTTTATGGTGCTTAAGAAAACCTTAAAACTATCTTCTCCATTGTTGTTGTATTTTTCCGTTGCTTTTTTGGTGGTTTTTGTTTTGGTTTTGTTCATAGGGATGTATTCTGTGGTAGTAATGCAAGATGGGCTTGTGGCTGTTTGTTCCTAGGTTTAAGTTAGAATGTATAAAGCCAATATCTTGCCCTCTGAATTCAATGAATAAAATGGGGGGTTGACTCTTGGAATTAAATTACCATCATTATCCTATTTGCCAGTTGCCACTTAATGTTCAAGTGCGTACTGTGTGATACATTGTGACTTTTTAACATCATTGAACTTCATTAGAACTGCTATTTGTTCTTTTCATATTTGGAAGAAGTAATGTTTTCATGTAAATGTGGAATTAATTAAGGTAATTAATAATTCGTAGAAGTATATTTGTTTTAGGATGGATGGAAATTAAGTTTTGAAGAGTCCAATGGGAGTGGAGAAATTACAGCTGTTTCATATAACTGCTAACTGAATCATTGAATAAATGTGAATGGTTTCATTTGTATGGGTAATTGATAGGGACAACTGGTTTTATCTTGTTTCTTCAATTAGTAGCATCTGTATTTTTCCAAACACTTAATTTTGCTTTTTTTTTTTTCTTTTCAGGATGGGTTAGATGCTTTGGTATATGACTTGGATTTTCCTGCCTTAAGAAAAAACAAAAACATTGATAACTTCTTAAACAGGTGTAAGTATTTAATGTTTCGGTTACTAAATAACAGAAGACTATAAATACCAGCAAAAATAAATAATAAAAGTGGTTCTAGATTTTTGAAAGGCAAGTAGGAATTTGAGGTGCATTAAGTTTTTGGATGCAAGTTGTTTTAAGAGTCCGATTAGTTATTTATTTCCCAGTGAGAACTGACACCTACCTATACAAATCTAATCCCCAGCAACTGAATGTCCAAGTTTGTTGCTGCTGTAAATGGCATTGTTTTCACTGGCACAAAGCCTTTTAAGAGAAAGGCCTGTTATCTTTGTTCTTACAACTTTCTAGATTCCCGTAACTTACTTTTAAATTTCTTGTAGTACTACATTATAAGTAATAGTAAATTATATCATAAGTAAAATGATATAACATGTATACAGTGTCAGGAAATCATATTAAAAATTTGTTCACTGTCAGACTGGAACATATTTTTTGTAGACTTTTTTTTTAGTATAAAAGGTCTCTTTTCATTATCCCATGAAATTCTTACACAGCCTAGCTGCTATACTAACTTGTGCAAGCAGCTGATGTGTCTGCAGAATTCTTCTCTGTATTTACTCTGTATTTTTCCACAACCAGATTTCCTGTGCATTCTACTCTGTAATAACATTTTAAATGAATAAAGTTGATTTTTTTCTTTTTTATAGAAGTCATAGTTCCGTTATTTTCATAACTAAAAAAAAAAAAGCCCAAACAAAACCAACCCAAAAAAGGCGTTTAAGAGATAAGTATTTTCTAAAGGCTGACAAACTGACAAATTATGGAAATCATGGCAGAGACATTTGCTGATTTGAGATTTGCTTCTGCCTGTGGACTGAACAGGCAAGCATTGAAATTAAACTAATGTTATTAGATTTTTTTTTTTCAGGCTTAAGCATATCAACACTGTAATAAATGGCTTTTATGGCAAATATAAAGTAATCTGACTAAAATAATTTTTGTCTTTTCTTCATGGAAATGTATGTTCTAAAGTGTTTTCAAATAGTTTGCTTGGTGCAGCTGTAAGCAATGATAGTAAACTTGTGGGGTTTATTTTATATTATTCCCCATTTGTGGGAATATATGAGTTCACTAGATCTAGTTGATGGCTCACTTGCACGTAAGCTGGTTGCTGAAAGGCCTAAGTTCAAATGTTCTGTTTAACTTTTCACAGTTCAAACTATATTTGATACCATACACTGTGTTACATGCACATTTTGTATACTCAGTTGTTTACAGAGAAGGTGTGGTGAAACACTTAGAGAAAAGAGAAGTTGTGTTAGGCAAAGGAAATACTTATTGCAACAGATAACTTGAATGTAATTTTTATGAATAGTGAAATCATTAGCGATTCTCAAAGAGCTTCACTTTTGCAATTGGGGCTGAGTGAAGGAAAAGAAAGAAAACTTGCATTTACACTCTGATAATGAATACCTTGTAGGTATAAATCATATACTGAGTAAGATGGGACCTGAGGTAGTATGAAGGTGGAGAACAGACTGTATTATTTTACTTCATACTGCCTTTAGAGCGCTAATCTTTCTGTGTTTGCTGAAATACGAAAGCAAGCTGTGGATGTGCGAGTAACGGTCTTAGAGGGAACTGTGAAGTCTAGTTTGTCTGGAATTTCTATTTGAACAAATAATAAATAGATATATAGGAACATTTTAACGTTTATTTTAGTTCTAATAGAAAACTGTTTAAAATATCTTTTTGCAGTATCAGGTGTCCAAACAGTTTGCACCATTATTCTAGAACTTTAAAATGAATTTCTAGGTTGCAAATAAAATGGGAGTTTGCTTCCTTTATTTTGTGGGGTGATTGCCCTATGAGGCAGTCCTTATCCCCTCTTATTTTTTTTCTGGTTTACATTGTGTATTTGTTGAGCTTCCAAAATCTGCTTCTACTGCCTGAGGTTGGGAGGGTTATATGTGCAAGTGTGTAGAACCTTATTAATTTCCTACCATATAGAATTAAAAGAATAAAGAGGTCAATACTCAAGATGGTTGAGAGCCCTGCTTTGCGGCAGGGACTCAGTTTATTTCAAGACAGCATGTAAGCTTATAGTCAAACTTCAGGGCAAGTTGGAGAATGAGGTCTTTTGCCATGGGAGATAACCCACTTGTTCATACAGCGTAAGCTGGCCGGGTCCTCCACTCTTAGTGGGAGATAAAGAACCGCCCATTTGAATATGTTGCAGCCTGATAAACCTTGTTTAACAGGTCTTAGCATACAGACGTCAAATTTCCAACACTGTTGTTACTGTAACATATTGTCTGAAGACGATTGAGCATTAGTATGTCTTTCAAGCAGTAAATTGCAATTTGCAGCTGCTCACAAGTCCGGTTTATGTTATTTAAAAATCTTTAGTTTAGTTTGCTCTTCAGATGTATTTTCCTTAATTCTGTTTTGGCCATACCATAGGCAAGTCTTGTGATTGAAAGCCATTTAAAGCATTCATAGTGTGCCTAGCTTTCTTTTGCACCAATGTCAAGATTTTTCATTCAGAACCGGTGGAGCCCCTGTTGTGAGATTACTATGCAGTAAGTTAACAATAACTAGAAAATTGTTGTCATGAGAATTGCTGCATTTTAGTTGCAGCAGTCTTACTCATCCTCCACTATAGGTCAGTTTGCAGCAGGGCAAATAAGGCAATACATTATTTTTTTTTAAGTTCCTTGTGTGAAATAATTTGTCAGAACGTACAATTTTAATATAATTTATTGAAATCACCTGATGGTATGCTGCATTGTAAAGGGATGGCTTTACATTAAACAGTAATGCCACAGAGTGTTTATTCAAACAAAGCTATGTTTGTTCCTGTTGCGGTAATAAAATCTTACTGAATTTTAATTGTACATATGCTGCTTTTGTTGTCGATAATGGCCAGTGTAGGTAGAAAACTAATAGTAGTTTTCTGTCGTCTCTCTAATAATTTTTTAAAAATATGAACTTGAAAAATGACATTTTTTCTCCTTTCTCTTCCTCTGTCCTTACTTCTTTCTGAACTTGGTTTTTAGGCCTAGAATATTATTTTTGAAAATAAAATATCATTGCATAATTTATTTTATTAAAAGCGTATCTGTTTTAGTAGATGTTCTTTGTTTTTAGAAATACTGAAGCATGAAGCTTTTCCATGTAATCTCATGCCAGTGTTGACCCACATGGATTAAAATAGACTGTTTTAATCTTTGACCAAATTTGGAATTAGAATATCTGCCCACTGGGAGTTTGTAAATTATTGTAGTTTATAGAATGACAGGTTTATATAAATAATTGCAATGATTCCCACTGCATGTTTCAAATTAAAATATACTTTTTTGAGCATTAGAAATAAAAATGCGCAGAAAAGTGGAAGCTTATTTTTTAAACAGTTTCTTCAATGTCTCATATATGTACTTTGTGATACTTTCTGAAATGTGTTCCATATTTATCCAGAAATAATCTTTTTATACTGATAAGCTTACAAGCAAGTTCATGATGGCTATGAAATATTTGCCTAGCTTTTTTTTTGCAGGCAATTATTTTAAAAGAAATTCCCAAATTAAGATCTCCAGTAATGGGATTGTACAGTAGAGTCATTGCATTATGTTTATGTCAGGTTTTGGTTACTATGGTACTGAGAGTGAGGTCATGCATTCTGCAGAGAGGTTTCCAATAGGAAGGTAGGTTTAAAAGGAAGTCCCCCCTCCAAGCAGCACATCTTCTATTAACTATGAAAAATTGAAATGAGATGAATGGGTTTAATTAAATTGATTATATATGAAACGTGAATTTTCTTTTATGTAGATAAAGACACAGTAAATAAAATGAGAGATCTGCGCATGAAAGCTGAAGATTATGAAGTGGTGAAGGTGATTGGTAGAGGGGCATTTGGTGAGGTTCAGTTGGTAAGTTACATCTCTTATTTTATGGCTAAATGTATTCTGTAGTATTTGCTTGTGTTTCTATTTCTGAATACAGTGTTCAGAAGGTGCACTCTTAAAATATTAAAACCTTTAGCTCAGTGAAATTTTTTTTTTTCCCCATGGAAATGTTTTTGAGAATCTTATATTTCAGTACTCTCAAAGTGCACAAGTACTTGTTTTGCATTGTAGTCATGCTTCTCTATTGAAATAAAATGGAATGTGTATTCCTCGTAATCAAGAAAATTAGCTGTTGCCACCGTATATGTGGTCACCTGAACAAATCTTCAGGACTAGAAGAATTTCTGCCAGTTCGGGGACTACACCAGATTTTTGTGGACATAGTTCTTAGAGATGAGAGATGTTGTGTGTTGTTTGTGATTGATTAGCTGACCAGGCTTGTTCATCCTACTTTATTGAATTGAACACTGGTTGGAGAAACTGTAAAATGCCTGCAGTTTTAACTTAGTATTTAACAGGTGCCAATATTTGTCCTTTTAAGGACACATACCTACAAATAACAAAGTGGCTGTTATGCCTATGGACTTCTATGTTGAGTAGTTCTAGCAAGTATTTTAAAAGCAATGCGTATATTGTCAGATAATGGAATTTAATTATTCTGTAGACCTACAGTATATAATTATTTATAAAAATGTGAAGAGTCTGATAGAACTTGTTAAATAGAGGAGCAAGAGAAGTAATACATTCAGTGGTGTTCTTCACACGTTAATATGGTAAACTGCTGTGTGTGGTATGTCACATTTTTCTTCATAGGTAAGGCATAAATCCTCAAGGAGAGTGTATGCTATGAAGCTACTGAGCAAATTTGAGATGATAAAAAGATCAGATTCTGCATTCTTCTGGGAAGAAAGGGATATTATGGCTTTTGCTAACAGTCCCTGGGTTGTTCAGGTATAGTGATATTATTTTTAAAATATTATCATCGTAGAACAGTTCTGTTACAAGACTGCATGACTTTGAATTATGTGTTTTCATTTTTCGTTTTCCAAAGTCCCTTTTTGCTTGTATTGGTCTGTTAAGGAGATATATTATTAACATTAGGATAGCAGATACTGCACTTGCTTCAAAATGGTATTTTGTCATAACATTTGCAAGATAAGCTCTGCTGTTTATTTTTGAGACTCTTTGCCAAATATATATTGGTGAGCCTGCTGTGTAGTAATTCTTTGAGGCATCTAGCATACCAGAAAGATATCCTTAAGACATAGCCTCTGTATATTCTAATTTCTGTGTGTATGTTTGACTGCAAATTATGCCTGCTCTGGTTATTTTTTCCTCATTTCAGTGTTATCACTGACAATTTTCTGGGAGGCGTTGCTGCCTTTGAAGTTTATAAGGAGCACGCCTGAAGCAATCATCAGACATTGTGTGTGCACATGTTAACTTGTTCATTTGAACTCTTCTTACCCTCAGGCATGTAAATTCTTCTGTTAGGTTAGAATTAAACAAAATCATTCAAGGTTTACCTAGATTAAATAGGTAACTACATTACTATCTGTCTGGGAGTGATTGTCCAGAATAGTACTTTTATGATTTTCAAATAGTTTTAAGTTAGGACACTTAAATGTACTTGCATTACTCATGTTGAACAGAGCATTGGCAGATGCAAGGGAAATATTTTTACTTAATTGTTTAAAATTTAGGCTCACTTTCTAAACAATAAATACACTGAAAATAGAATAATAAATATTTAGTGATAACACAAAGAGAATTGGGCAGATGTTTGCAATACAGTAGCTTCATGTTTACATATTTGTCAACTAGCGTCCCAGTTAAGGAGGAAGCATTTTGTCCTCTTATGCAATGAGCATTCTTTGAAATTATCTCAAAATTTATTGCACTGAAGTCTCTAATCTTAATTTGTAACCAGGACTCTACTCCTTCCATTGTAATACGAAGGGACAGAAGATCTGTTTGAAACTTATCTCAGAGAGTAATTCTTTTTCAGGAGGTCTGCTGGATGATGCAAAATTTCTGCAGTAGTTGTAGCAATTCTGTTACTTTGCAAATCAGTTTGTGCAGAAATTCCTTTGATTTTCAACAAGCAAAATATTAAACATTCAGTGACTTGTTTTTTGTTTATTTGCTTTTTACAGTTATTTTATGCATTCCAAGATGACCGTTACCTTTACATGGTGATGGAATACATGCCTGGTGGGGACCTTGTGAATTTAATGAGCAACTACGATGTTCCGGAGAAATGGGCAAGATTTTATACTGCTGAAGTTGTACTTGCATTAGATGCAATTCACTCAATGGGTTTTATACACAGGTGAAAAAGAAAAAAGTGTTGTTACATAGTGTCATTTTATTTCTGATGCTGCCAGAATGACTTTAGCAATTGTTTAGACAGTTTTAAAATTTATTGTGCTACTTCTTCACTATTTTTTCATAATTATTCCATCGTAATAACTTCAAATGTTCTTGCCATCAGAAGCTACAAGTCTAAGGTGATACACAGTAAAGGTTTTCAGCAGGCTGATGTTCCTCAGTTTGAGGAGTAATAAAATTGTCCCACTTTACCAAGAGATAGAAGAACTAGAGTGGTATAAACATGTTGGCCCCAAAATGGTTCTTTTCTTTTGATTAGAAAAATCTGTTTTGGGAATTTGATAGCAGTAGTATCCACTGTTAGGAATTACTAATTCTGTGCTCCACATTTGAAGCCTCGGCTGGCATCAGTGACCCATTAAACAAGAATCTGTGAACAATGTGAGGAAAATCTCCCAGCCATGTATTTCCTTGTAAGGGGTGAGATGGAAAACTGAGGTGCAGAGCAAAGCAAAAAAACCTCCTAATCTATTGTTTGAGTAGGATCTAGAGTATCATTAATTATGTAGCTATGCTATGCCTATTGGATAAAGTGTCTATCTGAACGAACCATTTGTACATGTGTATTGCAAGCTGTAGAAACCAGACAGTAGAAGTTGCCAGCAGCACAGCAAGGTTTTTTCCTGAAAAATTAGATTATTTTGACACCAGCAGATTTTTTGGAATTTGTTTTCTACTGGAGTTAGTCTGTTCAAATCAGAGGAATGAAAGGAAACAGGTGAAAATGTGGGCCCACTGCTTAATGGATCAGGGACCTAGTGACAGAGGACATGGAAACAGCTGAAGCTGCTGCCTTTGCCTCAGGCTTTGTTGACAAGGTCTGCTTTCAGATCTCTCAGGTCCCTTTGCCTAGTGGCAGAGCTTGGGAGAACGAAGCATTGCTGTGGCAGGGGAAGATCAAGCTGAGTCACAGTTATGCAAACACACATCCAGGGCACCAGGTGGGATGTACCAGGGGTCGTCAGGGAGCTGGCCAGTATCCTTATGATACCGCTCTCTGTCACCTTTGACATGTTGTGGCAATTGGGAGATTCCTGATGACTGGAAAGAAGCAAATGGCATACCCATCTTGCCTCGAGAAGGGTAAGGAGGGAAGGATCAGGGAAACTTCAGGCTGATCAGCCTAAGGGCAGTCTTTGGGAATCTTATGGAGAAAATTCTTAGGAAACTCTTTCCAAGCACATGGATGGTTTCCAAGCCTGCATGGATTTACCAAGGGTAAAGTATGCCTTACCAACCCTATTACCTTCTGTGCTGGGATGATGGGCTCCACTAATGAGGGGAGAGCAGTGTGTGGTGTTTGTCTTGACTTTAGCAAGGTTTTTCATGTAGCCAGATTGGAAAGACACGGTTTGAATAGGTAGAACAAAAGGGTTGTGCTCGGTAGTACCATGTCCAGCCAACAGTCAGCTAGCAGCAATTCATCAGGGGGTTGATACCAGGGTCAGCACTGTGTTTTCATTCCCAACCTGAACAGTGTTCAGGTGAGATAGAAAGCTTCAGTCATCAGCTGCCCAGCGGGACTTTATAGAAAAGGTGGAGCCAGGCTTGAAGTTGCATACCGAAAAGATGAAAGGCAATGGATGACACAAATTGCAGCAAGGGAATATCTGGCTATTCACTGGGAAATATTTTTTTACTATGAGAGTGGCCAAACAGTGGACGAGAATCCTAGAGAGGCTGTGGAATCTCCATCCTTGAAAAAAATTCCAAACTTGATTGGTTTTGACCCTGAGGAACCTAATATAACTTAGAAGTTGAATCTAACTTTGTTAGCTGTACTTTGATCAGTCAGTTGAACCAGGGGTCTTACAAAAATGCCTCCCAACCAAAATTATTCTGTTGAGTATACCGATAACATTTCCACTGCACTTCATTTCACAGTTATGGCCACAGATCTCCTTTGAGGTCCCAGAAATATACTTTCTCCTGAAATTCACATTACGCTTTCTTGATAATTGTTTCTTAAAATTATTTTGCTTCAGTATATTTAATAACATTAGAAGTGCTGAACTTCATCAGTTACTTCATGAAAACTTTTCTCCTTTCAGAGATGTGAAGCCTGATAATATGCTGCTGGATAAAGCTGGTCACTTAAAACTAGCAGATTTTGGTACTTGTATGAAGATGAATAAGGTAAACGTATGTTTTTAATTTTGCTTTTCTGTTTGTGAAAGGAAAACATACTTAAAAGTGAGAAGAAAATAACTGAAAACTTTTTGGCTAGATGAGAAGAGTCGAAAGTTCCAGTTTGTTTCCATTACTGTTCTTTATGCATCTTATTCAATGGCAATGTAGAATGCAGAATGGTTCGTGAAGTAGGGACTGTACCAACTTCTGTACCATTTGTTAGAGAAACTTCCTGAAGTCAAACCTTTGGTTGTCTCCATTTCCTCTGGATTATTTCTTTCAGCCTTTGGTTATCAAAAGTCTATGCAAATAAGTGAGATAATTTTTATGTAGTGTATCAGTAGTGAAAGAATCAAAACTGATATACAAGCTGCTGAATCCCAATTGTACTTATTAGCCATATGCTGATATAGCAAAAGGGCAAATCTGAAGAAAACAGGTTAAAGAATGTCTTAGAATTATTTATTTTTTAAAATATATCCTGAGGTCACTAAAAATGTATATTTTACAACAGTATTTCATGTACTGTGAAGCACTGTTGTTCCATTCCCTACACAAAACTCTGCTTGGTTTTTGTCAGTCTGGACACATATATGAGGAAAACAATCTCAAATACGTGGTGCTTAATAGAGCCTGTGTAATATGTACGTTGTGTTCTCAACATATTCCAAGAGCTTTGAACAAATCGCTGTATTTAGCTACTTTGCCATAAATAAAAGACATCAATGAAAACCAAGTGCAGGTTATGTGTACAAATTCAAGGAGTTGCCTCAAGTCACAAACAGTCCACTTCAGCGCAGTAGCTAACACAAAATTTGGCTTTGTTTTGACTTAAACTGCATTTTTTCCTTGACTGATTGTGTTCTTAACAATGAAGAATTTTGAAATGTAGAAAAAGATTATCCTAGCATTTAAGCTGTAAGTGCAAAAAAAAGAAAAGAAAAAATATGAAACTTTGCTATCTATTAGCATTACGGAAGTAAACTTGCCTCAATAACACTTTACATTTTGTCCTGTTCTAAACAAAGCTAGCTGAGTAGTCCTGAGCCTAGTCTTGGGTTTTTCTAGTCTTGAAAGAGAAAGGTTACTCTGCAGGAGAGAAACTGCTCAGCATAGGAGCTTAATTTAGGTGCGTTCTGGATTTGCTGCATATGCAACACTGCATTTATATTTGTTATATTTACTTAGTTATATATTTTTATGCAGGTTTTTCTACTGATCCATTTCTAGCAATGGGATAGGATTATTTCAGAAATGCCTGAATGGCACTGGAAAGGGGCACGTGGTTGCAGCTTCAGCATTCTAGATGCGAGCTCCAGTGTGACTGATCTCTGTCCTCCCAGCCCTTTCTCAGGGACATGAGGAATGTCAAACGTTCTCCTCACCTGTTACCTGTTTCGAAGTCCGTTTACTTAGAGTTTCAAGGCCCTGTCTACATTTAGTCTTCCTGGCATTGAGTATATTGGGTTGGAGGTGAAAAAGTTGCACTCTAACTGATCCTGTTAGCAAAATCTCTGATGTTGACCTGTTTATGCTAACAGAGGAGCTTTCCCTGTTTGTGGTACATCTTGTCGGTATATGACACATTTATACTAGCATGAGTAGGAGAGGCTGTGCAGTGTTTACAGGGCCTAGATCCAACTCTGATTATTTCTTGGATGTTAACTGAAGTTTTTGAAGTAGCTTACGCTGTGCTTGACAAATCTGGTGCTTTGTTCTAGATTTAGTAGCTAAGAATTTAAAAATGTTAAAATACCCGTTCAAAAAAGAGTATTTGTTGATGAAAGTTGATGTTGATCTGTTAATGTTGCTTAGGCTGCATAAGCTCTTAGAAATGGTTTGCAATTTTGGATCTTATATTTGGGCCTGGCTGTTTTCCTCCTCTTTGTAGGAAGGTATGGTACGATGTGATACGGCTGTGGGGACACCAGACTATATTTCTCCTGAAGTATTGAAGTCCCAGGGTGGTGATGGTTACTATGGGCGAGAATGCGACTGGTGGTCGGTTGGAGTCTTTTTGTATGAGATGCTTGTAGGTAAGTAGCAGGATAATCAGAATTGACTGCACTACTTAACTAGAGGCTGTGTCAAAATCACGGTTGTTTTTAACTGTTTAATTTATTACTCTTCTGACATAAGCTGTGGTTTACTGATCGTGGTATTTACAGAATATATTTTAGAAATATTCTGGCACAGTTCTCAAACATTTGTCCTGTCTCTTGTTCACTTAGTTGCTTACATTGTTGCATATGTAGTTTGAATATTATAAATAGAATCTACGATACTTTTGGTATGCTTTTTAATTTTTGCATTGCTGCTTTTTCAGGTGATACACCTTTTTATGCAGATTCTTTGGTTGGAACTTACAGTAAGATTATGAACCATAAGAACTCCCTTACTTTCCCTGATGACAATGAGATTTCTAAAGAGGCAAAAAACCTTATTTGTGCCTTTTTAACTGATAGGTAAGATTTAAACTTCACTCGAAAGTAAGCCTCTGTTAAGAGAACTTCTTCTCATGTTGAAAGAGCACACACACACATATATATTTGGTTTTTGTGGGTTTCTAAACTGCTTAACAGTAGTGAATTTGGGAGAGGAGTCTCCAATGGTTGCTGCTGCTTCTTTGTGGTAGTATCATATACTGGGGAAGGGAAGTGCTGCAGTAGCAGCAGATGGGTACGTCTACTTTATACATTTTGTTTGAATATGAAGCGTTAACTCCATAGTAACAGCTACTGTTACCTTGTCTGTGTTGCAGAGTGTTGAGGGGCATGCAAAATGGGTTCCTTTTAGACGAAGCTAAAGCAAAAGGTGCATTTCAGGAGTGCCCCTAATGCACTCCCAGCTCTTAGTAGGCATTCAGGATCAGGGTAGAGTTGGCCCAAAGGAAACCCATCTGAAATGTGGGTGTTAGGTCTGCTTCACTTTTTGAGTACACTCTTCTTGTCCCCAGACTACTTATTAAGCATATAAGCATAACCTTTGATTGAGAACTGGTGCTATGAAGGAGGGGGGCTGCTGCATTTGCTGGGCTGCATGGGATTCAAACAACAGCATGAACTACTAGAAAAAGTGGAAGCTAGCTGCTGCTTGGCAGCTGCCTAGCTAGTCTGTGAGGGTGGAAACAGTAGCAGCAGGACTTCTTAGGGCCAGACTGAGTTCTGAAATGTAGCTGCTGTGCTGCTATAGATATCTTCATATGAAAACTTTGAGATATGTTTATTTCTTACTTCAGTTTGAGAGGTAATTTTTTTGTCTTTGTTGTTAGATTATGCATTAGAATGAGTCTTTCTTTCAGAATAATTTATGTAATCTTCCATGCTTAACCAAAACGCTCTTTAACAGGGAAGTGAGGCTAGGACGAAATGGCGTAGAAGAAATCAAACGGCACCTTTTCTTCAAAAATGATCAATGGGCTTGGGAAACTCTCAGAGACAGTAAGTGTAATGTTTTTCTTAGAGACAGTGGTCTGTCTTACTTCTGTATTATGTTAGCAAAAGGACTGCCATATTTCTTTTTCATGGAATTTAAAGTTTTATTTCCTCTGTTCCAAGGAAAGATTTCTTAGACAGCAAGGAGACATTCCCCTCAAAAATTCTTGATTGTGTCACTTGAGAAATACAATGATCGTTATCATACCGTTCTGCTTTTTTTCTAGCTGTGGCACCTGTTGTGCCTGACTTAAGTAGTGACATTGACACTAGTAATTTTGATGATCTGGAAGAAGACAAAGGAGAAGAAGAAACATTTCCCATACCAAAAGCATTTGTGGGCAACCAACTTCCTTTTGTAGGATTTACGTACTACAGCAACCGTCGGTATGTATGCAGAAGGCAAGCTAATGGTGTGTTCTTTTGTCAACGCTGTTTCTGACTCTTACCAGTCGCTATTTTGATACAAACCTTTTCAGATTCTTATGATTCAGAATACTAATAAGTTATACTCTTTTGACACTTTGATAATGGTAACCAGTACTGCTAGTCGTCAGTCTGATGTGAATATCACACTGAATTTGTGAATGTCTTATTCTGCTTTGAGAATATTGTGTAGTGGTGCTGCAGAAGCTAAGCAAGAAAAATCCACTGTTGCCACTACTAAGCAGAGCTGCCTGCAGAGCACTGAAATCATATGTGTAGAGTCACAAATTTGGGATACAAATGTCACTTTGTTTTACTGTGAATTACTTTTCCTGAGCTGTATATGAAGATTCCATACTTTATATCAGTGTTTTAGCATGTGATAAATTAAACCTTGGCTTAGTAGAAATAAAATATTTTCACTTGCCTGTTACCTGCTTCATAATTTTCCGTTTTTTCCCCAAAGCATTCGTGCACTGCAGAGTAAGCTTGTGATGCTTTATAGTTTTCACTGTTGCTTAGAAGACTTTAAATTACATTAGTTAAAATTATATTAATAAATACTTTTAACAGTTGTTAATATTGTAGGCACTATGGAAAGCTATATCTACATTCAAAAATCTTGATAACTTTTTCTTACTTTGAAAGCTGCTTTTAATTGTGGTGCGTGTCAGTCAGGCTTAAAATAGGTTAAAACTTCTAGTGGACCATGTCAGATAGAAACTATTAGTTTTAATAGCATTTCTGGATAGGAAAGACTTAAAGGAAATAAATCTGTTTTTTGTCCTTGGATAGAAGAGGAACCACTTTTCCAAGCCTGTGGTGAAATTCTTTCCATCTCTGCAAAGAGCTGGATTTGTTTTTGCTTTCTGCATAGTAAGGTGTGGAAGGACTTACAAGCTTTGCATACAGCTTGTGTGAGTTCAGCAGTTCAGGAATTTCACCTACTGTTCTGATCTTAGTCTATAATTTGAAAAAGTCTTAATTTTTGCCTTGGAGGACGATTTTGGAATTACATTCTCAAGAAGGTGAAGTAGCATACAGAAGCTTGATAATAACATAATTTCTTCTCTCCCCCTCTTCCTTCTTGGGGGACAGTATCAGGAATTTAGAGAACTAAATGGCTGTGTTTTGCTGTCATTAAAGAACTCTGCTACTAAATACTATTATAACTTTGTAGGCTTACTAGAACTAAAATGCTGACCTAGCATTGAATTTTGTCCCATAATATTGTGCTGG
Source organism: Stercorarius parasiticus (assembly GCA_013396915.1). Classification (NCBI taxonomy): domain Eukaryota; kingdom Metazoa; phylum Chordata; class Aves; order Charadriiformes; family Stercorariidae; genus Stercorarius; species Stercorarius parasiticus. Next base: position 164,810 of record VWZL01005952.1, on the reverse strand, counting down.
TGTGATAGTCTTGAAAAGTCTGAAGCAAGCATTTGTACTTACTAAACTGTAATCCTAATGTTTATTCCCTTTTTCAATTGAAAATAGTTCAAACGTTAAAAAAAAAAGCATATTTAGAAAAAAGTTGCACATTTATCTCTCCCTTCAGTTTCATCTTACTCATATATGCTGGAGAGCTTAAATAAATGGAAATATAGGAAAATTATGTGACTTCTGTCTTTAATGGATGTAGTACCATCTTTTAGTATAGAATACTTTCTACATATGTAATCACATTTTGTAAACTAGAAAATATATTTGTTTATTATTGAGCTTCACTTATAACACAGATTTAGGAATACTAGCAGAGAACACTTCGCAGCCCTATCTGGCCGGTGTGTTCTCTTCTGGATTCTGATGGAGCTGGTGCTGTAGCTGCTTAAATATCACATTGTCACTTCTCAGCAGCCCTGGTGTACGAAATACGGTGACTTCTTGTACTCAGGACAGCACATCCCTTTCTGTAGGGAACTGTTCCGTTTCCTCTTTGTCATTTGTTTTTCTGAAAGCAGTCGTGATGTTTAATTTGACCAAGGCTTTGGAGGTGTCTTTGATTTTACGCTCCGTGATCTTTTGGAGAGGTTTTTGTATACGTGAAAATGTGCATGTGAAACAAAAAGGAGGATGTGTCCGTCTTCTTCAGTCCATGTGTTGGAAAGTTTTTCCTCGCATACTCTGATGCAGTTAGAGACGTTTTACGTCTCGCTAGATCAGTTATCAGGCCAAGAATATCACATCAAATACTAAAGGAATTTGAAGATAGTAATTTTTATTTATTTACGTGACTTTTCAGAATCCTGACAAATAGAAATATGTGGTATTTTTAGAAAACACTTACGTAAAATAAGAACACTGGCTTCAGGGCAAACTTTTTGTGTGAGGAACCCTTAGTAACTTTGTTGGAAGTTACACAATCTCTGCAGAGTTCGCCTCATTGCTGTTACTTGATGCATAAGTGCCTGAGTAAATATTTATGGGATGGAAGCCAATGAGAGTGTTGTAACCATGGAAAGCAAAGATTTTTTTTTTTAATGGTTATTAAAAAAAAGAAAAGTGGTTGTATTAGTATTTGGCAGAAATCATTTTTTCTGGAGGTCTTCTACTACGTCTTTCTACTTTACCCTTTACAATAAATAATGTGAGTTTTTCAATTAAATGTGCTTAAATCTTAAAGTATAATAAATACAGAAATTAAAAAATCTGATTATGTTACTATTTGATTATCCACATTCTGTAGAAAAAATTCTGGGAGTTATGTTTTAGGATGATTGTATTCTGTTTTTTTCATAACCTTGCTTTTAAACAACTCTTGAATTAAAACTTCTTAAATGTTGTTACAGGTATTTAGCTGTCTCTGCAGAAAATTCTAATGATAACAGAACAGGCTCCAGTGTGGATAAGAGTGTGGTATGTCTCACTGATTTTCAGCTTTGTTGCGTCCTAGGACAGAATCTATTGCTAGTATGGGGATAAGTTGTTTGAATTCTAAATGTCTCAAAATATTTTAGTGCTTGGAATATGGGAAATCAATACAGAAATTCTAATTGTTTAGTATGGCCTGCCTATTAAAATTATTGGCAAAGCAGAATTTCAGTTCTTCATATAACACTGTTTTTTCTGAATTGGGTTAAAATAGCTGAAACTGCATACTCTTTGTGGAATTGGATTCACAGTTTTTATCTTTAGAAATATGGAATTGCCTTATCAATCCCAGGTGTACGCTGGCTTTGTGGCAGTCTTGGAGTCTGCACGTGAGTGTGATGGGAAGCTTGGGCTTTCCAGCAACCCACCAGTTTAACACTGGAGCCGGACTTCCTGTAAGCCAAGCCAAGTGGGAGGTGGCAGATAATGTACCAAGCTTGGGTATTCTGCTTCTTCCTAAGCTTCTTGGCAGTCAGGTTTCCAGGAAGGTATGCTGAGATGTTGGAAACAAGGCCTGTTTACTACCTCAGAATGGTTTGATATTTTACAAACTACATTCTTTCCAGAAGAAAACACTGTCAAAAAATTGATAATTAATTTTAAAAGAAATCTTGGTATTGACTATGATTTACTTAGTATTTTGTTCTGTTTTCCATTTAAAGTAGATTAATGCATGTTGCCTTTTCCCTTAAACTTGCAATATACGGTATTACTCAGAGAAAATTTGTCAAGGGCAGGGGAGCTGATTATGTAATTTATTGGGCTAACTGAATTTATTAAGCATTGAAGTGTCTTGATTTCTTCATGTGTGTTGATGTGTTACATAAATTTTGTTTTCCTCATGAGCGTTTGCGTGTTGATACGGTAAAATTAAAAACAGAGACAGACTTTCAAATATTTGCAGATACTTAAAGTTGTGTGCTGGCCTTTGGTTGACTTTGAAGAGAGTTACTGAATGGGCTTGGCATAATTGGTAGGATACAGGCACCTGCATGTAGATAAAGAACCCTCAAGAGTCCTGTCCGTATTGTCAGATGTATCTGTATGTCTTGTGATTTTAACAGTTTAGGGAGGTGAAGCTCTGGAAGGATATGAGTGGAATAGAGAGGTTTAAATAAATGTTAAGTCTTTACTACAAGGTATTTTTACCCCACAGTTCTTTCTCAGCTGTTTTTCTTTCGTTACATGCTGCAATGAAAACGGTAATGTTGACACATGGTTAGCAAATTAATTAGTTCTGGAAATGTAACACAAGATGTTACCTGGTCTGTCTGCATTTTGGCATGGTATTGAGTGTCTTCTGGGAGGGACTGAGTGCCAGAAATTTCCAAGAGATTCATTGTGTTTTTCAAGTGTGTAAAACATCACAGAATTAGGCCATGAAGTTGGGCAAAAATGGAATTCAGTGTCCTTTAACTGAATTTCAAATGTCTTTGAAGATCTGTTTATTTCCTTTGGTTTAGTGCTATCATAACCACCTGTAAACAGTCCTAATATTAAGAGGAGATTGACAGATTCTTTTGCACTGAGTCTTTGATTTTCTTCATTGTTCAGGGTGTAGAACCACATGCACTGTACCATGGTGATTAATTAAAAAAAAAAAAAAAGTATGGCAGATCCAGAGGGATTTTTCTTGGCTTCTCTGCTTTAGGCAGGCTTTTCCATATTCCTTTCTTCCCCCACCTCCTACTCAAAATGGAAACTGGGAACAAAGTAAAACATAAAGGAATGCTTTTATATTGAGTTAATTGTAACTCAGTATTTTCTTAAGATATTATTTAGTCTATTGATACTAGATTGTGCAAAACTTCTCTGGAAGCCTGTTGTATCATACTAATGTAATTAGACTGCTCGGCAAGCTTACATAGGCCCCTTGGGATACAGCACTAAAGAAGCATCCAGAGACAGAAAGAAGCAAGAGGAGGCAACAGAGGTCCAAACTAGTAGGAGTCAGTACAGAAATGCCTCAGCTGCCAGATGTCTTTTTGGACCTGTTCCTTGTCCATCCCATTTAGTTCCTCTATGCAGCCTGGTCTGGAAGGGCTATAAAATAAGTAACCAAGAAATGGAAGAGCAATTATGTTGAAACTTCTTTATCCTTTATTTTTGTGCATTAGCTGTGGTCCCTTTTTACTAAAGTGAGAGCTAGCCTTAAATAGTCTTGCTTCTTGCTTTATTTCTCAGTGGCTCATACCGAGGAGATAAATGTTTTGTGTACTGGTCCTTCTTCCTCAAAGTTTAGTTTTAGAGGCCCTCACTGTGGTTTTTGACTACACTGTTGTCTCATCCACATGGTGTTATGTTGTATGTGACGCCAGTAGTTGGTTTTCCAGAGCTGTTCTGTAAGTTCTGAGGAGTCTATTTCTTCCAGTATTTCCTTGGTCTCTCAAGGCTTTGTGATAGGTAGTGGTAAACATATAGAATAGAGTGGTGAATATATAAAATATATAGTTTCTGGTTAGTCCCCAGTCACTGTGTCTGTGTTGTTTCTCTGAAAACTTCAGAGCAGCTTAAGAATGTGGAAGAAAGGAAAAGGAGGAACTAAGAAAGGATCTCCGATTTTTGAGAGCACCTGAGTGCTCCATGCTTTATTTCATATTACAACGGGAATGAGAACAGACTGAAAGTAGGAAGTAAGAAAAACACCTGCCTGGAAGTAGGCAAAAATAATCTCAGCTGTAACTTTCTCATTTAACATGGATAAAGCATGCTATAATATGTCTCCAAACTCCTCTTCATAATCTTACTGAGGAGTTCTAATTTCTCTCCAGTTGCTCCTCTTTCTGGGATGATTGTGCAAAAGAAGTCAGGCAATTGTCAGAGGTTTTGAAGTTAGAACAAGGAACAAGAAAGCAAACGGTCAGAACGACTTGAGTATGTTGCTTTGAAGAGAGTGTAGGTTAGGACTGTAATTCTTCTCTATGCAGTTAAAAAGAATGTTGAGGGAAATGTGGGAAAGCTAAATAAGGCTGAAATTCTGACAAGATCAGCAAAAAGGTTTAAAAGAGTGAATCAGACTGGGCTTGACTTAATGAGCTTCCCCAAAGTTGATACCATCTTGTTGTTAATTGAGGATTTTGATGATGTTGGAACAGGATTATGGTGTCCAGAGGTTCAGCAGAAGGTAGATATTTTGAGACTATGTGAAAAGAATGAATTTCTGAGTTTATCTTGCTGTCAAAAACTACATGCTGCAGAGTAATCTTCCATATTAACATCTGAAGCTTGTTACTATTTTCGAACCTTAGTACAGTGCTAGCTGTAAAAATTATCTCTGAGGAAATAGATGTTAAGAGCATTTTCCCCCCATTGCTAATAACTGACAAGCCTGGTTCTGCTACCTGAACTTGTTGAGAGCTTGAAGATGCATTGCAAAATACATGTGGTGGTTCCTGCGAAAAAAAGAAATGTTGAGACTAATTAAAATTCTTATATGTTTGTAGTAGTATCTTTAGTCTGATTCTGAAGATACTTAAAACAAGGAGGATTTGACTTAGCTTAGCCCAGTGAGTTTTGACAGAACTATTCAGAACCCTAAAATTTTATGTGTGTGCAAATGATGAAACTGCGTAATATTAAAGTTGTTTCCTGTAATTAACTTTTTAAGAATTTATTTTTGGGGGGGATCACATTTTAATAAGGTAAAAATCTAGTGTTTAGATGGAAATGAGTAAGCTGTGATACAACATAAGCAGCAGTGAATATTCTAAAATACTTTTAAAAAGTTTTTAAATTTAATGCATGTTCTTTCATGTACAAATATATATTTAAAGCTGGAAAATATGCAGAAGATGATCTATGATTTGGAAGAACAACTACATAATGAAATGCAGTTGAAAGATGAAATGGAGCAAAAGTGCAGGTGAGACTTTGAACTTTAATTGTTTACATAATTTAAACACATCTAACAGTTCAGTTCTGTATTACTGCTTTAGGGATTACCAGAATAACATTAGGAATGGTACTGTAGTTCTCCAGGGGAGTTCCAGGCACAGGTTTAAGTCATTCTAAACCAGTATTGGAATGGTTTTCTTGACAATAGAATGAATAAAGTGTTTTGTTTTCATTAGCACCTATGTAACCCATACTCTTTCTGAACACTTGAATGTCTTACTTTAACTGATACCTGAATTCAGATGTCTTACTGGACCGAAGTACACAATGATAATGCTGATTTTTAAAAGAATGTAAAATACTGTATATACGGCATATATTGGATTATTAAAATCAACTGTCTGGTTTCTAAATACATGGTACTTGTTGGAAAACCACATTCCTTTTTTTTTTTTTCCTGTGACTGATAGATAGAACAACTTTTTGCTTTCTAAAGTCTTGTTTCTACCATGTTGAAGAAGTAGCTACGTTAGAACTTGTTTATTTCTTGCATCTACACTTATGAACAAACAGTTGGCATTCTTTTTTTCTGATAATCAGAAATTTTTACTCAGATTCATGCAAACTAAATTCCCCTTCTTTTAGCTTCTCCTTTTGAAGTCTTTTCCTGAAGGCCTAAATAAAGCCAGGAGGCAACACTAGATATAGTATATAGGAAGAATTTAGGCTTGAGAACCATAGTGTGTAGCTGTACAAGCTATTTATACGGGAACTGGTAGCCAGAATGGTTCGGTGGGAATTTAGACTATGTGACACTATCGCTTACTTAAACACAGCTTCACTGTTCACACGATCTGATTGCGTTCCAGAAGCAGGACGTACATTGCTTGAAAGTTATTCAGTATCTGTCTTCCTGCAGTACTACTGAAGTTATCAGAGCACAAAAGTGTGTCTTCTGGTACACCGTACTGTTTACTGCAGAGTTAGTAGGTAGGATATATTGCTGTAACTGGTCCTTATTGTACCTGCCAGGTAACATTGTCTGGGTTCTTTTTATTATCTCTTTGAAGGGGGATAGCTAGCTAGAAAAATGCAATGGATGTGTCAATGTTATTGCTAGTTGACTGAGGTTTTAATGTGCACTCAACCTCACTCTCTCTGTAGTACTATGTTCTAATACATTGCTTCAACAGAGAGACTTTCAAATAATATTATCCAAATATCTTTATCCATAGCAGGGAGCTGTCTACTCTTGAATTAACGAACCGTTTTAGATATTCGGAATGTTCACAACTAGAGGAATTTTTAGCAGTTCACCAGGTTATTCTAATTTTAATGATAACCTGTTGTGTGCATACACTGTTTTTACATTTGCAGATTAAGGGAGAAAATGTGGCACCTAAATTTTTGCATATCTAATCTGCAGCAAAGTTGATAAATACTTAATAATTTATTTCACAAATTATTTCCAATGATTGATTGTTTTCTTCAATTTCAAGTGTTTATTACAAAATAGCATTAGCCAAAATATAAATGTTCACTTTAATAACAGTGCCAAATTATTTCACTAGAAAACCGCTATCTATAATGTATCCTTCTCAAATATTACTTAAATTATTTTGTTTATTTTTAGATCTTCAAACATAAAGCTAGACAAGATAATGAAAGAACTGGATGAAGAGGTAATTTTTTTCCTCACTGAAGCCTTAGTTGAGTAAAGAATATGGATAGTACTTTCGTCATTTAAGATACTTCTTCTGTGACTAAAAAAATTGTTCTGAGTTTAAATTTGAGGCCAAACCATCACATTTCAATATGTAGCATTGGGAGATAATTTTTTATTTGTATACATTTTCAAAACCTTTTTCTTTCTGCAAGTCATGCTAAATTCTGTCTTCTCTGCTAAATGTTTTGCTTAGTCTTACTCATTGCAATTTCTATGGAGTTCTATCAAAATCAGTTACTCTAAAAATTAACATACAGATGATTTTCTGTTGAGTCCTTATATTGTCTCTTAATAATAATTTTAGTAGTTACTTACATATAATCATGTTAATGATAACTTTTCTAGTAATTTCATGGATTTGTCATGTAGAAGTTAAAAAAGCTATCTTTTCCGAAAATCTTTTCGAGGAAGCCAGAAACTCATTCATTGGGAATGATGCATCAGTTTCCTTGATTAATTAGTTGCAGAGATGCTGGTTTAGCGATCATTCCTTAAAATGTAAATGGAAAATACCAATGCTTTTAATTGTAGGGAAATCAAAGAAAGAACTTGGAAACAACAGTGTCTCAGATTGAGAAGGAAAAGATGGTATTGCAACATAAGATAAATGACTACCAAAGAAAAATTGAACAAGAGAATGAAAAAAGACGGAATGTGGAAAATGAAGGTATGCCACGTTGTCCAAACATTGACACTAATGAGGTGTATGATGTATTCTGGGGAAAAATTTACTGCCTTAGCATCTTAAGTGCTACGCAACTTTAAGGGGATTTTTTTTTAAATAATGGACACAAATTTTGAGTTTATTTTTATTTGAGTTTTAATAAGAACACACAATATTTTTGTCTGATTTTCAAATTCTGTTCTCTGCAGTGTTCATTGTCGTTCTGCAAGCACAGAATTTGACCTAAAAATGTATATAAGAAGCAGAAATTCAACAAAAGACCTACTATATGCCAAGAACTTATTTGAGTGTGTTTGCGTAAAAAACAACCCCAAACGCAAAAACCCTAAAGATTTTTTTAATCTGATATATTAATGGTGTAACTTTTCTTTAGTGTCCACGCTAAAAGATCAGATGGAAGACTTGAAAAAAATCAGCCAGCATTCACAAATTTCAAATGAGAAGATAACACAATTACAGAAACAAGTATGTTGCTTCTGTTCATTGTCTTCATTATTTCTTAGATTTGAGAAGCAGTATTGAGCATTCAGATACAAAAAACCCGGTCCCAATAATTTTAGTATTTGAGAATCTTGTCTGTTTTATTTTAACAGCTAGAAGAAGCAAATGATTTGCTGAGGACAGAATCGGATACAGCAGCAAGACTGAGAAAGGGTAACACCGAAATGAGCAAGTCATTAAGTCAGGTAGAATCACTGAATAGAGAACTGCAGGAAAGGTGCAGAGTTCTAGAAAGCACAAAACTGCAGGTGGAGAAAGATTATTACCAACTGCAAGCAGCTTTGGAGTCGGAACGCAGGGACAGAAGTCATGGATCTGAAATGATTGGAGAACTACAGGGTAATTCTTCTGTATTTATACTTTACCAAAAAAGTTGTGATAACCCTACTTTATTGAATAAAGTACAGTTACATAAAAGGAGGAAAGCCAACCTGCAAGCCACATGTGACTTAACAGAATGATTTCTGAAGGTTGGATCTTGCTTCCTGATCATGTCTGAGGGGCTCTTGGGAGGGAGAGTATCAAAATCAAAGAGTGGGAAAGACTGACTGTAAGTCTGTGGGACTTCCCTGACTAAAAGTCCGAGTCCAGTGGTACAAAAATATGAAAAGCTAGTACAGTGCTAGAGAAGACACAACACTGTCTTACTGCCTTGGTGCAGTAGCCAAGTTTAAGTTTCTCTTGTGGAGAAAGCTATTTCGTTGTTAAATTGCATTTGTTTTCTTTTGTGATGCTTCTACATTACATTATAAACAAGATGGAGAGCATAGTAAGGGATGCAGATGTGGAATCTCTTTTTTCTGGATGCTTGGAACTTTCTACCATTTGTACTTCTGATTTTTCGTACTAGAAACTATTCGGATACATTAATTCATGACTCTGCTTATGCTAATGGATCCTGCCACTTCACTCGTCATTTTAAACCATGTGTCTGCAGTATAGAAAACTATTTTCCATGAGGCACAATCTTTTGTTGAAGACTTTTTGGGTGGTTTTGTTTTTTAAGGTAAACTTTGCTAGCAACAAGAAAGATCTATCAAGAATCCCGTTGCCTGTTTACTGTGCTTCAAATATAGTAAATCAATTTCAGTTGAATGATTGCAAAGCTCCTCTGAAATGACTGTGTGTACTTCGATCCAGTCTGTTGTTAATTGCAAGCAGGAGGTACAAATGGTACCAGAAGACTATTTTGTGCACTGCAAAATGTGGTTTTGACCACGTCCAACTCAGTAGCCTGCAGGAAAAGGATCTTTTTATTTTAAAGGAGCTGATGCAAAGTCTTCAGTGTAGAAATATATACTACTGCTTCAGCTTATATATATATAGAGAGAGAGACACACACACACTACTTGTGCATGACCATACAGAAAAGTATAAATACTATAAAATAAATAAAAGTATAAAATACTACGCTTGTTGCATAGCACAGCAGAACTTGGATTAATGCAAAAAATTTTGCATATTAGATATTGGAAGTGACAGAAGGCAGGTACCAACTTTTGCATGTGTTTCTTTTTGAGAATTGTTACTAAAGGAGTGCATAAAGAGTGGCTAAAAAGATCGGTTTCCTTTTACAACATACAGCCTTTGCATATCTGAAAAATTGGAAGGCGTAAATATTTTAGGGGTCCAGAAATCAATAAGGGTTTAAGATCTGAGTTGAGTTACTAATGTTGAATGATATTTCATTTCTCATGGCAGTTCGGATTACAACTTTACAAGAAGAAGTAAAAAACATTAAAAACAATCTCGAAAGAGTGGAAGCAGAAAGAAAACAAGTACAGGATATGCTTAATCATTCCGAAAAGGTATGGTAAAATGATGTTGAGGCTAATGTTCTTTGTCAGCTTTTGACTTATACCTTCAAATAGTATTTTTTGATATTGCTAAGTCTGTGTTGCTCTAAATCAGTCTTGTGTTAAAATGATTAACTAAATAGTGCTAATTTACAGTCTCATCAGGATGATAAGTCTTAGAAGTCCTCAGGTAGTTCTTACTTGTAGCTTTGGGCATAAAATTCATGTTTGTCATTTACTATCATTGTTTCAAGGATCCAGCCCTTCTGCCAGTAGCAAGTAATTTTTGTTCTGCCTGCCTAACCATCGCTTCAGATACTTGCCTCCTGAAAATCTATGAATTGAACTTTTTAAAAGCCTGAAATTTAAATTTCTGATTTTACTGGATTTTGATTTGGCTGGATCAGTGCCAGACCTTTTGATCAGCTTCGGAGCTCAACCATTTCAATTTTTTCCTTCCTTCCTAAAGAATGGTAGCAGCATGTTCCGTGAACATCTCTGATCCCCGCCCCAAGATAGAGAAACTACTAAAGAGGAGTAAAAGGGAATCTTGCACCCTTTTTCCATATAGGCTACATAATTAGCTCTACGTTTTGAGGTCAGATAAAGACTTGCTGTGCTGTGTGGTCTATCCAAATAAACCAGAGAGATACGGCTACCTATGAGGGAGGGTGTAAGCAGTTCCCGTTCTCATTTGGTGCTGTATGAAGCAGCGATCCAAAGGCAAGTCCCTGTCTCTCAAAGCTCATCTCCAGTGCTTGTTTCCTGAGTTACTGTTAATGGCTGGCAATCCCAAAAATGCAATAACATAATTGCATCCAGGTAACAATATTTCAAATTCCTCTGTGCTGTAGTGTTGTTCGTGGGTTAGTTGTAGGTTTCCAATTTAGGTGACTACTAATTATTCAAATAGAGAAGTTTCCATTGTCTTATGAATTTATAGACTACTGAAAAAAGTTAATGACATTTTCTCCAGAGCACTCAGCGGTTTTTGTGTGTTACCATTCTTTAATAGGCATGGAAACTAACATTGTTAATTTCTTCATAATAAAAAGTTAGCACTAAAACAGGGAAGAAAGGAAATGTGATTGCCTCAGATATTATAGAATTATTATAGAAATCCGGTAACTCTTTTTTTCTTATCTTTAGGAAAAGAATAATTTAGAGATAGATTTAAACTACAAGCTCAAATCATTACAAGACCGGTTAGAACAGGAAGTAAATGAACACAAAGTGACTAAAGCTCGGTTAACTGACAAACATCAGTCAATAGAGGAGGCAAGATCAGTTGCAATGTGTGGTAAGTATTTCTTGCAAGTTTCAAGTAAAAACATAATAAAAGGTATTTATGATATCTAAAACCACAACATCTTATAATGTAGTACTCTTACACAAGTGCTTAATCCCTTGTATAAAGAAAATGCAAATCAAAATCTTAAAACATACATAATGAAAACTACACACTTTAAATTATTTTCTCTAACATGGTACTTATACCATAAAAATTGCATTGTTTCTTAAGGTTTTGAATATCTTACTGCGTTTGCAATTCAAAGCCTTCCTTGGCTTCTAAAATGCTATTGAAACTTGAAATTCTGGCTAATGCTAAACAGAATTGAAAGAAAGCATTATCAAGACAGATGTCTTGGAGCGTTCATTCCTGTGTAACTGCATTAAAAATACTGGCATTGCATTAGGCTGGTCTGAAGTGGTGAAGTTTCTTTTATAGGTACATATCCATGAATCAAAGATGTGTCTTGATATCTTAATTGAATACATCAGAGTTTCTTTGTGAAGGTCATCAGTACCTGCATATGTAGCTTGTAACTTTTCAGAAAGCTAGTGCAAATGACAGCATTTCTTTACTTTCGCTCTACTGTCCATTCATGGAAAGGAAACTTTGTCTTTATTTCATAATAATTACTTCAAGAATCTGCATTTTTTTATTTCTTTCACTATTCATCTTTCAGTTGTAATCATAATATTCCAGTGCTTTGAATGCAAATTGGAATTATATTTCTTTTTTAGTGTTTCTTGTAATAATGCCAGGAAGTTTTTACTCAGTAATCAGTCCGTCTAACAGCAGAAGAGCTTAAATAGCTGAACAAAAGGATCTGAAAAATACTAGGATGTTTAAGACTGTGGTTACAAAAGCATTCTTGCAGACGCTACATATTAATTTTTGTTGGTTTTCTCTTCCTAATCTTATTTAGAAATGGAAAAAAAAATAAAGGAAGAAAGGGCAGCAAGAGAAAAGGCAGAAAATCGAATAGTTCAAGCTGAAAAACAGTGTTCCATGCTGGACTTTGACCTGAAGCAATCTCAGCAGAAACTGGAACACCTTCGTGAGCAAAAGGAAAGACTGGAAGATGAAGTAAGTAAAACGTTCATCACTAACAATTTTCTTTATAAATAAAAAAATTGTAGTTGCATTGAGAAATAGAGAATTAAATTCACTTACGCTGAGCTCCTTGTATAAGACATTTCTCAGTAGAACTGAAGACAGTTGTTGGCCTAAATGGTATTAGCTAATACCTGCTTGTTTCTTAGCTCTTGGATGCCTTACGTATTTGAGCCCTTAATTTAAAATAATGTAATTTTTTGTTTCCTTTTCTTTTTTTAAAGGAAAAACTTGCTTGTGAATTTGACTGTGTAGTCTGATTGGTTTGCAGTTACGAGTTTGCATCATCCAGAAAAGCAATTAGAATATTGAGTGTGAATACTAGGTACTAAGAATCTTTAATGTTTCTTTACAGGACACTGGGAATGAAGGTTATAACACCCTTCTTAGTGGTCACGACTTGTGTAAATTAGTATTAGTTCTTATATAGCTGGTAGGCTGCAGTTTTTTCTAGGGTGAGAAGTTTTTAAGATCTGAAATCCACAGAGAAGTTTGCAGGACCTTTCGGCAGACAATTTAGGTTTCTTCCGTTGTTGCCTTTAAGATAAGATAAAACAAATTTGAGACTTTGAAACAAACTAAGTACGGGGAAGCTTTATCATCATGCAGTGTCATATCAGTACATTCTGTAAGGGCAACAGCTTTCTGTAAGATTATTGCACTGAAGTGTTTGGAGGTGTAGGAATATTTTTATACACTGAACAACGTGTAGCATCTAGGCAATGGTGTTTGACATAAAATAATCCATATATGAAACACTTTGAACCACATGCGATTGGTTATTCAGCAAATGCTCCTAATTGAAATATTTCTCATTTAGGTAAAGAATCTAACACTTAAGCTAGAGCAAGAGACGAATAAGCGAATAATGGCACAGAATGAATTAAAGGCGCAAGCTTTTGAAGCAGATAACTTGAAAGGTTCTGAGAAGCAGCTGAAACAGGAGATCAATACGTTGTTGGAAGCAAAGAGATTACTGGAATTTGAGTTGGCTCAACTTGCTAAGTAAGTAAAAATCTGAAGTAAAATGGAAAAAGTTGCTTAATTATACATGTGCTGTTCTGCCTGTTCCTATTAGTGAAAAAAGTTGTCTAGTGCATAGGCATTTTTTCCGAAACTAAAAGAATATTTTTAGCTGCATGTTATGATTCCTGTATGTAGCCATCAGTGTTGGAATATTTTTTGTTACGAGCTATGATGCAGAACTTGGCTCGTGATTCTATGTCAAGGTATATATGCCACTTTTATTTGAGTGACTTTTTTACAGATTGACTGTGATACTACTTATTAAATTGTATGGGCCTTTTAGTTTTACTACATGGGAGTCAATAGCTTTTTTCCCTCCTTAACTCGCTGATTCTTTTTCTTAACATTGAAGACATTTTTCATTAGTTAGAATTCTGTCATATCTTCATCTGACTTAACATTTCTCCATTTAGAGTACTTCTTGTCTTCTAAATTACATACTGAAACAATAATCAGGATAGAATAAAGAATGTAACTAAATCAGAATTTTAGCATACAGCAAACTGTTGGTCTTTGTGAAAGAATAACTGTGCAACTGTAAGGTCTTTGTAGGATGCTGTTCTGGTTAGAAATAGTCTATCATTTGTTAGTAGCTGAGTTTTTACATGTTTTCCTTTTTTATTCCTTTAAAGACAATACAGAGGAAATGAAGGTCAAATGCGTGAGCTTCAGGATCAGCTTGAAGCTGAGCAGTATTTTTCGGTAAGTCTTGCAAAGAATTGTGAGTGCTACATTTTGACATGAAATCATTGAACAGACAATAGTTCGACATATTAAAATTTTAAAAATGTAAATAACCTGGCATAAATCAGCAATTCACAAAATCCTGCTTGAAATGCAAACAGTGAATAAAAATTAGAGAATATTAGATAGCCTATCTAATATGTTGCTTTGTAGTTGTTTGTCAAATCTTACATATTATATTGAGTGACTCTTACCTGAGTTATTCATCAGAGTAGTACCCATCTTGAGGTTGGAAAAGAGATATTTTTCTGACATAACTGCAAACTTTATTGTAGATGGCTCAAAATCTCCATACTTACTGGAATATATTCCATGCTATTGATCTACCATAAATATATTTAAGAACCATAGATCCAGCAGCATTCTGCACGTATTCCTCCTCCTTTTAAAGAGATACCCTCTCTGCACCTAAGGCCTTATTCGGTACTCCAGGTAGCCAAAATGTGTATTTCATAGATTTAGTTTGATCTGTTTCATTTCTGTGAAAAGAAACAATGGCATGAGATGCTCTATAATGCCTGAAGTTCAAATACATTTGTGAATATGGACAGTTCCATTTCACTTCGGGAAGTACTTTTTAGACTTGGTTCTTCCTTGAAGGGGCAATAAAAAATTTAATGTTTACTAAACTGCATATGATTGTAATTCCATTATGTGTTACAGATTTTTTTCGTACATTTCTCCATAACATATTGCTAATAAGAAGATCCAGAGTATTGTGTTTCATTCTCAGTTTTCTCTTTTTTCACTAGCACGTAGTTTAAATGAAACATTTGTAATTTAGTTTGAATATTTAGCAAAAGTACTTTACTGTAGAAGATCAAATTTCAACTTTCAGAATTACTCTGGTGGTGTTAATAATAATATAGTAATTAAGAATAGAAGTCATTTATGTAAATCACATAAATCTGTTGAATCAGTTTTAAGGCAAAGTCAGTCTGTACACAAAAAACTTACCCTCTAAGAGAAAAGATACATGGATACAAACAGAATACAACAGGTGGAAGCACAGGATGGTATTAGGCTTGTTTGACTAACGTTTTGAGACAGTGATGCTACAAGAGGATGCAGTTTTGTCCTCTTGTCTCCAAGAGACGTGCTCAGCTGTGTCCTAGTGCCTTTCTTCTCTTTTGTCAGCAGGTGTGTTTGTACAACTATGTAGGAAACCAGACTAGAAAACAAAAAACTAACCTGGTCACATCAGTTCCCTGCACAAGGGAAATTGGAAAGGAGCATCTCAGGCAGGAAGGAGGAAATTCCGTTAAACACAGTCCTGGCACGTGTTGGGATTTGACAGATTCAAACCAACCAGTATCAAAACAATGAAGAATTTCACTATGGAATTTGAATAATGATTCTTTTTTTATGCTTTCTTTTACAGACACTTTACAAAACTCAGGTTAAGGAACTGAAAGAGGAAATTGATGAAAAGAATAAAGAAACTCAAAGAAAAATGCAGGAATTGCAAAATGAAAAGTATGGCCATTGTGTTTCTCAAATAGACATAAGTTTTTCCATATAAGATGGTCTCACTCATGAAGATTTTGAATCGGATTTAAAATGTTTAGTTCCTTCAGAAAAAGACAGGTCTCAAAAGTGTAAGATGGAATATGCATAGGATGTTACCTGTTCTGACTTGCAAAGCCAAATATTGTTATTCATATTTGCTTTGGACTCTCTTTGTAATGTTTGGAAGAAGAATGATGACTTCGGAGAATTTAGGAAGATGCAAAATTTTGAAAAAACATTACAATTTGTGGTAATGATCTTGCCTGTGTAACAACTTTTTTTTATTTGATTTAATTATCCTGATAATTACTTAGTATATTTCTATAGCCAGTAAAATAATTTGAGAAAAAGATAATCAAAATACTTTGAATTCTAAGTGTGGTATACATATGATCACAGCAAAACTAGATAATCCAACAACCATTAATAGTGATGTACTATTTTCTAAGTTAGCAAATAAGGAAAGAAGTTTTTTAAGCTTGTTTTTCCAATTTATTAATTTATTTAATATGTACTTATTCTGAAGAAGGAGACTATAGCCTTATGCATGAAGCAGAGTTTCTCTTTTCTAAAGTCTGTGTCTCTTGTTCTACTTGAGCATCAGCATTGTAAAACAATCTAAAGGGAGAAGGTTATGTACAGTGTTCATGATGCGTTTTGGTGGGCTAAGAAAGGGAAAAAGAAAAGATGGTGGGCTAATAAATATGATACAGGAGGAAAATACCTGTCTATGCAAAGTTGTTCAGGAGTAGTATCCAACCTAAAAAGAAAAAGAGGGGAGGGGGAGGGAGGAGTGACTTTCTTTAGTCTTCTTGTGGGTTTTTTTCTTTTTCTCTTTTCTTACTTATTTTTATAGATTCCTTTTATTCTATACCCTCACTGTTCTCCACAATCTTGTGTTTGTTATGAACATTTTTCGCCTGTATACAACTGTGGGAATTATGACAAACTCTGATATATTTCAACCAGTTACCTTTTAACAGTAGAGGCCCATATCTGCCTCAGATTTGTCAAATGAGTGGACTCCATAGCCATTTCACTACATAAATCTCTTTTTATTTTGCAGCACAGGAAGGGCATCTGTCATGAGCCCATACTGCAGTAATGTATTGCCACTTTTAGCTCCACATGATGTGGGCTGTGTCACAGGTTGCTGGGTCCGTCTGACTCATGGCTGCTAGACCGGCCACGATGCTTTATGTGGGCTTGTTTGCATGCAAATGTATAGGAGCTCTGCCTGTACTCCATGCAAGAGAAGAAAGCTTGGCTTGTATGCTGAACTGATTAGAAGTTGTGTATACACTAATGAGATACTGCACCTAAGTTACTGCTCCCTGCCTCTCAAGCAGGATGGAATTTGCAAGCCTTCCTGCAAAAGGTTGCATAGGCATAGAACCACTGTATGTTTTCAGAAACTGTGCAATTTTCCTTATTGTTCAAACAGTCTGGAGCACGCATCTTCATGAGCATTAATCTTGTGTAAAAAAGTGGCTAATACTGACAGGATTAAGTATCTTTTGATGGACCACACTGTACATGCAATTTAATTTTACTTTTTATTCCTCAAAGGCAGGAGAACTTGACGCCTGGTTTCCTAAGGGTTGATGTTTCATGGATGATTGAAATTTTAATTGCATTATAGTAAGCTTGCAGCTGTAGCTTGTGTGGACCATCAAAAGATAGAATAGTACAGAGTGTGGTTTTGTAAATCTTCTTTTTCTTAAGAAACTAAGATAATAACAGTTAGCTGAATGGTATAATTTGTGTTTGTTAGTCTTCCTGAAAATTTGGAATGTTTTGCATGGGAGAATAAAATGTTAATGTTCTTTTTACAGAGAAACGCTCACTACCCAGTTGGATTTAGCTGAAACCAAAGCTGAGTCAGAACGGTTGGCACGAGCACTCCTTGAAGAACAGTATTTTGAACTGAGTCAGGAAAGCAAAAAAGCAGCATCAAGACACAGGCAAGAAATGACTGATAAGGACAGCATCATAAGAAGGGTAAATTATTCCACTGTAATTAATACCTATATATATCTTCCAGCAGGAAATAGAACTTTATATTTTCATTTTAATTTATAAAGTCTTTCTGTGGTCATAAGTGACAATTATTTAAGTATCTGAGTTTTCGACTCAGTTAGAACCTTAAACATTTAAATCCCATCATGTGAACTCCCAAAGAAATGTAGACTCAATGAATCTGAGGTGAAGCCAGATTGAAAATCTAAGCAAATATCTATAATTCAGTTATTAAGCCTTTTGTAATTACTTCTTGTCATTGCCAAATGTATTTTAAAAATCTTGTAAATTTGTGAAACTGTGTATTAGAAACTCTTACTGCAAAGTTATGTAGCCTTTAAAAAAACCAAACAACTTGGAAGTCTTGAGTTTCTTCCCTCTGGTAAGCTATTTAAAAAAAACAACCAAACCAAACCCAACGCAAACTTCAAACTGCAATTTTTGAAGATACTTTATAGTGTAGCTCTTGAATATTAGTGTCAGGTTCATAAATGTCTTAACTGAAGAGTTTCAAATAGCAAGCCATATATAGCATAGTTATTTTATCATTATTGTTTTTTCCATTTAGCATCAGCTGTGCAGATTTTCTTAAGAATCCAGGGGGTGTAAGACTCTAGGCGTAACTGAATTTGGATCAATTGCTCAAAGTTTTCCGTTAGCACTACTAGATGAAATATCCACGATGTTAGAGGATATTACATCTCTATGTAAAGATAGCGGAATTAGTGTTTGTTGCACGTGGTTTCTTCTATAAGCTTGAAATCTCCAGAATGCCACCATTTCTTAATAATCATTTATAAGACTATGTCTGTGGTGTTGAAAAAATACCTTCTTGCCAGTATGTTTTTTGGTTTCAAATATTCTGATAATTTTGTCAGACAGCTTGATACACAATCATTTTGATAGGCTTCAAACAAAACCTTTTTTTCGGGAATGCAATTGTCTGGGTTTTAATATGTGTTTAAGTGGTTAGCAAGGTGATCCCGACTCTCTCTTCTGGCAGCTTACATATTCAAAGTGTAATAGTTTTTCTTCCCCTGCCCCCTCCCCCCCTTTTTTTTTTTTCCGTAAACCCATGTACATATTTACCTATGTGTGCTTTGACTTAGACCAAATTTAGTTTTATTTTTGTGCTGATTTATACCCGTTTTTCATGATACATAACCATTTTTTAGTAGCAGATGCCACAAATCTACTCTAGCCTTGAATGGTGGAGTTGTGTCATCTATCAGCTGCTTTTCTCTCTGGAATCAGGGGATCAGGTCTCTAGTACTACTTTTTCCAAATTGCCACAAATTAATTGAAAATTGCACATCCAATAACTGACAATCTAATTTTGCTTAAGTTAATTTTTTAATTATATACCCCAGTATTGTCAGTTCTGCAAAGGTCATTTAAAAAAAAAAAAATAAAAAAAATTCCTGCTGGGACAGGTGTATTTTCAGCCTTCTGGTAAATCAAGACAGCTTAGAAGAAAAGTACCATTTTTTTAAAAAATTCAGGTTTGAAAGGTGAGCAGATTTTTTTTGTATGTGATCTGAGGAAGGTCTTACAAATAAATGGCTGTTACAGGTTTAAGGGTATTTAAAACAATAGTATTATAAATATTTTTAGAATTTGTGTTCTTTAGTTTAAAATGTGTTTGTTTTCATTTAGCTGGAGGAAACTAATACCACATTAACCAAAGATGTTGATTTAATAACAAAGGAAAATTCAGAGATCAGCGAAAAAATTAAGAAACAGGAGGAAGGTATGTCATGTTTAGAGTTTCAATTCATCTGTTATGAAGCACAATTGAATTTGAAGCATATGTGGCAAAATGGAAATGGGATATGGGAGATGCTGCTTTTTATCTTCCGTATTACTTTGGGCTTGACGAAAAATAATAGAAGTCATTGTTCTAATCTTGAAAATATATCTTCCATGTAAATTGCCACTCTTTCTACTGTATTGCTTCCATTTCCGTGCACTGCCTTTATTATTGAAAACGATTAAAATCTCAGCTGTAGCAGGTAGGAAAAAGTGAGTTTCTGCTTATAGTCCCCTCCTCACTTTTTAAAACAAGTTAGCACTAAGTTTCTGCAGGCGTACACTTGATGCCTCTCCAGTACAGCTCATCCATATATTGACTGTCTAACCCCCTTCTGCCAGCCATGCCCTTGTGCACGTGAAAGTTAAGGAAATGTATTTTCTTCATTTCATATTGCACACAATGTATTTAAAGTTTTTGTTTCTGTCTCCAGTATTTACAATAAAGCGGTGTCAATATTTCAGCTTCCTTAAGATCTCACTTAGATTCAGAATCTGAGTTGTGATCTCACACATATCAGTGGATAGGCATTCTATTTACATGCGTTCTGACTATATGGGGAGTTACTTTATTATCAGTTTTCTCCCATGGTTTTGCATTTGAGCAAGCATTATAAAATCAGAATGCATGCTTTAATATCTGTTGACTATGAGAGTAAAGGCCTTAATGGTTATGTTGCCAGTGTTGTTGCAAACACTGTGTAGGCAGGAAAGCATACAAAAATATTTTCCCTTAGTTCTGCATTTCTGTAATAGCAGGCACTGGGTGAGTAAGCAGTTTGCAGTATTTTTTTTAGTTTATTCAGTTTGTTACTTTTAAGTACTCGAAAATTAGTCTTTAACTGTTTGTAGTTTTGGTGGAGAAATCCTTGTCAGTGAAGTGCATACTTCTAGAAACTTTGGGAACAAATCAGCAGACTGGAAGTGTGATAGAAAGATTGGTATAATTGAGTAACTGGTGTGAGAGAGAGGTGGGGGTCATTCCTTGTTTAAAGAAAGCCTTTCTCCCCTTTATTGAATGTGAGTCCGGTCATATCAATCTTACTCTGTGTGGGTACTGACTTAATAAGTTTTGGTACTGCAGAAACACTTTTTGGTAGTGCAAGCACGAACGAAGTGGGGCAACAAACTTAATCATCACCAGGAAACAAAAATACATATGTTGGCTTTAGTATGTAATCTTAGTGCCTTTCTGATAGATGCTTCTGGTAATTTTCTATCATTACAGTAGCATTAAACCGGTAACCTTTATCATTGCAAACTGTATTTTGCACATTAAGTGACACAACAGGAAAATGAAGAAAAAACCCACAAATTATGCAATTGTAGAAGTGATTAAGCTTAGAAATATTTACCTTCTCCTAAACTATCTCAAAGTTGAATATTATTTTAACAGAATACAAAGTGAAAAAAGAGGAGGAAATCAATAATATTAGAATGCATTATGAGAAGAGCATTAACACTGAAAGAACTCTGAAGACACAGGTATAACCTTTTATGCAATTTAATAACAATAATTTCTTTGCATATCAGATATATTTTCAGTTTATTGTTTTTTGTGCAACTAACTCTTAGTTCCTTTAAATTTATATTATCCATGATGTATAATATGCAATGTTGATATTTACAGTTGAAAGAATAAGTTTTGATGCTGTGTACTTTTCAGTATTCTATCGTGGGTAGGGGCTGTTTATGTTGGTGAAGATTTCTTTTGATCGAATCCTATAACTAGAGGAACTTAGAAGTTTTGTATGAAACGTGCTTGCATATATTTTTCTTACTAGTTTTCCCTTTTCTTAACAGGCTGTCAACAAGCTGGCTGAGATAATGAATCGGAAAGATTTTAAAATAGACAGAAAGAAAGCTAATATGCAAGATTTGAGGAAGAAAGAGAAGGAAAACCGAAAGCTCCAATTAGAGCTTAATCAAGAAAAAGAGAAATTCAATCAGATGGTAGTGAAATACCAAAAGGAGCTCAATGAAATGCAAGCGGTAAAATAATCTTAATTTTTTTGTCACATTGTGGAATTCTCTCTGCAGGAAAAATGTGTAGCTTCTAGTCTACTTGAAAAAATAACAAGTTCTGTTTCCGGTGTTCTAGACTACAGAATTTTAGTGAGGCAGACAACTTGACAAGTGTGCAGCTGTGTTTGTTCTCATTCATTTCCCCTTTCTAAATTCTTAACTGTGGAAGTTACTGAGATGTTATGAAGACTAAAAAAATGAATACTGTTTAGCATACTATTTATGCAGTTTATTTCACTCGTAGGTGTCTCCCTTTCAAAACCAATGGTAATTTAATAGATTAATCAGACTATTTTGTACCTGAATGCACTGCTGGATCTTTGATATTTAACTTTTTTCCAAGTCTGAACGAACACTTCTACTATAATAATTTATGCTAATGCTATCAAAAATATCTAGTGATATTAAAAAACTAGCAATGAGTTTTGTGTTCAGAATACTTTGCTGCCGTATTTTTGGTGTCACAGTAACTATGCATGTGTATACAAATACAGCAATTAGCAGAAGAATCTACGTACAGGAATGAACTCCAAATGCAGCTGGATAGTAAAGAGAGTGACATAGAACAACTACGAAGGAAAATTTTGGATCTCCAGCAAGGAATGGATTCTACCAGTGTTGCTAGTCTGCCTACAGATGAAACAGATGGAAATCTTTCAGGTAAGAGAATAGCATATTTGAACTACTTGATTTTGTGCATACATATAGTTTTGGAAGGTATTGTTTCAAACAAATTACTTTTAAAATCTCACTGTCTCTTTCTATATCACATCTCCACTTTGTGTTCTTTTCTTGTTTTTTATTTCATAGCTTAGCTGTTTATATTTAAGTCTTAATTTCTTCTCACATCACTCCTGCCACTGTGTGGCTTGGCATTAGCATAATTTTTAGCTACTTTTTGGAAAGAGTATCTTTACATCTGCTGCTGTTGGAATATGGTGAATACAACGTGCAGTGTCCAGTGAGTAGAATACAGGGCCAGCACTTCCACAACATCATGATTGTATTTTATATCTTGAATGCAAAATTGCCTTGAACTTCTCTGTTCTTAATCACAGTTACGTAGCACCTTTGTGACAAGTGGCAATAATTACAGATGAGAAAAATAGTTGTAGGAATTTCCATAATGCATTTATGGTTATATGGTACTCTGATTTAGCAGATTAAAAGAAGAACAAATAATACAGTGTAGTCAGCCATTTCCATGTAGTGTCAGTTCCAGGCACTATATTTTGAGACCCACTGTTACACTGGTTAGTGATTCCCTCCTTCCCCGTAGTTTGAAAAGTGTAATCAGTCAGTATTTTCATGTGACCCACTTCTGTATCTCTAGACAAAGGAAGAAACGTTTAGTGATAGTAAGCTGTGCTTAACAATTTCCATATGTTGGAGATAGGTTTATTTTTTTGTATAGTAATTTTTATAATTCATCATTAAATTCTTAGTAAATGCTTGTCTTACGGATTTATGGACTGATTTTTATTATAGAAAACTATATTAAAACACATGAAAATAGAATACTATTTTGGGTATTTTAAGACCTCAGTGTAATCAGATAAAAGTAAATAGAATCGTTTTAGGTGTCTCTTTTCCTGCTAATGCACTTCATGCTGCTCAGATTGTCACATTCTAGAGTTTTTCCAGGGGTCTTAGAGTGATTGAAATTTCAGGTAGGTTACTAGATTTAGTATATCTTTTTCTGTAGTTGTTACTTTCTGTGTCTATTTTTGTGTCCTGTCTTCCCTTAGTATATTTTTAGATTTTAATTTTTGGTTAATATTAAAATGAATTCTGTTCTAGAATAGATTTTCATTTGGATAATTATAGTCTTTTCTGCACAACTTCCGTTCTGTCCAAGAAACCTTTTGCACTCTGGAGTTTGATCTGTGAAACCCTCAGGCAATTGCCATCTTGTAAAGTAAATGCTTATTTTACTTGTTTTGAAAACATCTTCTGGGCCAAACTTCCATCGAAACTCAGTATTGGAAATTCTTAGAGTTATTAGATTGGTGAAGGAACATTTTTTTTCTTAGCTGTCACCTGCTAGGAACTCCCTCAGGTATTTCTGAACTGTCAGTACTTCTCAGGAGTTTTTCTCTTAGATGTGAATTCTCAGTGTATTCCATTTAAATGGGGTAAAAAAGAAAGGCTTTACTTATTAAAGTGTGTTTTTCTCCCCTCAAATTACTATTTGGAATCAAGCTTTACGTTTGATAGTGTCTCCTGCATGAAGAACACTGTAGTTCATAATTGTTATTGAAAAATTCTGAACACCTGTAAACTTAGAGCTTAAATTTTTTTACAAGAAAACAGACTAGATTTATTCTACATAAAAGGGTAGTTTTGAACTTCCTCACTTTCCTTCTCAGCCATTTCCAGTATAATGGCTGTTGTCTATTACACTGAAAACACCCAATGCCTCCATCTGGGCATAGGCACCTTGTCTGTTTTGTTCTTAAGGGCAATAGTATGTAAATATGACCCTGGTGTCTCTTAGATCTTGGAAAGACTGTAGGAGTAAGTTCTTTCTTTGCCTGCCTCATTAAGGTACATTATTTTCAGTTTTGCCTTTGGAGACCTGTGTAGTCAGGCTTCTGCCCGTATGACCTGCCACTACAATTTTGGGGCAGAAATTTTGGTATGTGCAAGATCTTTTCAAGTCAGCTGTAACTTTTCCATTGTTAATTAGAACATCACAATTACTGGAAGGTCTTGTGGTCTTCTACTTTGTCTTCTATACTCATGACCCCTCTAACTATTTCTTTGTTAGTAGCCTTTCATTTCTCTTGTCTTCTTTTTTGCCCTTTTCTCTACATGTGCCTCTGATTTTTACTGCAGTTGTGCTACTGGTGTTACTGTGTCATACAGGTAGGACTTCTAATACATATTATTAGGACTTCTCTAGATTTAGATCATGTCCCTACATGCTGCCTTTTTTTCTTTTTTTTTTTGAGTGAGGCTCTGAATTGATCAGGATCTGAATAAGAAGCAATTTAGGTAATTAAAAGAGATTAGGTGACATTAGTATAGTCAGATTTCACAGATCTGTCAAAGAGCCAAGTAGAGGGCAGAGCAGTGCACTAGCCTTATAAGGAGGTAAAGAAAAAAGCCAGTCTTCAAAGCAGAAATACCCCATGCCACAGAAGAGGAAATTATCCAGTGCATAGGTAGTTTTCTGCAAACCAAGTAATTAGTCTTCAAAACAGAAGGTGCCATGCCACAGCAGTTCATTTGCTACCATTCAGTTGTGTATGAAGTTGTTTGTCTTCAACCATCATCACTTCCGTAGCCCAAACATAGACATTCCTTCAGAGCACCTTGAATAGCATCTTGTTTAAGAGGTGGATCTGATGAGGAGTCAATAGGATTCTTTAGCTGATGCATCTGTTCTTAAGGCAAAAACATTCCTTAAAAATATTTAAAGCAAATAAATGGCAGAATTACTAAATAAGTAATCATAGTGTGATTTATTTGGTTTCTTGTCACAGTAAAAACATCACCAGGGAAAAAATGAAAACACGAAATAATGTAAACACGTATAAAAGAATGATTCCACGGTCTTAATTCTGGCGATGGACACTCTTCTGGTTTAATTGAGAAAAAGCTTGGTATGAAATGGTGTGATAGTAATGTTGGTGGAATTCCAGAGAGACCTCTGGCTCTCAGTCATTTTCCGCTGTTGTCCTGCATGGCAGAGAGGTTCAGGCTGTGGGGTGTAGTGTCTTGTCTAATCAGGGAGCTTAGGTTACCAGCCACCAGAGAGACTACAAGAGTAGAATTCATAATTTACAGGAAGAGCAACTTTGTAAAATGTTGGTGTCAGAAGGCTTTGCACTCTTTGAATAAACCCAAGGTAATGCTAAAGCGAATTCCTAATACTCAGAAAAAAAATCAAGGAAAAATTTTGCGTATTTGGAGGTAGATACAGAGAAATCACATGGTAACGCACCTTACAGCTCCATCTTACTTGGAGGTTTCTGTCTGTCGTTGAGCTAAATACGCCCTCAAGTTCTAGTAGCTCTCAGGGCAATTTATGCTGCTCCCAAGGTAGGGATTGGCTTGTTTAGACAATGCAGGCTATTCTCAGTCTTTTGCTTCACCAGACAGGAAAGATCGTGACTTGGAGGAAGGCTTTCCATGTGTTCAGTTCTAGGCATTTTTTGTAACTCTCGCTCCTGATTATTGATTCAGATAGCAGCATATGGGTCAGCTCATGTCTCCAATGTTAATAAAGTCCTTGGTGAAACAGCGGAACTATTTGCTTTTTATGATGCCTTTGGAATGCCTCTTCCTCCTGGCTGGACTTAGGAAGTCTTAATACTTATGTGATTGTAAACAGAATTCTTCTTTGTCAAGACAAAACATAATCAGGAATTTAATTGTTAGAGGGCACTTAACCTGTTGTGAATTAATTCTTTTCATTTCATTGGCAAGGTAATTTAAGCAACTGAGCTGTCCCACAGGTTTAACTGCAGCACATAATGTTTTACAGTGTATGGTTATAAATCATGTTTTACACAAAGATAGGATGGAATAATAAATGTGGACCATTTAAGCTATCAGTTGTTTTGGAATACGGGACACAGATACAACTTTCTGAAATACCTGCAAGTAGCCGTCACCTGAATAAACCTGAAAGCAAGATCCAGACAGCAATCCTTGGTGAGATCAATGTGAAATTATAGTAAGACAGTCTGAGGAAGGAAAGACTCAAATGAGAAGGGTGGACTGGAAAGAATTAGCAAGGTGGTGTCTCCAGGTTTTTGGTTACTATGGAAGAGTCTGAGGAGTAGGAATTTTTGAACATTGGAAAGAGATGCTCTACTGCTCATGAAGGCGCCTGTATTACTTAACTCCAAAACAACAAAAAGTCTCATAAATCAGTACAGTCATGGTTGTCTTGTGTGATTTTATTGAAGACTTACTGTTAGAACTCACATTTATCATACTGAATCGCAACGAATCCTGGCAATATGAATACTAACCGTGAAGATGTTTAGAATGCAAATCTACATTTTAATATATATTCAGAGATAATTATAAGATCTGTAGCCTTCATGGAATTCTTTCTTCATACTCTATTCAGGTCCAGCTAGCCATCAGATATTTTTGAGGCCTATCTTGGATTTTCTGGATTGGAAATATGAAGTATCAATTCTGTGATTCTTTCCAAAATACAGGGAAGTTGTCAGGGAATAGTTTTGAGCCTATTTTTAAAGACAGGAATGGAAGATTGTTTTTTGTAGTCTAGATGGCCCATATTTTCTTAATTACTTAATCAGAACACTCATAAATATTATTCTTCTGGATCAAATATTTGTGAAATAGCCAGTTGAGCGTTTGCAGTTGTGCTAACTAACTCGGTCAAGGGAAATTAAAATATACTATAAATATTACTTGAGACAAACCCTTGTGGCAAGGTTGGAATGAAAGGGATCATCTACCCTTGCAAGAGTACATTTGGTTCCAGACGAATGTTAGGTTTGTTGAAAAGGAGTACATTCAGAAACTGTTATTTTCAACTGCAAGATGTTATTCACAGTTCAGAAATCATCTCTCACGCAAATAGAATTTGCTCACTAAAATAGATTTGTAGTAGATAGAAAAGAATGTCAACTGATTCATTTGTAATAGCTCATGCACTTTCTACTTCCTTTGAAATTTGTTTCAGAACATGCTGAAATAGAAGTGAACTTAGAAAAACTCCTTCTCAAACTGTCCCTGTAAGCAACGTAGTATCTGCTGCATCTTTTAAAATTTATCATTATCGGATCTTTCCAGATTTCCATATGCCACAATTTCCACAGATGCATACTTATTCCTTTTGAATCGCAGTTGTCCATACTATGTTGTTTATTAGCAGTTAATCACTTTATTTTGCACTGGAGGACTTGAGTTTTAGGATATTTCTAAGATTTCTAAAAATGGAAGAATCTTCTCTTGATGTAAAAATTATTCAAAGTATCCAAAATAGAATAACCATTATCTGTGATGCCTGCAGACATGAAGGAAATACATTTGCTTCTCCAAAGTGACTGAATATCAAGAATTGGGGAGGGGCCTGGAGGGGCAACCCCCACCCCCTGCAATTCTTATGCAGATAGGAGAGAGATAGGAGAGAGGCAGGGAAATATAAATTTCCTTCATTTTTCCAGGAGGGTTTCTTACTAGAATGAGTTCTGCTACTATGCCTTTCTTCCAATTAGAATTTCGATAGTTCAGTGGTCTCCCAGTATTTTGAAGTTAATTCTGTGTGGAGAAATGTTAGGAAATGATTCTATATTTTTAAATGCAGTCCACTTCTAAATACTGTACACTGTAAGGCTAATGTGGGAAGGGTTTCCTTCTGTGCCTAATTTTAATGTTTTGTAGAAGGCTAGGCTGTCAGTCCCATTGTGATTTTACATAACAATGGACAATATGTTTTATATATTTGGATGTCTTTTCAGAGCTTGCTGAACCTCACAGAGAGTTATCCCTGAAGGGTAAAAGGGACCAGTAGCTAATTCTCACATAAATAATTGTGGAGAACGTTTCAGCAAATTTTAACTTAATGTTTTTGAAGCTTTCAGGGCTGCCGGATAAGTTTATTGTAAAGAATGCATACATTAGCTATTGGCTATACTTCTGTACTCTGACACTTCTTTTACAAATCACGTTTTTATGATAATTTAAAAAAAATTACAAAATTTTTCTCAACGGTAAAATAAATTTATAATTATGGAGTAAAATTTTGATTCTTTCATTCTCACATTTACAAAATTGTGAGACTTTTAACCATGTCATTTCAGATTAATGAAATCACAGTAGTTTCTCATTGCTATTACCTGGCTTCATAAGTTAATAAATATATCTCAAAAGCCAGT
Source organism: Stercorarius parasiticus (assembly GCA_013396915.1). Classification (NCBI taxonomy): domain Eukaryota; kingdom Metazoa; phylum Chordata; class Aves; order Charadriiformes; family Stercorariidae; genus Stercorarius; species Stercorarius parasiticus. The sequence continues at coordinate 136,408 of VWZL01005952.1, read as the reverse complement.
ATCGGTTAGCTGGAGAGGTTTTTTAAATCTATGATTCACATTAGGCAGAATGCTGATTTTTTTTTTTGTGATGCTTCTTTGTATCATTACTAAATTACTTCAGTAGTTTCATGGTAGGAAAATACGTTACTACACTACTCTCTGGAAAATTGTCCACTGAAATTTTGAATAAAATGCTTGTCTCTTATTCTTTATATCTAGTCGATTCTTCCTGCATTCCTTATTTATTTATCTCCTATGCTTATCTTCTGTGAGTAATGGGACACCCCTGTAGCTTTGCTTGCTCTTGTGCGCTCTCCATTTTTTGTTTCCCTTGGAAAATGTGGATCTGGTTTATTTTACTTGCTGCATCTTCCTGCTGAGTATGTTCATAAAGCCCCTGTGAATGTTAAATTATGTTTATATTGAAAATCTCTTAATCATCCTCCGTTTAAGCTGTAACACATTTTCAAAGCAAAATCTTTCCTGCCTGGCTCTGTGCAAACTGTTTACATACAGTGTTAGATGTTGGCATCAAGGAAAACAGCTTCACTTTATTTTGCAGTAACTGTATCATCAAGTGCCAGCTTGTGATGAAGCATGAAGTAAATGCTTATATCTTCATTTTATTTAGCTGCTTTTTATTCTGCTTTGCTAAATAGGTAATTGCCTATTACTGCACGTAGTACAGCTTCCTTTCTAGTAATAGTTTGCTTTTGTGCTATTCTGCTTTATTATTTTAAATACATAAAATTATTTAATATTCATTTTTTTTAAACCAGAATCAAGACTTGAAGGTTGGCTTTCAGTACCAAACAAAGGAAATATAAAGCGGCATGGCTGGAAAAGACAGGTACCAAATGGATTACTCTTTTTTTTTTTTTTTTCCTCAACTCCCTTGGAAAGTTTTTTAGGCATACGGTGAATTGGTTTTACAGTTCCCATTTAAGAAACAAACAAAATAATTAGAGCAATTTAGTATGTATACATTACTTTATTGAAGAGAAAAAAACCCAACAATAAGACAATTAAAGTCCAGTATGAAATCTGCAGTAATAACATTGTGCAAATTTATGACAGGTGGGTGAGAAAATGCTTTACAGTGGGCATCTTGGAACCATTAAAAAATGCCATTTCTCCTTTGAGTGAGCTTCTTTATAATCCTGTTACTGAAAAAGTAACTCTTTATGCAACTTGACAGCAGAGAGTAGGGAATACCACACATGTTCTGAATGCCATGGAAGAGTGCATCACACTATAACTTGCCACACACAGTTTCCAAGGACGCTTCTGTCTCCCTTATTTTTAAAATGGTCAGTCTCTCTTGAGAAGTACTGGTTTAGTCTCAGAAACTGGACCTCTGTCCTGGAATTCCCACTCTAAACAAAGCAGTACTGTTTTGCTTCTGCGGAGGTTATGATCTGGTTCTTTGAAACTTCAGATGCTCAAATTGAGATACCTAGAAGCTTAGAATCAGTTTCTGATTGTATTTTCTGGCTTTCCAGTTCCTCTCTTTGAACATCATTTAGTATAACAAATTGCAAAAGTGAACATGGTCACTAGAATTTTGTAAATTTTGCAAGTAATTTGTATGAAACAGTTTATTTCCCTGCATCTTCCTTACTTATATTCAAAGACCAGTATTGGAAATTATTCAGTTTATTTATGACACTTTCAATATAACTTTCTGATTCCTGGTGAAGGATTCTTCTCAGATGCTTCTGTTTACGTTCACATTCTACAAGTGTTAGAAGTGGTTCCTACAAAATTTAAAGGAGAAGGATTTAATTCCTGTCAAAGAAGCACTGAAGTGTTTGTATTGGGCCTTTAGTTGCTGAACTCCTTTGAAGTACTCCATTTTTCAGTTGGTTAACATGACCTTCTTTATACAATTGAGTTCCAGACCATTTTTACATCGATATCAGACCTTCTTGGTGATGTCTCTGTAAGTTAAACCACCGCCCCTTCTAGCTTGCAGAGGGCGAGTGTAAAGCTGTGCCCTATTCCAAATAATGGCTGCTTAGAGTATTCTCTCAGACCCTCTGACGAGAGGCAACATGAACAAGTGACATTGAAAACGCTTGCTTACTGTGCTTTGGAACCTGGGGTTTTCTACAGGAACTTCAAATGCTTTTCAATTGGTTTCTGTTCTATTTGCTAATAGGGAGACGAAGCAGAACTGCAGGAAATTACAGGGCAAGGTCAAGAATGTTCTTGGTGTGCCATATTTGAGTCAAACGCTGATAATGTTTACGTGTTCTTCAGGTGTCTTACGAAACACACCTATTTGCAAATTTGTTCCACAACTTGTTCTGTTTGATAGCTTCTCCAGGTTGCTCTCAGACTTTTGGCAGTGTCCATGAACGGAAGTGACTGTGCCTAGGCACAAGTCATGTACCTTTATTCTGCTCTGGATTATCTAAAATACTGCATAATTTTCCTGTCAGAATACCTCCAGCAGCCTTTGCTAGTTGTCTTCTAGAAATGGAGATTATTCTTGCATCCTCTGATGATTAAAATTTTAAACTTACGATAAATGCAGCTTCTCCAGTGAAAGACTGTATCTGAGCTTCTTTAGGCATGCCCATTATAGGCATAATTAGTTCCTTCAAGATATTTTAGGCAGTTACTCCATTCATACTTTCCTAGTTTGAATAATAGTTCTTGCACTTTCAAGGAATTTAAGCTACAGATGGATGCCTCTGTCATAAAATGAGTCATGTTGACAAGATTCCTTAAACTAGCTGAGGTTCAAACCAGTGAGACACAGTAGCGAGGGGCCGTGTTGACTTATGTGCGTATTCTCTTGGTTGAACTGTAGTCCATCTGAAACAAGCTGGCTTGTAGTCAGCCTCTCAGGTGCTTCTGTTCCAAATTCTCCTGCGCTTTCAGTTTTGGTGTTGGTGGGAGGTATGCAATCTCAAATATAGGCGTGCCCAGATTAATTTAAATTAAAGGGAAAACAAAATTGCATTAGTGCAATTGGATTGATGCCTGAGTTGTTACAACTTGAGCTGCTGCATTTCTGACTCAAATGTCAGTAGCACTAATGTTTTTGCCCCATGCCTTCCAAGTCATTTAGCTTAAGTTAGAAAGGGGTGAGTGTGGAAGACTCATTTTAGAAGAACCAGTTGAGTTATACCTCAAGATAACACTAAAATGGGTTAGCCATATTTTTGTCTGGAACTTCATTTCATCTCAAGTGGAGGTGACAAAAATAGCCTTCGAAAACCACTGTAGAACAGAACTACTGTCAGAAGATTTTTTTTTTTGTATGTTCACAACAGAATATTGAAGCTGTTGTGGGTAACTTGTCTTTTACCAGGTTAAATTGTTCTTTCACCGAGACTTACATACAGTGTGATAACTGAATTCCATTGCAGTCAGAATTTGCATTTGTTATAGTAGTCATCTTAAGGCCTTGCTTTTGTCTGTGAAAGGCAGAGGTGCATACTTCAAAGACAAAGAAGGCATTAGCTTTCTGTTGAAGTAGATCAAAGGAATTCAAGCACAGACTCTTTTTCTTCAGTGGGGAATATCACAAGAGGCTCACACCATTACAACTTAGTACCTATTCAAGTTGATCAGGCTTTCTATTAAAGAATCCTGACTGTGGGGCTGAAAGTCATTTTAGTCAGGGGAGAAAATACCCTTTGTGGCTTTTTAGGTACATTTCAGTAATTGAGATGTACTACTGTAGCACACAGCTTGTGCAACATGTTTTTAGAACACTATTCTATACACTTGCCTAAGGTAACTTTCATATTCAGGCTTCCAGGTCAAAGATAAAGTCCTGTGTAATGAGGAGGTTCAACCTCCTCTTATAGGAGGAGTAAACACCATTTACTTAAATTGTCAGTACCTGCATGGTGCAGAAACCCATTCAGTTACCTACCAGTAATTGGAATTCAAGATGAACTGTTTGTATATTCACTCTCTCACTTTCTTGCTTTTCTGTCCTTTCCCCTGCTTCTAGGTCATACTATACCTGAATCTGGAGCTCAATATGGACAGAGCAGTCAGCCTACCTCTTTTTAATCCACTTTAGTACCTCATATGTTTTAATACATTGTTTCTAAAACATTTGAAACTGCAGGGGAGGGATCTGCCACAGCCGTCATTGAGCTTATGCTTATGGGCAGTTTTGGCAAAGACATTGGACTGGCAGCTGCCAGTGAAGAGCAACAGGCAGTGAATTCTACAGGCTTGAGCTCACTGGGAAGTGCTTAGGTTAGAGGTGCTTGATCTTAACTGGCCTGTGGGTCACGAAACTTTTTTTCTGAGCAGCTTGCTTTGTTTTTCCTGTCATATGAACAAATGTTTGTAATTCTATGTGATTGTGAACAGCACTGGAAGAGCATCTGTGTACTTTAGGCTGAGGGACAACATCCTTGGGACGGGCGGGCGGACACTGCAGTCATAGCCAGTATTTGGGAATTCTCTTGGAAATGGGGCCTGCAGTCCACTCCTGCTCTAAAACTCATGGTGCCTTCCCAGTAGCTCTTGCTTATTCCCCAAAACCCCATGCATTCTGGAGTATTCCACTTTTTCAGTGGCATGGGATAGATATATAATATATTAATCTGCAGATTTTGAGCAAGAACTTTTAAAACACTTGAAGAAACTAATCAACACATTACCAAAAGTTTCTGTTCTTTAACATCTTTACCACTCTGGAAAAAAAACTGTGGTTTGACCTTTAAAGTGACATGTAGGAAAAGAACGGCCATTTCTTTTCTTCTCCCCTGCAGACCTTTCCCTTACTGTCTCAGTGTATTCCTAGATTTGGAATGTACATCAGACCTCTGTTTCTACTGATTTGTTTTGACTCTTTATTTTAACAGTCCATTAAATTGAAAGTGTAGGAAACAGTTAGCTGGAGCTGTGAGAATCTCTTTGAGCCTACCAGTACTTCGGTGCGAAGTACCAGTGAATCCTGCAGGTCTCTAGAACTAGAGAAATTGTAAATGACTTTATCAGTAAGTAAGTAAGATTCTGCGCTCCAGGAGTTTCTCAGTGATACAGTAATTTTCATAGTAACACGCCAGTAGCAACTGAGGTTTGTGAGTTTGTGTGTAGATAGGCTTGCAGAGTCATCACAAGCATTTTAGGGTGCTCCACTGATGATACACAGTCACTGCAGCTTGTAGCATTGCACAGCTGTCAGGAGTATAGCTGCCTGCGTGATGATTTATATATCTCCTGATATTAGTTTAAAAACTTTAATTTACTCAGGCTTTTTATGTGCATATGGGAGTACAGTAGGATAAACCTTGCTTTTTAAAATGCAGTTTTAACTTGGTTTTACCCTTTCTTTCCCCAGTATGTTGTGGTGAGCAGTAAAAAGATACTGTTCTACAATGATGAAAAGGACAAGGACCAGTCTAATCCATCCATGGTACTAGATATAGAGTAAGTAAAGTTACTGTTGGTTTTGGATACAAAGTGGCAAAAGAGCATTGTGTGTGAGATAATCGATAACAAATCTAGAAGCTTGGAATCAAGATTCCATAAATAATTTTTAATTTCCCATACTAGTTGGAAAATGTCTGTTTATCTGTATTTCAGGGTGCTGTTAACAGAAGATACTACTTTTTCTTTGTCCTACCATTGCTAAAAGTTAGAGAAAAAGTTAAATACGCAATAGTGTGGCACTGTCTGTAGTCACTGGTCTGAATTTACAGAAATGAAGAGCAGAGAAGGGTCAGAGACAGTGGAACCTGCATATTATGCTATCTTTTTTTTATGATTCAGTGTAATGACTGGTTTTTCCAGTTGCTTCAACAGCTGCTTTCTAAAGCAGGGCATGATAGTTGTGGGATAGATAAAGAACTGGCTGCCTTCTTTTAAGTCTTGTCCCTTTGTTTCATACATTTTTCTTGCTGTCTGAGAATGGATCAGTGTTGATCAAACCCAAAGCATTTCTAACTTTTCCAGATGGTTTCTGTTTAGAGTGACAAAATAAATTAATTGTGATCCCTTTACATTGGTTATACACGAGGAAAATTGTGTCAAATATCACTGAAGCCCATTGCTGATACATGACTGAGTGTGATGTTTGAACAGCTGATCGACATTATGGGACCTTGTAGAGTAGTAATTGAAAAAAGGTTTTAAAATTTGTGAATAGTCCATGAGTGACTAACTAAATACAGTGGTCTGGAAGGAATCTCAAACTCAGGAAGTGCTTAAGCTGCCAATTGCTCGTAACCAGGAAAAGAGTTATTTTCTCTTTGAGCTGTTCCTTATTCTCTTTTCATAAACATCTGTTACAGCAACTGTTGAAAACAGGATGTTGGGATAGATGGACTTACAGTCTTGACCCAATAGAAGACGATGTTTGTTCCAATTTTAATAGCATTTTCAACAGCCGGTGCCCCAGATTGCTTTTGTGATGTTCTGGCATTGATTGTTTATCAACTGATAACATGATCTAGTAAAAAAATTAGTGAGTAGTACTATGCTTCATATGATTACTTCCATTAGCAATAATCAGTTAGACTTCCCAATGTTCTGAGGAAGAATTTGAAAGCCTTTTTCACAGGTAAATTTGCCATGATGGATCTTGAACCCATTGTAAGGTAATCCTCCTTCCATGCTATGAAATGTTTTGGTCTTACTTGGGTAGACAAAATCTATATGGTTTATGAATTAATTCCTAAAATCATATTACAGCCTCAAAGTATATCATATTGCTTGCATAAACAAGATTTATAAGAACTTCAGAGCACTTTAATAACTGTTTAAAAAAACATACATCGCCTTTTAGCATTTCCTGATTCACGTTTCTTCTAATCTAGTAAGCTGTTCCACGTCCGGCCTGTAACTCAAGGAGATGTATATAGAGCTGAAACTGAAGAAATTCCTAAAATATTCCAGGTAAAAAGAAGTGTATTCTCATTTCTATTTAACTCTCTTGAAAAAGTTTGGTACCTTCTTTGAAAAGGATATAAAAGTAGGTAGTGCTTCAAAAATAATACAGCAGTATTCTTTTTCAGATTCTGTATGCTAATGAGGGGGAATGCAGGAAGGACTTGGAGGTAGAACCAGTACAGCCGGCAGAGAAGACAAATTTTCTAAATCACAAAGGCCATGAATTTATTCCAACGTTATACCACTTTCCAGCCAACTGCGAGGCCTGTGCCAAACCTCTTTGGCATGTCTTTAAACCCCCTGCTGCCCTAGAATGTCGAAGATGCCATGTGAAGTGCCATAGAGACCACCTGGATAAAAAAGAGGAATTAATTGCACCATGCAAAGGTATCCTTGTGGTTTTTTTGCGTTCTGTGTTCTCTGCATATTTAGCCAAACCTGCTAAACTATCAAAGGCAAATAAAAGCACTTTAGTTTAAAGGTTTTCTACTCTTGCGAAAATATGTAAACAACTCCAATACACGTAGGTATATAGGTGCCATTGTTCTTTCCAGTGGCACACCTGGTATGTCAGTTCTGGTTTTGATAACAAGTCCTAGCTTTCACTGAATCATCTCCCTCCTTTTACTTACAGTGAGTTACGATGTAACTTCAGCAAGAGATATGTTGTTATTGGCATCCTGTCAAGATGAACAGAAGAAGTGGGTGACTCATTTAGTAAAGAAGATCCCTAAGACACCACCATCTACTTTTGTTCGTGCTTCTCCTAGAACTATGTCTACAAGATCGTCAGCAAATCAGTCATTCCGAAAAGTTGTTAAAAATACTTCTGGAAAAACTAGGTGAGAAACTACAAAAGCTATGGAACTTTTTAACTAAAAAAAAGTCTTTTTATAAATGTTACTTAATGTGAAATAATTCCATAGTTATGACCATTGAACTGCTGATCTCAATCTTTGCTCAAATCCTGAAGGAAGGAACAAACAGAATTCTCCTGCTGTTGTGGTAAATATATCAGTTCTTTGGATTTGGCAAGGCAGCGTAGAGATGGCAGTGCCTGGCCTGCCAATGCGTGTGAGGGAGCTGGTTGCATTTTTTCCTGTTTAAAGGCAAGACTCAGTAGATACAGCAGCAATGGCATTTACCTGCAAGGATGATCTGCATAGTCAGTCGAGCTTGCATAAGCTAGAAGTCTTCTGCACATGGGGGGTGTAATGAGAAACTTACAGATGCTCAGTCTGTTGTTATGCCACTTCTTTTGGTGTGAGGCAGCTTAAGTATTAATTCCATTCTTTCTCCCTGCTTGCTATTCCCTGTCTTCTCCTATCCCAGCAGTTGTTTTTGTAAGCTGTTTGTGACCCCTGCATTAACCAGGGCCAGATGTAAAATACGCTTTTTTTAATGCTAGGTTACTGTAAGCTGATTTTTTAACCTGCATTAGCTTCCTCTTACAGTATGTGCGTTCCTTTTCCCCCAAAATAACCGATTGGGTTGACAGTATGAAGTGGAAAGCAGTGTCTGAGTAGGGAAAGAGTCTACCTAAATTGGCAGTGGTACCGAAATAGATGTCCTGCAAACATTCCTTGCATAAAGTGCAATAAAAGCAAACTTTTGCATGTAAAGAGACAGTGGGCATATCATGAAACATCTTCCTGCAGAGGGGAGTAGGGAAGAAATCTGAAAGATAAAAGGGTGCTGATTTCCTTGTCCCCATAATTAACACTAAAGCAGAAGTGATCATCCAACATCCAAAAGATTTTATAAAGCTTCACAGTGTTTCCAGACTTATTTTTCCTTCAGTCCTCAATTTTCCAAGATTTACTGAAAAATGTTAGACCCCTCCATAGGCTTTAGCCAGATCTTTAAAGACTTTCGGATATAAGTTACACCTGCGGATTTTAAAATATGCATAATTAATAGCTGTTGTTTAACATCATCTTCATTTACAACAGGACTATTGAAGAAGTACTGTTCTGTGGTTGAGAAAAACATGAAGTGCTTTTGTATATCGTGTGATACATTTGAACAATAATCAGGATTCTAGAAACTAGTTACTAAAGGCAGACCTTTTAAACAGGCAGATAACTATAATAGAAGTACTTAGAACTGGTTAAAGAGCACTTTTACGGAGTAGCAAAATTTTTCAGTGAGTCTCGGACTACCTAAGACTGAAAGAAAAAGCTCATTATGTGACAATTAAAAGAAGTAGGTGGAGTGATTTTGATACTGAATGGCCATACCATAAATTCTGGAAAAAAACCAACAGAACTGAAAATGTAAAATTCACTAATACAGTTTTGAAAGAGTTTTTAAAATGTGACACTGAAATAATGCTAGTCAACATTGCTTACAGAAAAAGATGTCAAAGTAACTGAGAATCTTTTGAATGAGGTAGCATTCTTGGACAGTAAAAAAAAAAAAACCCCAAAACAAAATAACCAACTTGCCCAAAACCAACCCAACCAGCCATTGGGTTTGGAAAGAATTATTTTAATACACCATTTACATCCATCTTTAAGCTGTATTAATTGGAATAATCTAAAGCAACACTTGGAATATCATAGTCCTGATTGTACATTTTAGAAATTATCCTCTGTTATTGAGTATACAGGTTCTTCCTTCCCCCCACCAAACCTTACCCTATGAGGAGTTCACTTTGTAAAGATAGGGCATACTCCTTTATTTCATGTTTAGATATTCAGAGTTGTAGGCTTGCTTTTCCAAAAGACGGTTTGAATTGTATTCTGAGTATGCTTTCCTTTCCATTTGTCCTTGCGAGGTCCTCTGGAAGCTGTAATAACCAGATTTTTTTTGAGTTCTGTATAACCAGATTTTTTTTGAGCTACACTGCAGTCACTGTAAACTTCATGCTAGAGCGTGAAGGGGGAATTTGCATGTGCACACACAGAATTAAAAAAAAGGGAGGGAGATTAAAAACCTACTATAGGCAGAACAGCTCTGGTATTCAGATATCTCATAGCTGTTAGCTTTTCAATAGATGGCTTTTTTTTTTTCAGCATGACTACATGATTTCTCAGGTTTTTCATTTCAAGATCTTAACTTTTTCCCAGATATTTTAGAGCTAATTGGAAGAGCATAGAAGTTTTCATCCATGCTCTTCTATGGGAGCAAATCAATTTTCTTAAATCAATTCATTGATTCTTTTTCACTCTGTCTTAATAGAAATTCTGGTTTAGGATTGCCTTTAGCAAGAACAAGTTTGCAGCTAATCTTTTGTAGAATGAACAGATTTGAAACCTACTTGAATCTTTACAGTAGCTCTTAAAGGAATGGGTCTGTTTGGGGAGATCAGTTATTCAGACAATTTATGTTATTAAGCCTATTGGCATTTGTCACATGAGAGTGTTAGAGAATCATAGAAATACGCGAGTAGCGAATGGGAACGTTGTTAAAAAACAAGAAACACCATCTTTAAAGCTCTTTCTTAAGATCCTAGAGATACAGTGAGCCTAATATCTCACCAGCACCAGAAGGAGGAGAGCTGCACATTCCTGTGCTTTATCTTGTGGCAGCTCGTGCTTCACAGATTACCACAGTAAACTGATCTATTTTCCAGCAGAGAATTAATCCAGGAATGTTTTCACTAAAGAAAAGCCAAAAAAACCCAAAGCAGAACAACAAAAAAACCCCCAACCCTAACCCCACAAAAGAAAAGCATGTGGTTTTCTGTTGGGTTAGGAGTTGCAATGGTTCATAGAAGAGTCCAGAAAGCACTAGATCTGTCTCAAAAATGGAAGGAGGAAGTCTGAAGATGGTCGTCTTGCACTTAAAAGTATCAGGTGGAATCAGCTGTTCAGAATACTGCAGCCTGACATTTTGTCCATCTGCTCTAGTGTATGACCTCTGTTCACACTTTTCTCCATGACCCAATGGGATCTTCCAGCTTCTTGGGAAGAAATAAAGCTCTTAAGCTTTTCTGTCAATTAAGAAGTTAATTCCCGCATGGTATCTTTAACTTCTTGAATTTTCCTAACAGTGTGCGATGTGGATCAAACATTTATATTACTTTTCTAGACTGAGCCCAAATCCATCAGTGAGTTTGATGACATAATTGATATTTGACCTTAGAAATCTTGCTTCTTAATGATGTTTAATATTGACATAGCTTCTTAGAACCTATAATTAATTTACAGCAAACTCTGTTTTAACGCTGCATATTGTAGGCACTGAGTATGGCGGAAGAAGCGTATTGAGCATAAGCAATTTAGAGAGGCACAGTACTTGACCAGCAAGAGTGCTAGGTATGTGTGTGATGTCAGCCTGTCGTGCTGCACGGAGATGTGTGCAGGAGGCAGGTGGGGAGCACCTGCACCTTGCTGATGCTTGAGGAGCTGCTGGGGTGGCTTTTGTGGTGTGCTACATCCTCATCAGACAGATGCCACTGAGTTGACTGGAATGTAGGGGGACTTGAGTGGGACCTGCAGAGCAATGCAAGCAAACAATGAAAAGATTCAGAGTTACACTGAGCAAATGAGCGTTAGAAAAAGGTCAGATAGGAACTTCTCTTTCAGGCTGTTCTACTGTGGACGTTTTTGCGACTTTCTCAGACAAATGTGATGTTAATTGTGTCTATGAACTGGACAATCACTGCTGTCATATAGTGTGATGGCCAACCTGTGCCCTGATACCACTACATATTCCATCCTGTATGCTTAGAAAAAAGAGGCATTGGATTTATTTGAGGAAAAATTCGCTTCTGATGTACAAGATGTTTAAATTTAGATTATTAAATACATTTACAATGATGTTATATATTGAATACTTAACTGGCCATTGCATAGTAGCTGAGCTAATCTGATAGCCTGTTGCTACTTAAGGGGGAGGATTTTCTCTCTGTCTTTTTTCCCTGCTCTTCTGTCACTGGATCCTGTGTAAGTGCTTGAAATTATCCAGTTTGGACCCTTCCATGAAGGTCTACAACTCAAGTTTCCTCACTGTCAAAAAAAATGTAGACTTATTTTGCTGAGCCTAGTGAGTGGAATCAGCCCACTGAGAAGTGCAGTGATTGCCAAATCTGAGGACAGGTAAGTAGGAGGGTGCTCCCCTGGGGTCAGGAAGGTGATGAAGTGGAGGAACAGTGAGCTCTTTTCCTTTCAGGAGGCAGCGAGTTGATAGATCAGCTTCTCTGAACTCAAGACACTGCACCCTGCAGTTCTCATCCTGACCTGTCTACCTAGATGTGGGAGTGAGAGAAGCAATGATGATTTTTATGGGATTTATGTGCATAGCTTTTACTAAGTATCTGAAAATTGTTCTCTTGTCAGACAGTATAGCAGAACTCGATCTCGGTGATGGAGTCCTACCATGTAAGCAGGCATTAACTATTTTGTAAAATGGATACAGATGTTAGCACATGCTTTAAGACATTTTGGTACACTTCATTTAGGGTCTAATCCACCTTTCTTTGCGGTTGGTTGGCAGCACTTCATTGACTTCATGGAGAGGTGTATCAGACCCATTAAAAGGAGCTTCACATATAAGTTCATCTTAAGTTCTTTTCCTCATTTTAATAATTTATCACTAGTAAATATGAATCAGAACTTCATGATGAACTTGCTAGCATTTGCAGTACTGCTTCTAGATCTGAAATTGCACTTCATAGTTTATAGTGTGCTAATTTATACACATGGTATCAGCACAGTTGACAGTGCTTTGTTTTAATATATTTGGACTTGGGCACCTGATCAAGTTAATGCATGTTCAGAACCAACCAACCAAACAAGCCTCCCGCGCATCAGATGAGCTCTGGCAACTGCATGTGCGTGCTCTTAGGCCTACAGAGAACCTTTTCTTGTCCCGCAAGTGAAAGAGGGTCACCTTGCATTTGCCATGAATACACCCATGATTGTTTACTCTTACTCGTTTACTTGTAAAGCTGCAGTAATATTATAATCTGTCTGATCTGTGTGTTCATTTAATGTTGTTAGAAATTAAGAACAGTTTGTGGAAGATTGTTTAGGTATGATCTCAATATTGTACCATGTCAATGGAAAAAATATTTCATTAACATAAAATATTTTCTTCACTGAAGTGCTTGGCAAATGGGCACTGGTGTTATGAAGCTAATTTTTCTATTTGTTATTAATTGTCTGTTTTCTTCTTTGTTCCAGCTAACCACACGTACAGCGCTTAATGGAATCTCATGGGATGCGGTCTGAGAAACAGGGCTTTTTTTAACCACACAGAGCAGTGCAGACGGGCTGTTGTTCCTTTCAACGTAACTATCACAGGCTTCAGGGTTAAGATTGCTATTACTGTCTCCTCCTTGCTTTGGCACAAAAGCACGCTGAGGGTGTTTAATTGCGGGTTTGCCTAAAGGTAGATTAGATTAATTATTACTATGTAATGCAAGTTAAAGCAAATAAAGCTTAGCTAGGTGTATAAAAAAAAAAAGGTGCTGCCTTTCTGGATTTTTAAAAAAAGCCTGTCAATCACGATGAAATGCAGACAACTTTCTTCGTATCAGTGAAAGAAAAGGACTGTTTACCCTGTGAAGGGGATATTTATGTCAAGATGAGCATATGAAACGGAGTAGAGGAGGAAGGTTTCTCAATGAGAAGGACTGCAATTGCTTTCAAGACTCAAAGTTGTGCTCTTGAAGACTGCAGAACTAGCTTAAAAATGAAGCCTTATCACTTGAACTTCAGTGCCTTCACTGCAGAGTTCTTAACAGCCTTAATGCTAACCACCCACTATGGAATGGATCAAAGTGTTAAATATTTTGCATTATGCTTTACAAAATACTGATTCAGCAGGTTTGTAAAGGGGGGAAAACAAGCAATTGCCTTTAATCTATGCATTTTTGCCAAGCCATACTGAATTATTTTACTATTAGAGGCATTAGAAACTAACAGTAAAAAGAACCACCAAGTTTGGAAGCATATTTTGGGGTACATCATTTCTATAACTGTATAGTGTATTGCCCTACAATTTTAAGTGATAACATACATTAAGTTAACAAACATTTAAGAAATATATGCACTGTTTGAAATGTAAATTATTCTTAGAACACTTTTACTGGGTTTTACGTTGTCCTTTTAGTGCCTTAATTTGAGATAATTGTATTATTGCCATGTCAATAAATGTAGAAATCTAAAACTAAACAAAGGAAACCTTTAAAAAACTTGCATATCAGTGGTTTTTACTGAATTTTAATTGGTTGAAGTATTGTAGATGCTAGATGCATTTTCTAAATTAAGTACAATCTTTGAATGAGAATTCCTCTTACAAAGAAAGACTGATTCTGCTTCATAAGCCAAGAGATGTGTAGGCAGTGCAAAAAAAAAAAAGCATATAACACAAAAGCTCCGGGTAATTCAGGAATTTCAGTAAATGCTGTCAGACTCTTGCTTTGTAGCAGGAATACATTCATGGTATGGGCAGTATGGTTTTATTTTATTTTATTTCTTAACCAAATACCTCCTCAGTAATTTATAATGGCTTTGCAGTTGTGTATTAAATAAGAAGCACTGGAAAACTGATTCGTCCTTAGGACGATTTGCATGTTTCAAGTGGTATTGAAAGCCGCACTGATGGATATGTAATAATAAACATATCTGTTATTAATATGGTAATGACTCTGTGCTCATTTAATGAGAAATAAAGTAATTTATGGAAAGACCCTTTTGAAAATGACTGGCATGGTGTTTTCTGCTGATGGCAGCTTATAGATCTTTCTAAGCATTCAGACATTGCAACAGTTTCTAGTAAAAGGTGCATTTGCAATGTAAGGCCTATGGGACTCTGAAACTTTTTTTTTTTACTATTCTACATGAATAAGTAAATACAATATTAAATAAATATTTTTCATTCCCTTATTCTCATGGCCTGCTGTAGTAGCCTAATTCATATGTATATTTCAGTCACCACCCTGAGCTTGACTTGTGATGGCTTCATCTTTCACGATGCAGGTTTGGAGCCCCACTTATTTGGGGGGAGAGAATCCTGTTCAAAAGACGAAAAACACTGGGGTGGTTTTGGGGTTTGGTTTTTTTTGGAACAGCCTGTGCACACCATGAAGTCAGGTGTCCATAAATCTCCCTGGGTAATCCTCCAAGGCCTGCAGAACAATGGAGTAAGTAAGGACAAATTACATGTGAATGATTTTATGTCCTTAGAAGGTCACAGAGATGGGAAGTATGGATAAATAGAAGTAGGTGATGTGGTAATTTCAGAAAGTTCCTCTACGTTGAGCTTGCTGTTATCAGAAATGTCAGCAATTTTCAAAGCTGTGGCTGGAGCACACTACAGACTACCTTCCAGATTGCCAGTCACATTGACTGTTATCCCTTGTATTGCTTTGCAAGCTAATTATGACTTGCTTTAATCTCCTATCGCACACGCCAAGGGGAAATAATACAGTAATATCATTAAATATATCTTACTTAAATATGTACATTATTATAGGAAATTTAGAGTAATAGAAAAGGCCTATGGTCAGGTCATTCTCCAGACCCAGATTAGGTTTTGGGTTGCTTTTCTGCTTTCCTTTACATGTAACTGACTATGTCTACAGGCTCAAAAACTCTTGCTTGGATAATTTAATAAAAAAAAGTCACATCGTGTAGTTCTGTATTTTATGAATCTGAAAAATAGCATAAAACCTGTTATGAATAGATAATGACTAGTGGGAAGAGGGAAGGATTGTGGGAAAAAATGGGTTTGCTCTACAGATTGGCACATGCTATCATTTCCATAGCATTTTAGCAATGCTGAAATTCTGCAATTCTTTTTAAATGCTGATTCGGCTTGGGAAAAGAGCAGCAGGCATAATGAAGTGTAAAATTACATTGACTTGTATGTCTGGGATAAGTTGCAACTAAAATGCTGTAATAATAAAGTCTAGACATGCAAATTACAGTTTGTGTCTTCTGGTATACTGATGTTGGCACTTGTTTACTGTAAGCAAGGTGCTTATCTACAGGAATAGCTGTACTTTGGATAACAAATTCGGCCAAACGTTTCTACTGTTAGGAAAAGTAATGCCTACGATCTCAACCATGCAAACAGATATTTCAGGGAAAAAAATGTTATTTAATCTTTAACAAGCATCAGTTTTACTATACAGAAAAAAACATCAGTGTACTGCTATGTTTGCTACAGCTCCACTTTTTCTGGCTCTTGCCTTTTTATTTTGCTTAGCTTTTACCCTTGTCACTAATGATTCCTCTTGCAGGAATATTTTGCCTACACTCATCTAATACGGTGCCAGAGAGTCGTCAGGAGATGTGAATGTGTGAACTAGGAAGAGCTAGCATAAATCAACCTGGCTGCATTCAGGTCAGTGAAGCTGTAGTTTTAGACAGTTTGAGAAATCAGGACGTCTGCGCTCTTATATGATCATTTTTTATTGATTTGCCTCCACTTTTTTCCATTTTTTATTACTGTATTAGGTTGAAAGTTATTTAACACTGGTAGAATGCCAAAATCTGCCCTTTTCTATCTCCTCTTCAAGCCTCCCTATTCCAGCCGAATGAAACAGGAAAAGAAAACGGTAAGAGTAGCTAACTAGCAAAACAGCCTGGGTAATAAGAACAGGATTCTGCCTCTCCCACAGGCGGGATTTAGCAGCACCCACTGAGACTGTAACCAGCAGCAAGTCAGCAATCCTGCAGTGCCTGTGAGAGTGGGGGCAGCAGGTGCTCAGCTTCCTTCTGAGCTGGTGAAACTCGACTGGGAATTTTTTTATGTACTAGTTACCAACATGAAAGCAAAGCAAATAGAGTTTTGTTCTTTTCCCCCAAGATGTGCACTCTGGGTGACTATGAACATACAAAGTTTGAAAATGGCTGAAATAGAACAGGTATCACTGAAATGGGGGACAGTGTGTATGTTAGTTTAAACATCTCCTGGATTGCTATGTTTTTCTTTACCCCGCCATTACATTTTCAATATCATCTTATTAGGAGTCGCACCTTATCAACACTCCATTTTGTCATTGCTGTGAGACAGGGATGAAACGTAGCAGGGGCTTCCAGGCTGGGAGTGCCTGGGCCATGCCATACCCTGGGCCCCTAAAATCAGCTCTAGGAGCCGCCACTGCTTAGGACAGCCACGGTGATCTCCCTTTGGGCCTCGCTCAGCCCTGCACGGTGCTGGGGAAATCCTGCACGCCAGAGTTTTCTTCAAGGATCTTGTTTCTGTTCCTCAGTTTCTGGGTGCTCATTTGGAGACAGTCAAAGTTTGCAGTGCAGGAAAGTGGAATGCTTACCTTTATCATGAAAAAGAACTTTTCTTTAAACACGTAAAGCATTGTAACGTATCAGGACACTGGAGAAATCTGACCTAAAGCACTTAAAACTAGGATTATTTTGAGTTCAATATGCATGCCAACTATCTGGAAGACAAGAGTTAATAATGTGATTTGATCCTGCCTGTGCTGTGAATACACACTCATTAAAACATTTAAAGCCTGAAAATACATAGGAAGGTTCCAAAGAAAATTATGTTCCCCATAGAAAATAAAATGTACGTTAATAAATGTACCTGTCAATATATTGTATAATGCATCTTCCCCTTTAAAGAATCAAGAAATGTAAATGCAGTATTTTAATTCCTGAGAAGACTGCTACCTTTGTTCTATCGAAGGCATCACACAGGTGCCTAAAGCATGCCTTGCAAAGGGGCTTGCCTCACTTCCCCATGCCTTTCATTGTGTCACAGCACCTGCTTGTACTGTCTGAGGGTACACCTACGACTTGTGCTCCTCAGAACAGAGCCACGGGAGATTTCATAGAGTAAAAGCTTTTTGTAAGCAGATCTGGACTTGCTCTGACCCATCTTCCAGCATTAATAAATCCTGCTGGGCCTGTTGGCCTGCACACAGTATTGTGCTAACGAGACAGCCACAGCTTTTGGATCCAAGCTGGCTTGCACCTGGCCAGCTCAGGATGGGAAGCAGCTGTGCTCAGGTGGCCCGGCAAAAGACCACAGAGACACAGCTGGGGCAGGCAGTTCTGCTGTCCCCATGTCCCTGCAACGCAGCCCGGGGTTCCCTCAGGACTTGCCTGCACTAAGAAAAAAAGATGCATTTAATAATGTTCAACCAATCTTTCACAATTTTAATGTAGTCAAGGTGATCTGTACTTCATATTTACACATCAGGGTGCACTCTTTGTCTCTATACTCCTCCTATCAGCTTGTGTAAGATTCAAGGAAACCAGCATCTGTCTATTGATCCTCTCCTTAAGGAAAAAGGCCCAGAGCTGTTACGGCAGGAAAAGGCCTATACAAACGCAGAGGAAAGAAGAGCAAGGTTGTGGTTCTTCATCTGGAGGTCGGGAAGAATTTTCCTGCAGACACAAACCCTGATTATTCTCTTTCGGCACAGCACCCTCTAGTGCCTTTGCCAAACCCTGGAAGTGAACAGTCTGTGATTACCCTAGACCTTATCTTTGAAGGATTACTCTAAAGGGGAGAACGTATTCAGTGGCGCTTCAGATTGTAGAGCGTTCAATTTTCATTTAGAAGACATGGATAAACGGCTTCAATACAGGTCACTGTCGATATTAAGAACAAATGGCTAGACAGGAGATACCCTGCACTTAAGACTCACGGGTGGACAGCCGGCATCTGCTCTCACTTGAATAGTTGGTCTGCAGGACCTCACCCTAGAATTAGATTAAAGCTTTTTCAGAAAACTCCTCTAAGCAAGTCAAAGTAACAGAAGATTCATCACCCTTGCTGGTGAACTTTAACATGGCTTACATTGTCTTAGTAATTGGAAACTCCACCTCAATTCAAGATCCAGCTTAATTTCAGCATACTACCCATTGGAGTGTTTCTGTGAAATACAATCCTTGTTCCCCCAAACTTCCTTTTCATTCTAGAGGCCTATACTGGACAATAAAATCAACTTTCATTCTTCTCCTCCATGATAAACTGAAAAGACCGAAATTTGTAAGCCTTCCCTTACTTTCAAGCCCGGGATTATTTTATGGCTATTTTGTATGTCCTTCTTTGACTGTTCGGAATTAAGTATCACATTTGGTGAGCAGCACATTTATCAAGGAAAGATCCTACTTGTTTTGGGTATCTATCTTCTACAGCAAAAGCAGGGCCAGAAGTGCAAAAGCAGACAACGAAACAGTGGCCGGAGCTCTTACAGCTGCAGCTGGCAGGGGGGCTGGTGAAGGTAGGAGTGTTGAGTTTCTACAGGTGGTAGCTTGGAGGGGTCTGAGGAAGGGATGTTTCCTTCTGGCATTCTCTTCCTTTTTATATGTTTAAGCACTGCTTTAGTTTCTTTAATCACAATCTAATACCAAGAGCTTCTGCAGAAGCAGTTGTGACTCATGTCTCCATGCCTACTGCTGTTGGTATCTTTAAAACTGATTTTATTGTCCTGAAGGCTCCTGGACATCGCTATTACAGCCGTTTTTCATCACTCCTTATCTGTTATCTATCACAAAGTCTTAAAAAGTGTAATTGCTGGTAGATAAGTCATCCCCTCTCCCCTTAAGAAAGTTCTGTTGACAATTTTATCTCTTACCCTACGTTTTCCTATAACCCAAACGTATTTCACCCACAACAGACTTTTCTTTTTTCTTTCCCCCTCATCTTCGTGCAGCCACAGCCCCGTGGCACACCCCACTACCCACAAGCCCACCTCAGCTCTCCACTACGCCGCCCCCTACACTGCTATTGCCTGCCCCTTGCACCCACGGCGGTTTCCGCCCGCGGAGGGGACCGGGCTCTTTCCAAGCTACGACAAACTACCGTTGTCCGTGGGCACCCCACGGCTGCAGCCATCCCTCTTCTCCGGTCCAAGAGGCAGCGCCTCCCTCCTCCAGCCGGGCGCCCTGCCCTACCTCAGAGCCGGCCGTTGCTCTGCCGAGCGTCCGTTAACAGCCACGCCGCGCGAGCGCCCCCCTACCGCGCACCGNCCGGTGAGCGGGCCCCGCTTGCAGCGTCATCCTGAGGGGCCGGTTTGAATGAGACCCCGAGGGAGGGAGGGACGCGTTGCCGCCGCCATCGCCCGCCCGCTCCCTCCCCGCTAGCGCCGCTTCCCTGCCGTCTTTCCACTTCTCCCCACCACTACTGCGCCCTCTCGGGACACGGCGCACCGTCCGCCCGCTCCGCCATGCCGCTCTTCTCAGGTGAGCCGGCCCCGCCGCCTGTGCCCGGCCCGGCCGCAGCGTGGGGCTGGGAGGGGACAGCGCCTGCGGGGGCGGGGGTCGTTGCCTCAGTGACGAGCCCTCCTCGGCGGCCCCTTCGCGCCGCCGGGGAGGGGGGAGGCGGGTGATGCCTCCCGAGGGGCAGCGGGAGGCTCCTCCGGCCGCCGTGCTGGCCCCCACACGTGTCCGCCGCGCCGCCGAGCCCGGCCGAGGGCGGCATCGGGAGCTCCCCGGGACGTGCGGCCTGTCCGGCTGAGGAGGAAGTGTTGGCCTGGCCCGGCTGGGGCGAGGGGCGAGCGCTGTTGGTGGCCGGGAGGGCCCTTTCGCCAGGGCTCGGCCGTGCCAACGGGTGTCGTACGCGTATCGCGTGCGATCGTGCCTCGGTATTGCCCTTTCTTGGCTTATTTTTGTTTTGTGCTAAGGTAAGTGCTGCCGTCTGTCAAGTGAGCCGTAATTCTGCATCCGCGCCTCCAAATTTATTTAGGTGCATTTGCCTCGGCTCTCGTAAATCCATTATTTCCTAGTTAAAACCAGAGCAGTTAAAACTTTCTTAAATTGGATCGCATTCCACTCTCCCTCCTTGCTGTGAAGGAAAGTTTCTAGTTAAGTCTGCAAAAGCAAAGCCTCCACTGACACTTCTAGGACCAGTTAATGGCTTGTTTATGTTTTGCAAATCTGGCCTCTTGGGGCTTTTTAGTATATGAGGAACAGATTGTAGAAGGCCTCAATACGCAGTTGTGGCTCTGTTTCTCCATTGTTTGAACTGTGGTTGGCGAACTGGGGCATTGATGTCAGTATAGCAGGACTTTTCCTGAACTCTAGCACATCTGTATAAGCTGTGCTTTCTGTTCAGGGGGGAGAATTTGTCCTTCCTTTTTCTTAGTTTCCGTTCTCAAATTAGCAGTTTTCCCTTTCATTTTGGAAGCTTTTGGTGAAATTTTGGTAGCGATGTCTGAACAGAAGATGTTCATACTCTTCAATTTCCTCCTCTTGAGTGCTGAGTTGTCAAAACTGGTGACACTAAAGATTAATAATTGCTAACTCTTCTGCATATTTAGCGGTGGATGCATGACTGTTCAAAAAATGCAAGGCTTAAAAGACTGTGCAGCTGATATGCGCAGCTGCAGTGAATGAGTGGGTTGTCTTCCCAGAAAATGGGAAAAGACTTGTGCTTGGTAGGTCTTAAATATGCAAAATAATACATGTGTTTTTAAAAAAAATCAGAAGGTTGGGCAAATCAGAAGGTACTTTCTGCTAGAAATACTAAAAAGACAGTCATTTGAGTTGCTTTGTTGGCTAATTTAGACTAAGTTTTGGTTATTCTTCTTTATTACGCATCACAAGCACTGCATGCATCTGAAATATGAACCTTCTTGTAAGGTTTTTTTAAATCACTACTTTTAAGAATTTTATGTTGAAAAAACCCTAGAGTTGCCATAGTATATTTACGTAAAACCGAAGCACAGGTAAAAGGAAGGATACGGCTTTCTTAAAGTATAATATTTCAGCTACTTGCTGTGCACATAGGATATTACTGGGTGCTATATTTTGCAAATTTTCAGTAAAACTGCAGCTTGCTAAAGTAGCCTTGTTTACCTGTGATGATTGGAAGTGATCAAAGACGTGATCATTCTTTAGAAACACACTGTTTATTCCAGGCATTTTTGTCTGCTCTTGGTTAGTAGTAGCTTTACCAAAGTGAAGTTAATGTGCCTTTGTGTCGTTCTGCCTAACGTTTCTGCTGGTGATCCCATTCCAGCATCAAGACTTACACTTTGCATGACCAAATTTCACTTCCCTTCTCAATTCCAGTCCTGCACCTTTACTGGGATCAGGGCTTCTGGAGCTGCAACCTGTGCTGGGCTCTTGTCCGTATTTGCACATAGGTATGCTGTTTGTGTGAACACTGCCAAAACTCAGGAGGGTAGCAGTGATGGTGGTGTAAATGGCACTGTGATGTTCACCTTCTATTGAAAGGAACCAGGAGGTGTGCTATTTTATGGGTCGTGTCTTGACGCACACCTACCTCCTCATGTAGTTCCATGTGAATGATACTGGTAGCCAAAACTATGGCTGTCAAAACAGTTGCTTTGCTTTTAAAGAACATGGTATTGTTTGCCATTGAAGGAGAATGGAAATGCTGTGAAAAACTGAAGTGGAATCGCACATCTGAACTTCCTTCAGAGATTTGTTTGCAATGAACAGTGCCAAGAGATTGGGAGAGTTGCTTTCGAGCTGCTTTTGTGAAGATTTGCTCGAAGAATTTCTGATGCTGTTATATACTCTCATTGCTTGCAAAGTTTCTCAGTATGTATGTTACTTAGAATTGTTTTATAGGATGTTTCTAGACTTGGAAATAGTATGTTCTGGTGGCCGAGACACCTTGTAGAAAAGGTGTCCTTTAGCTTGATTATTGACAAGTTTTAGAGTTAAAAACTGAATGTTTTGAGATGGTCTGCAATTTGAAATACTGGGTTAACCTTGATAATTACATTTTTGTATGTTAGGAAATAATCTAGTTTCAAAACATTTTGTTTGCAGTTAACGTGAAATGGGGAAAAGAGAAATTCGATGGTGTGGAACTTAACACTGACGAACCTCCAATGGTCTTCAAAGCCCAGTTGTTTGCACTGACTGGAGTTCAGCCAGCTAGACAGAAGGTTATGGTTAAAGGAGGAACTCTGAAGGTAGAAATACATGTTTTCTTGTATTATTTCAAACTTTATTAAATTATAACATGATGAGCAATGACTATATTTACAAGTCTTCCTCCAGAAGATCTTTCATTGTATGTATTAAACTGACTACACTTGCCAGAAATAATTCTTTCGTTCATTGCCTACTACTAGAAAATACTGTCAAAAGTTTATTGCTAAATGGTTGGGAGGTTCACTGCTGTTTTAAAACACTTCTTCACTCTTTTATACCAAACACTACTCTGCTTTGTTGGGTTTTTTTCCTGTTCCTTTTTAAATGTTCAGAATCTGAATGCAATTTTTTGCTTTTTAGCTTGTTCAAGAAAAGTTTCTCTGGCACTCTTTTGCTGGAGACTTATCAATGTAATGCGAAATAGCTGACTTTCCTACAAAAAGTTGTTTACATCTAAGCAGTGCTGAGCAACAGATGAAGAACCTTATTGAAGAGATGACTTGGCTGCTTTTTATTTTAGTCAGACAAGACTTGATGATGTGTAAATAGTTAATATTGTGGAATCTTGGATGAAACACAATTGTATATTTAGAAATATATGATTAATATTAATGAAAATACTTGCTTGCCTTTTGCCGCAAGATAATTAACCTGTCTTTTATTTCATTTCAAATACAGGATGATGACTGGGGGAACCTAAAAATAAAGAATGTAAGTTATGAGGAATAATCAAATTTTACTAGTTTGATTTTTATTTTGTCATTTAAAGAAACATTGAAAGTTGTTGCTGTTTGAATGGTTAGCTCATTCTTAAAATTATTTTTCATGAAGGTCTGATTTTTTTATAGTTATCATACCTAAGCATTTTTACAAAGTTCTCACCATTGATTTGTAAAAACTTTTTTTGGTATCAGTAGGGAATGATACTATCTCCCTGAAGTACTTGGGGACATATATTTCTTACAAGAAATGTCCTGAGTCAGACCAGTTGTCCTATGTTGCCTATCTGTGACCATAATAATAAGCAATGTTATTTAGAAAGAGCTTGTGAACCTGGGCACTGTCTGCAGTCCGTTATGCTTGTACGTCCCCAGCATGGCAAAGTGTTGCATTACAAATGCTGAAGTTACAGTTCTGCCTATTTCCTTTCTTATTGAGCTGATGAAATTTGTTCTCCTATACTAAATAGCTCCTGTTTAAAGACAAAGCCATTAGTAATGGTTATTCATAGGATCACAGAATGATAGGGGTTGGAAGGGACCTCTGGAGATCACCTAGTCCGGCCCCCCCTGCCAGAGCAGGGTCACCTAGAGCAGGTTGCACAGGAACGTGTCCAAGCGGGTTTTGAATGTCTCCAGAGATGGAGACTCCACCACCTCTCTGGGCAGCTTACCATACCTTTGGGTATGGCATCTGGGCAGCTTATTCATACCTTTGACTAGTTCCAAAAGAAAACAAAAAGTGAATGTATTTGTGTTTCTTACCTATATAATATTGTAATGGGGAATCCCAAAGATTTTTGTTGGGGGTTTTTTTTTTTTTGGTCATTTTCATTTCTGTAGGTGGCTTGTGACATCTGTTTGGTACAGGTTTTACTCTGGTTCTTTGCTGAGCAGATTGAATTAGGTAGCATTAGTCTTATCCTTGTAATTATTCTGTAAGCATCTATTAGTAGCCTATAGCTGCAGCTATTGTAGCAAAGTTCCTCGGCAAAAAATGCAGTACACAATATTCTTTTCATTTTCTGCATAGTTAGGCTAATAGCTGCCTTTATTAGTTTTAATAGTGCTATATACAAGTTCTAGGGATTTATTTACACTGTCAAAGCAGTTTCTTTCCATGCTGTCCATCCTTTTCCTTAGCGCTGTATTTTTCAAGGCCTCAAATAGCCATTTTCTCCCCCTTTGATAGATCTTATTGTGTCGATGTACTGCTGTTGAATGCTGAAAAACTCCTTTTCCTTAGGCTAGTCCAGCACTCACAGTAACTTGATTGCTTTTTTCCTCCCCCTTGAATGTGAGTCCTCATGCCTAAATTTATGGGGTCATTTTGGTTATTTTTCACTTTTCAATTAATGTCCTCAGAACTTGCCAGACCAAACTTGCCACTTCCCTTTCCCGCTTGCTCTTCAGGTGGAAAAAACCAATTCTGAACTCAGAGCTGTGGTCCTCATTATTACCCATGTGTGTCTGAAGTGTTTCGCCAGATTCTAGGGTAAAGATGAGGGATGTTTTTGTTCTTGTTTAGAGTAGTCTGCATTTGAGAACTTGAGACTCTGTCGATTGAGAAGCTCAAATGTTGCATCTTGTTTCAAATCAGAATTTAGCTGTTAAGTTATCCTTGGTTCCAAGGTATTTTCTAGGGCTTAAGGGAAAGAGGAATATTTGCACGGAAGTGTTGAAGATACTTGATCCCTGGTGATCCATCAGGCAGGGAGCTTTTCTGAACACTTCCCATTGGGATATTCCATGAATGTTAAATTTAGTCCCGACTGGAATCTTGCATTGTCAGCTGCTGGCAAGCTCACCAGGCTCAGTGGAAACATCTAGCATGGATAATGCTGTGGAATTGTTCTCAATAAGTACTTTCTAGATAATGAGAAAGTTGAGGTATACCCTTAAGAAACAACAGTGCAGTATTAGTTCTGTAAACTAAGAGAAAGACTGTGTTTATTTTGGGGGAAATAGCTGAAATATGTCATGAGCTTAATGATTTTATTTTATTTTTTTAAGCGGAAATAACTGCCCGTAAATATTTATTACTATTTTTTACTGTGTTTCAAGGGGATGACCTTATTAATGATGGGTTCCGCAGATGCGCTTCCAGAAGAGCCAATTGCTCGACCCGTCTTTGTAGAAGACATGACAGAGGAGCAGTTGGCTTCAGCTGTAAGTATATTTGAAACTTTGTTTTCTTGTAAACCTTTGAATAACTGCAAGTTTCTAAATCCTTGCAATTGCTTAAAAGTGGATATTGAAACTGTAATGTCTGTTTAGCACTTACAGCTTCTCAAAGAAACGCAAATTTATGTTGATGACCCAATTGGTAGCCGTGATGAGAAGTCTGGAATTTAATTTATAAGTTATATAAATAGTGCTATTTTTTCTTTAAGCAGGCAGCTTAGTAAATTTTCTAAAAAATAGCATTGCTGATGTTTTTAAAGACAAAGTTGCATTGCCTTTGCTGTATTAGTGTCCTGAACTTCGCATGAATTAAGGGCTCTTAGATGTGCAAAATTGATTCCTGCCTTTTTCGTATGCATGAATGGAAACTAGGGTTTGTTTGGGGTGGGGTGTGTTTGGAGTTTTGTTTGTCCTTGTATTAGGTAATTGCATTAGGTAAACTTTTCTTTCTGAAAAGTGAAAATAAGTTTGACATTAGTGGAATAGATTATATGTTTTCCCTGATGGGAGTAAAGTCTGGAAGAGCATGATTAGTACATTTTTTTTTAATGAAGTAACTTCTGTTTGAGTTGTTTCTTTTTTTTTTACAATTTGAAAGGCTTCATTTTCTCATCACTCATTTGAACTAGGAGCTCTTTGTCATACTTAAAACAGTTGCATGACTGTTGTCAACTGCGCATGCAGAATGGTAATACTTTTATGGATGTCCGTATCAAAACAGAACTGTAGTTCAGGACTGGTTTTGTGCTTCAGTATTTATTGGTTTCCATGACAACACCAGGTGAAGGATATTTATGTATTTTTGAGACTAACCCTATACACAGACTTTGAGATAACTGAGAGGCAATCAAGGAGATGATTCAGCATCAGATAACATTTTGAAAAAGTTGGTCACATTGCATTTCTCTGATTGAAATTTTGTTATACATCAAAATTCAGTTGTCTGTACTGCATGTATTCATTAAAAATGGAATGCACAGCTAAATGAATTCTCTTTTCCTAAAATAATTAAGTGGCATTGGCATGCAGTACTACTTCAGTTTCATTAAACTACGTG
Source organism: Stercorarius parasiticus (assembly GCA_013396915.1). Lineage (NCBI taxonomy): Eukaryota > Metazoa > Chordata > Aves > Charadriiformes > Stercorariidae > Stercorarius > Stercorarius parasiticus. The sequence goes on along the minus strand of VWZL01005952.1, from coordinate 109,814 downwards.
CTTTTCCCTGACTACTACTCAAATATGCAGGATTAAAAAAAAAAAAAAAGCTATTATATTGTGATTTATAGTTGTTTCTGAAACTGGTTAGTTTAATTATTAGTTGTCCTTCACATTTGTCAAAACTTTAGAAATTCACAAGTTGTCTGAAAGGATCAAATTAATGATCTGTTGCAGAATTCTGGAGAGGAGTTTAAATAATGCTTTTGTTTCTAATGATGAACTTCATCACATTCATAGTTTTACCGAAAACTGATTTTAATTAAAACATCAGTGTTTTGTACAAATGTATTCATGTGGAAATTTCATGGAAATAGAATTTTAAGGTCAAAGCTTGAATGAGATTATAATTGAACTTTCTGAATGACTGCCTGCTTGAAGAATATGTTCATTAAACTAAACATGCACACAAAAAAATCCCCAAGCGTTCCTGAATCCTAAAAGCCCTGAATAGTGAAATTATTAATATAATCAGAAAATGTATCTTGAAAACTTCATACAGTTTGATGGAATATTCCAGGTTTTGTGCATTTTGATCATTCCTTTTCTTAGAAGTTGATGTCCAATTATAGTGTTTATACAAAAATGGTTGCACATCTCTCTCAGACCTTCAAGCACCCTTGTGAATTTTTTGGTAGATGGAATTACCATGTGGATTGACAAACCTTGGCAACACTTGCTACATGAATGCTACGGTTCAGTGTATCCGCTCGGTGCCAGAAGTGAAAGAGGCCCTTAAAAGGTAAGATTCAGTACAAAAATACCATGACTAAAATGTTATCTTTAGCTTATGCAATAGATATTTTGTGGAACAGTCATCTTAATACTGGTATGGATTATCATAACAATCTATTATTCTTTAAATCCATTCAAGGGTAACGTAATGATCGATTGAAGTTTATCCTATGGCTATGTTAGTCTGTATTTTTTAAAGAACTTAAGACTATGTATTTGTTGGAACTGGCTTTGGGTGACGAGAATGTGTTTTGCCTAGCTAAAAAATAGTTCCTATCAAGACGTGTTTAAAAAGCTTAAACAAGCTTCTGAACTCCTAACCCTGTTTTCTGGTGTTAGTTTGTATGCTCTTGTTCTGTAAAAAAGAATTGCATGGGAGTCCTTTTCCTTTGAGGAATATTTTTTTTTCAATGGCTTTATTGCACAATGTGTTTTCAGCTATGAAATTCTGACGTAATTGACATTTGGTACTTGGAGGTACAGCAGGAAGCTCTGAGATGGGACCGTGGGTGTTTCTGTGGTGGCAAACTGGAATAACCTGGAGTTACTGCCTTGTGGATGCGTAGGGAACAGAAGACGTGCCCTTGTGGAATTTGTTTCATTTGTTCTGATTGTAGAATAACTTATCTGGGTTTTTTGAGAAACTTGAAAATTCTGAAGATCGGAAGGAAAAAAGAATATATGGCAGTGTGAACCTGAATTTGTCCTCCAGATGAGTTATAATGAGAGAACCATCAGTATTTTAAAAATGTGAGGATTAGGTAGAGCGTTGCCATTTAAGGTTTAAGTTAATTCCTTTAAAATACACTACTTTCTTGATAACCTTAGTACCCAACTGGATATTCTAGATTACTGTAAACATGCATTATTTAAGTACTTATAAAATTTTCTTCATTCTACTGGGAGGTGAACTTTAATTATTTAGCACTGAGAACTATTTGTGAAGTACAGAAACTCTGCTTTAAAGCTTTTTCTTGGTTTTCGGTGTTAGCATTTTAGGAAAGTCTGTTTATTTCCATGTAAAGGACTCAGAGTTACTGCACTCAATCAGAGTATTTGACAAATTTAACATACCAAATGTCAAAATGTACCCTATAAAACAGCAATACAAGATGTGGCCTTATTGTCTGGGGGAAGTCAGATTCACAGGCAGCCGCTCTGTTTTCCCCTGGAGACTCAGCCTTTATTTGGTCTTCCCTGCTTGATGACAGCATTGAAGGGTATATGGCAGTGGGAGAGAGGTGAAAGGACTCAACTGGGAAAGCTTACTATTATGGCTTCATTTCTCACCAGCCGCTCCGTTGATCTCTGCAAGGGTACTCCCCGTTTTGTAGCATAGTGGAGGAAAGTTTCCTGCTCGTCATCTAGCAATGGGCAGAATTCTTAAAGTTCAGTCTGAGACTAAAGAACGCATGAGACCTTCCTTTTGCTTGAATGCTTATATGTTTTGAGGAGGCCATCCGTTCCTCAGGCAGCTAGTAAATTAAGAAATCATTCCAAGAAGAATGGTAAGGTCTAGTAATATGAGTGGACTCCCATACTTTTTCTGTGTAGGAAATACCTCCTCAAGAAAGATGTCTCACCTCTCATGGTTTTGCTTCTACTGTGGAGGGAGGAAGCAAGCCTGCCCTGCGTCTCTGTGCATTTTATCTGCCATCTATCCTTGAAGGTGTTTTTTTCCATGTGTCTGAAGAAGCTGTGGCAAATGTTTCAGAAATGGGGTAGCTAGTATTCAGATTTTTTCTCAGTTTCTTTAAAAATAGATTGAGTCTTTGAGGCAAGTGGATTAGGTAAACAGCAGTGATGTATCCAGACTTCTCAGTCTGCATTTATTTATTGTCTCAAGGATGCCAGTTTTCCTTTGCTTCCATGCAGTGCTTGCAAAGTACTGAGACTTTGAGATGAGTATGAGTAAACCTTACCTTCAGTTATTTCTGTTTTGGTGATTGATTTCTTTTGATACATTTAAATAAATTTAGCTCCTGCCTGCTTTGTGACTTAAAAAAAACCTGACTGCTCTTCTTGGTTGTGTTTAATTGCATACAAATTATTTTTCTTCTCTTTTAGGTATGGTGGTGCCTTAAGAGCTTCAGGAGAAATGGCCTCTGCTCAATACATTACTGCAGGTTGGTGTTTAGAGTAGAACTCGGGGTTTTAGGCTAGCGTGTGATTTCCTGCTAACTGCAGGTGAAAATTGCAGTTAGAGCACTGCATATTTTTCTTTAGTGCATATGCCTTAGGAATTTCAGATCGGCTAGCACTGGAGGATTCATTTTGCTCTGTCATTAATATCTTTAAAGGCTATTCTGACTGTGGCTGCAAAGCATACATCTCTGCATATTACCTAACTGCACGCTAGGAAAAGTATATTCAATTGTACTTTAGGCTTAGATAGAAATCATTTGTATCTCTTAACTGTTTTGTGTATAGGCATAAAGTAATTGGAACTTCCTAAAGCAGACTCTATCCATCTGTTGATTTCATCATTTTGTGTAGAAATATTTTAGTACACAATTCTTTGTTTCAGTTAATGGTAGGCTAATGCCATACTCCTAGAATATATGTTTTGTTATTTTTTAAGATGATGGCTAAGTACTATTGTTAAGGTGGTAGCTGATGCTGTATCAACGGTCTTAGCCTTTACCCTAAGGATCCAGATTTCATAACTGAAATAGAAAGTAGTGTCTTCAGAAGGAAAGTTACTCTTTGTTGTGGTGATCTGGGTGCTCACAATGTGAGAGCTCACGATGGCCCCGTATCTCCAAGTTCTAACTAGAATCCTAGTTAGACCCCTTACACTTGAACAAGGGTACTACTTGTCCACTTTTTCTTTTTTTACTCTATTTCATTGCCCCACTAAGATGCTGGGCCAGGACACTGGGATTTCTACCAGTCCATTTAAGGAAAAACAAAACAATATAAGGAAGGAAAGGTCCAGTTTGTGGGTATGCCTGCTGATCGAATTTTGGGGTGGTAAGTTCAATGGTTACTCTATACAACCATGCCTGCCCCTCCCCTTTTCACTGCCTTTACTTTGTGTCCCTTGTTTTCTTTTTAAGGTGACAGTTCTGCTTTTTAGGAATCGTAATAGTTTAACTAATTCATAGTTAATTCTTTGGTGCTGAGCTGGTCAAGAACTCCTGCATGACACTTATGGTATTTTTTTTAATTGCTGTGTCATATCAGTTGTCCCTCTTACCAAGGTCAGTGGAGATATTTCTTAAAAGAGAGGGAGCAACTGACCTTGGTTCCTTGTAATCTTGCCTATATTCACTTATTCAAGAGTATCATTTGTTAGTCTCTCCACTTGTAAATTAGCGACCATGCAGACTGTTGCCTACCTCACAGGGTTGTTGTGAGGATTAACAGGTATCCCTGAAGTGATTTGTGCATTTAAAATGCAGTAACCTGGGTAGATAAGACATTTATAGTAGTGTGTCTAGAGCAAAAAAGAAAGCCATGTGTATTGTCATGCGGTCAGTAGCATTCATCAAATTGCACATAGTTATGAACTGTCTGCACGTATGCAAACACATACATGTTTTCCTGGGTCTTAAATTAAGCATGAGTATTTTCTAGGTATTTTAGTTGGGAAAAATGAAAGCTTTTTTTTCCCAGTAGCTGGTGAAACTTAAGCTCCTCTAGAGGATAGATTGCGAATGTTTTTTCGTTTCTCTAGGTGTAGTCCTCTTGTGAAAACATTGTTCCTCAGATGTATTTCAAATGAAATCTTAACTGCTCAAAAATGTGTTTTGTTTTTTTTTTTCTTCTGTTATCAGCCAGGAAAGACAAGGCACTATGTGCCAAACTGCCAAACTCTCAGAATTGTCATCTTTACGCTTGCAAAGTCATGTTCACAAACGAGGTCTTAGGTGCACCTGTTATACCACCTGGAAAATTTGGTCCTGCACTGGAAAGATCAAATTGGACACTGTTGAATGATCTGTCTTTAAATGTTGCTGCTGTTTCATTATTCTTTTAAAATTTCCTGCCATGTTTGAATTGTTTTTCCACTTCTCAAAGCATTCACTTACTTTTTCTTCAAGCTCTTAGAGACTTGTTTGATTCCATGGATAAAACTTCCTCCAGTATCCCACCTATCATTCTCCTGCAGTTTTTACATATGGCCTTCCCACAGTTTGCAGAGAAAGGCGATCAAGGCCAGTACCTTCAACAGGTAAAGACTAATCATTAGCTTTTTGTTTGAAAACTCTGTAGCATGTTGGAAGCTGAGAACAAGAATATTTTAAAACTTCCCTTCTCCTGTGAAAATAATGTATCCCAGTAAAGTGTTTGCTTTCATATCGTGTAGAAAAGTTGGATGTAATATCAAGTATTAGCTCTGAAAATGTATGGTGGAATAGGGAGAAATTCTTAGCTAAGCAATCCTTACATTTGGTTTTATAGTGTACAGATTGATGGATTTAATATTGCTAAATTATAATGCTGCTAGTCAGATTTAATGTTCTGTTCCCTTCCTAGGATGCCAATGAGTGCTGGGTGCAGATGATGAGAGTCCTACAGCAGAAGCTGGAAGGCATAGAAGGTGATACAGTTATGGAGGTAATTGTAGTCTTACTCTAACCAGAGTTAGAATTGATATTATTGTACTTGTGATTCACATATTTTTTGGTAAGGGTTATGTGTGTTGTGAGTTCTTTAACATATGTCTGTAGTCCAGTAAGTGAAATTGCTTTCTGATGTGTCCCATCAGCATAATGCTACTACCTATGTCACGTCAGCTGTGCTATGGAGTCTACTATAGGAATGCTTTCCCTTTGGGCTTTGTAAGGCATGTGTTGCACCAGGGTGGTGGTGACTATGAGTATGCAGCAGCTGTCCCCAATAACCTGTGAATTTAGCACAGAAGAGCTTCTTTTCTGAAAAAAGTCTGCTACTTGGCTGCAAGAATGCTGTTTCAAACAGACAAGTAGCTTAATTGACCTGATGAGAAAAACTTTAAGTAATTTCTTAAGACTTTACCAGACCACCTCTCTTCTTTGTAAACTGTTCTGGAGAGTCTTGGCCATGGCAAAAATCTGATAGAATTTTAAAGACAGGTGTAAGTTGAGGGGCAGGGAGGTGTGACTTTCTGATTGAAATCTTTCTTGCTAATATGCTTTGAGGTGGCTTTAACAGCATGCTGTAAATGCATTTGGTTTGAAACTTTTATACTTTTATTCTGTGTCAGGAAATAGACTGACTATAAGAAAATGCACCTATAGAAAGGTGAAGGAATAGGCTTTAAAGAATTTAAATAAATGGGTTATTTTTGACTGTCATTACATGCTATTTAAAGTTGCATCATAAGAGAATTTCTTTTACAGACAGACTCTGGAGCAACAGCAGCATCTTCTAAAAAGAAGAGTTTAATTGATCAGTTCTTCAGTATTGAATTTGAAACAGCGTATCCTAAAGACTAAGGCAAGACATAAAGAATGATAATAATTTCAGACTTACATGTTGAGTGCAGGGAGGATGAAAAGCATTGCTCAGAATAATATAGAAAATAAAGGTGTGTGTTGGGGAAGAGAGGGAATGATGTATTGCAGGAGCACACAGAAGTTATAAAATTAATACTGGATATACTTTGAGAGAGGGGATGATGTAGGGAAGAAGAATGGTAGTGGAAACTTACAGGAAAAAAAACACTGAATTTAAATACCAGATTTCCTCCCCAGACAAGATTGCTAGTTATCTACTTCATGGTTGGTGATATGTTTTATCCGAATAAAAGTAATTATCGTCCTAAATAGCCTTTTTTTGTCTTGTAAGAGAGTGTTGCTGATATACTTTGCATACTAAATGTGCACAAAAGATAACTTCATTGATTTGGTTTGCTTTTTTATAAAATAAATTAGTTGCACGCTGGTAGATGAGTAAGAAACTAATTCAGTTGACAACTTCCTAGTATCTTTTTTTTATAGCAAGAACAAAAAGCATATAACCACATGGGGTACACATCTTATGCCAAGTGTTACTCTTTTCTCACTTTACCTCAAAATCCTGACTGTCATGAAACTGACCAACACTTAAAAAGAACTATACTATGCATTTTGCTCATCTGAAATAAGGAAACATCCCCTTAGATGAGGTACTGTATCTCATAGCTTGGTTGTAATTAGAGTTAAAGGTCTTTTTTAAAGTAAGAGTCAGGCATCTCTCTCCCTGTATTGTGATGCTTGTTATCCCTGAAATAGTTGGGAGGAGCAGAATGAGTAACTAAGAGGAATGATGGCAGGAGGAAGATGCTTGGTAGAAAAGTCGTGTTGCAAGCCTTCCAAGTGTGATTATGGCAGCGTTTGTAGAATAGATGCAAACAGAAAAACACCTAGTTGGAAGGAAGTGGATGAAAGAAAAGTTTTGGGGTGAAAGTATGAAAAAGTAGAGGTTGGACAGAATGATTAGAAGAATGTGTAGAAAATAATGAAGAAATGGACTTATTTTCAGTGAAGGGGACAGATACAATGCAGGGAAACGAGGCTGTGCACGTTGAAAGAAATGGGAAGTCTGGCCAGCAGCAGGAGTAGAAGAACTTTATTAATTGTAAACAACAATGGAGCATAATGTTGCAGGAGGGCTTCATAACTTGCTCTTGGCAGCCAGTTAGTATGGTCTGTGTCCTGGGGGTTGGGGGTGGGGGGAGAAGAAAGAATAAAGCAGGCTCACAAGCTTAAATGGTGATTTTGCTTTTTTTGGTATGCTCTCTGCCTCAGCTACCGCTTGTCATCAGACACGAAGGAACAGATTGGTTAGAAGGAAGGGCTGTTTCAGATCTTCTTTTATGCTGCGAGAAGTAAAAGTACTACTGATGTACAAGCACAGGATTATCTTAAATTGCCATGCTGTTCAGCATGTTGTTTTCCCTAGAGTGGTAGTTCAGCTCTTGGTGCATGATAGTTTTCCTTAATTTTGTGAAGCATGAAATGTACAGAAGCTGAAGAAGAGGAAGTAACTAAAGGAAAGGAGAATCTGCTTCAGCTTAGCTGCTTTATCAATCAAGAAGTGAAATATCTGTTTACAGGACTAAAATTGGTAAGCAATTGCAACTTCTATTTAATTGAAATTCTAAATGACCTGTGTTTTTAATCTATGACTTGGAATTGGCATCTACTGTCCAAGCTTTATAAAGTTCCAAGATTTTTTTTTTTGGTGTTCAGTGGGAAGATGGCAGTGAAAACGAATTGCATGTTAATGTAAAGCAGACTTCAACAGTGTTTTGTTGACCCTGACATGGTCTTCCCCATGCAGGTAACCAAGTGCAAGCCAATTCAGCTGGCTTTCACTTCAGACTGAGCAGTATCATGATTTAAGCATGCTGGAAATGGTTCTCCGAAAAGTCAATTTTAAAATAGGGTGGCATTTTAGTTGCTAAGAAAAAAAACCCAACAGATGATAGAACAATTAAACTTAAATTTAATTCTGCAGATTTTGAAGGGGGTGTTATTTTCCGTGACACGATATTATCTTTAAACTGTTTATTTAAGTAGAATTTATTGAAGTAGTCTCTGCTATTTATTTATATATTTCTAAGTTTTCAGGGTTTTTTGGAGAATCTGAAGGAGCAAGGAGAGAAGCTACTACAAAACCTTTGTAGTAACTGCTCTTGCAGAATATTTGTATAAGAGCAGGGATGGAAGCAGTGATCTGGTTTGTACAGGACTGGACCAAGTTGCATGGTTCTCAGATAGCCTTTGTGTCTGCTTTTTCTTTTTTGACATAATGTAGAAGGAAAAGTAAGATAAAATAGTTAATGCTCATAAATTAAAAAGATTATGAAAAAAGAAACCTCACTTTTCAGGTCAAAAAAGGTCTTCTAGAATTCTTATGCTGGATTGCCTCTAGCAAGAGACTCACAGCACTAAGAACCAGGCCAGTCTTTCCCTAAATTGGGAAAGGTCGTGGAAGCAGAGTATCACCACCTGTCTCCTTGTATGCAGCTCTCTGCTTTGGACTGAGAGTTGAGAAATGTGCAAATATTCCTGTCACAAGAAACTTCAGATTTTCCTTAGTTGTGTTCCAAGCATGGCATGACACATTCGTAACCAAGTTCAGTTGCAAGTTTTACTCGCTTTGTATTGTCAGGGCTCAGGAATGAGCCTGGAGCTGAACAAATGAATGGGGATGGTCTTTCTGCTATCTGTGTGTGGCCGATAGCAACAGAAAAGACTGGCAGAACAAGATTCAGTTTTGTGGCTTGTTTATCCGTGCTGATGAATGTATGTGTTAATTACCTTTTTTTTTTTAACAGCGTCTTCAAGAGGAAATCACCAAACTCTCTCCAACACTGCAGAGAAATGCACTCTATATCAAATCTGTGAGTAGTACTTTTGTTGCTCTTTGTGATTCTTTTAACTGTTGTCAATTTTCTGTCCCCAAACACAAAGTTATTGCTGCAACAGCATGTGATTTATGTTTATAAAGCACCTGAATATCCACTACCAAGAAATTTAAGACCAGTTGAAAATTATTTCTTTGAGTGCAGTACTATACAGAGCTTCAGAGGCATTACTATATTCCTATGTGTTTGTGTACAAATATGTTCCTAGAATAGCCTGTAATTAAGGATGAGCAGTGTTTAAGGTATAAAACATCTGTGAACATCTAAAGTAATAGCTTTTTCTAAATTTTTTTTTATAGTCTAAAATTAGTCGCTTGCCAGCGTACCTGACTATTCAGATGGTCAGATTTTTTTACAAAGAGAAAGAATCTGTGAATGCCAAAGTTCTTAAGGTAAGTTTTCTGCATATTGATGTTTAATTCCTCTTTATGCTTTTTAGTGAGTTTTTATTATAGGTGACAACTAATACTTGAAGGCTGTTTACTGAATTGTTGGCTTTTAAATTGCATTTAAAAATACTAACAGTGCACTTTCTTTGCTTAAGTACACAGTAGCTTGTTCCCAGTTGTGATGATGTGTGGCAAACTATACTACCAAAATAGACTGGGGGAGGAGGGTAAGGGACAGAAGTGAATTTACTCCAGTACTGTTAGGGTGTTTTTGGTCTCTCTTCGCCAGTGGTTCAGAGGAGAGTGTTCAATTAAGGAGAGGGCCATGCTTTCAGTCACTGGACAGTGTTCTAAAGTTGATGAGAAATGTTAATGCTAACAAACGCTTCCTGTATTAGTTATTTTAATTGTCTGGCTTTCTGATTGACAAATGCAGGAACCAGCTGCAAACAGCTCAGTGTTCCAGTTTTGCTTTCTGTTGGCCTTGGCTGACAGACCTCCTAGGCTGCCCAGGGAGCATCATGGTAGATGATGCCTGTTCCTTACAAGACAAGCAAGGGAATAAAGATTGAAGGCACATGTTAACTATTCTAGAATATTGTTTGGATAACATAAATTGACATTTTTGTAAGCATACGGTTCTTCCACATGCATTGTTTTTTCTTAGGCCTGCATAGGTATTTCCATAGTATAAAAGTATGACAGCTGATAATAAAGAATTTAAATATTTATACTGAATGTACTAATTTATGGTGGTTTGTTTATACTGAATCAGACATTCTTCTGTGAAAGTATTGTGGCCCTTTAGATAAGTACTGTCAGCAACCTTTCAGTAGATCAGGTTGATAAATGTGATGAGAGTTGCATTTAATTGGACTTAGTGTTATCTTCCCATGGGAGAATGTTGTAATGTGGAGTACCAAATTATGCTAATAATCTTTATGCTTTTTACTTCCTAGGATGTTAAATTTCCTCTTATGTTGGATGTCTATGAGCTGTGTACTCCAGACCTTCAGGAAAAAATGGTTTCTTATCGATCAAAATTCAAAGATCTAGAAGACAAAAAAGTAAATCAACAGCCAAAGAATGTAAGTCTTCATGGATGTTTTGATTAAATAAGTCATACATCTGAAATTGGGATACCAGTAAGGACTAGAAAAGACTCGACTTCCTTAAAAATATTGTTTTCTTATTTAGGATTCAAACTTCGTGTATTTTAATGAAAATACACTATCTGCTTTGGTATGAGGAATGTTAAATGCTGTAGACAAAGATGTTGCTTAGATTTTTATTTCAAAATGTATTAAAATGTAGTGTTTCTGCTTACTGGTATTATGCCTAAAGGTTTTCTGTGAATTACACAAAAATGATTGTCTTCAAACATTACTTGCTGGCAGGTCACTGTTCAGTGGAGGATAGGTAGCTATTTCCTGCTCACCAACTGGAAAGGGTTGTACAAGGGAGTATTACGTGTCTGACTGATAAAATTCAGAATATACATACTAATGAGACTGTACTCTAGAAACTTGGTAAATGATTTCATCTCCTACCCTTTCTACACACTCTAAAACTGACTTGCCTTTCTTTAACAAAGAAAAAAAATAAATAAGCTAAAACTCTAGTGTTTTAGCCAATTTTTTTAAAGTTTGCTGCTCTTTTCCTGGCCTAACTCCTGGCAGTTTCATTTAAACAGTTGAATATGGCTTGCATCTCTTTTTATACAGTTAGGAGCAAGGAAAGAGTGGTATTTTAAAACAATGTATTGGCACTTAGAGTCTGTCTGGTATTTTCTTGTTGCCACTTCTGCTGCTAGCAGATCTCTAACAAGGAACAAAATCTTTAACTGCAGAATTGTTTTCTTGCTCTAAACCTGTAAATCTGGTGAGTAAACAGTCTAGGCAATATGTGCTAAAATGGTTATATATTTGCTTTAAAAAGCGGTCTTATTTAGATAAGGCTTTTGGATGTCCAGCTAGAAATACAGTAATGATGTAACTTGTTTCAAGTTGAACAAAAAAAGTTTGGGCTTAGAAATGTCTTTAAATTGATGGACAGTTGGTATTTGATAGGATTGTGCTAAAGCTTTCTCTAAACCGTTCCACATTAATTCAGCATATTCTGTTCTTTAGTCCAGTAAAAGTGATGGTGCACAGAAAGAAGTTAAATATGAACCATTTTCTTTTCCTGATGGTGAGTACAGGGAAGTAAATCTATTTTGAAGTAACTTTCTGTTTACTTATGTTTAAGTGGACTTGGTGGCAGGAATATTTTGAGAACCCTGGTTATTTTTAATGCCATTGAAAATTAATCTTCAGAAACAGACAGAAATTTAAGAAATCGAAAGATTAGGCAAGTCAAAATGCCGTTGAGATAGTCAAAGGCATAATTGTTGTCCATCTGACAAGTGGATGATACTAAAGACATGCACATCAAAAGACATTTGCATGTGATGTGCAGTTGTTTTGTAGGCTTCCTTGTCACTGAAATCAAAACAAAAACTTAAATTGGATTTTTAAAACTGCTGTGGTGGTGCTAGTGTTACCTAATTTTGGGGCACTTCGAGCTTGAATGTTCTAAGCATTCATCCTTGTTGAAGACACTGTGCAGAAGGTATTTTGGAGGTCTTGCTTACCCAAATTATCATCATTCGGTGCTTCCTGAGGCTTTTGTGTGATGCAGTACGTGAGAAGTGGTGGGGTGCATTGACTAGCTTGAGAGCACAGTGAAAAGAGGATTGTCAGAAATGCAGTCAAGAAGTGTTGGGGACTGTAACACCCTTCTCGGTACATTTGGAATTAGCCATTTTTTTCCATTGAAAAATTGAATAGTGTAACTGAACTTACAGTTCAGTAAGTTCTGAAGTAGTTGATCTGCTATACCTGAGTATTCCCAGCAGCGTCGCTGTGCAGCCCATGCTCAGCGCAGCAGCCCTTGCTGTTTCATGGCTTGCCCTGAACGCAGACAGCAGCTGGCATTTGAAGGAAGTATTGGCTGAACCTGTCCAGCTTTACTGACCACACATCATCATTTTAATGCTTTCATCTTACAGCATTTGCATTACATCCAGGATACATAGTCATGTCATGAAAATGGACAACATTCCCAGTTTCCTGAGGGGCTATCCTGGCTGAAAGCCCCTGCTCTTAGTTCATAGTGACTTAAAACCATGCTGTGAATGGGGTGTTACACAGCTACAGTGCTGCAGTTGGGGCTAACGGGTCTTTGGTCTATGTGCTGTTAAAAATGCTAAAACAGTTAACATAAGACTTATGTAACTTTTTCCCCTCTTTCTTCAGATATTGGTTCTAATAACTGCGGCTATTATGACCTGCAGGCAGTGCTAACACATCAAGGCAGATCAAGTTCCTCTGGCCATTATGTGTCTTGGGTTAAAAGGAAACAAGGTAAAAAAAAAAAAATAAAAATTATAGCACTGTTACCCCACCCTTCACAGCTTCTTTCAGTTAAGGGGCTGTTAAGCACACTTGGATTTTTACTTACCTAAATTACAAATAATCCTCTTGTTTTTCTTTCAGATGAGTGGATTAAGTTTGATGATGACAAAGTCAGCATTGTTACACCTGAAGATATTTTGAGGTTATCTGGGGGTGGAGACTGGCACATAGCTTATGTTCTACTCTACGGGCCACGCAGAATTGAAGTAATTGAAGATGAAGCTGAACAGTAGTCTTCAGTTTTAGTCATTCTGCCTAGGTGTGAAATAAATGTTGATTACTGATCACTTCTTTAACCCCAGAGCTTTAGCAAGTGGAGAAATAATTTGTTCAAACCTTTTCACGTGAAGAGGGATATTGTTTTAAAATGGATCCATGTACCAATTAGTCACTACTGGACTGGACTGCCCACTGCAGTGGTGACAATACTTAAAATAGCTTTAATGTCTTGCCGAAGATAATTTTTTTTTAAACGAGCCTCTCCCCCCCCCCCCCCCCCCTCCCTCCCTCTCTAATGTCATCAAGTATTTATTACACACCTATTCTCACACTTGTTACTCTTGCATGGTTTATACCACAGTTCAGTAGCTGTCCATCCTTTGCCTTACCTGGCAGTTTTGTTAGGAAGGCAGAAGAGAAACCGTTGCCTTGTTGCGTAACTCAGTGCTGCTGCCCACAGCCACCAACCATGGCTACAATCAACCAAGTATTTGTCCAGCCTGACCTGCTGACTCAGTCTGTTCTGTTGCCGGCATCTCATGATTTTAAAATAAATTGTGATCAATGATGTGTCTCCATTAAAAAAAAGTTCACGTCTCACTAGTGTAATTTAGTATGTCTCCGGTTTCACTTCTTGGGCCACCACTGATTAATGTCTTAAAGCAGTCATGTAATAAAGCCACTTTTGTTGTTTTTTTTTTTTTAAGCTGTAGGGATTTCTCTCCTGTCCTGCTATTCTTTTCAATAAGATAAGTCTCTCGTGGTGGCTGCAAAACTGGGCTTTGCTTACTTACAGTAACTTCTGTTCCTTCCCACAGGAATACAGTAGCTGTGTGCTAGTGGGAGGCCGCTGTAAAAAAGTATTTCAGTGTTGGCTACAGCCAGAAAAGCAGTAGGCCATCAACAGAACTCAGCCTCTGTGTGGAGGACCTGATTTTTAATGTGCTGTACCTGTACCCGTCCACCTTCATATGAAATACCTTCAGTTGTGTCTTCATTAACAGTGGCTGTGTGGTGAGTTTAACTGTGTGTGCCTCACTCCCTCAGAAGGGACCCCTCTTTTACCCTCCCTTGGGGACACGGGCTTCAGCTGTGGCCTCCCCAGGTAGTTTCTCTGCCTTACACCTGTTGTTGCTGGTCATTGCGCTGCTGCCTTCACCACACAGCTTCCCTGGGGCCTAAGGGCGTATTTTAAAGGAGTTGCATGATGCTTAAAGGCTCAAAAAAAAGTTAACTATTTTCCCTTCCCATAAAGTGTTCTGCCCCGTTTTTCTGCTGCTCTTGCATTTTCCTAATTTTGAGATGTGTGCATTTATCACATCTGACAACTGTGCTACAAGTTGTCTCCATGGGACAAGATGATACACTTGGTAACTAACACACAGGATGCTGAAAACACTGTAGAAGCAGCAGTTGCCACCAGGGTCTACAAGCCTCCATTTCTAGTGGAGATTATTCCAGGTCTGTCAAACCCTTTATGTAGGCCTGGGGGCATGAATCAGTGACAGGCATCCTCACAGTCAGGATCACTCCCAGGTGGGTCTAATTTGAAGTGCTGTCACATTTTGATGAGGTCATACTTGTCACATGATGCAGAAAAAAAAAAAAGTAAGTCTGCACTCCCCATGCACAAAATGACACAAGACTCTGCTCCTGCCGGGTCAGAGAAAGGGATCAAAGCTAAACTGGGGGAACAGCTCAGTGCTTAAGTCTCATGCCTTCAACACGAGCACTGAAATTATAGTTCATGGCTGAAGCATCAAGACTGTAACTCACTGGAGGTGGCTTCCTTCAGTCACCTTCCTTGGGGCCTTCCTCATCCCCAGCTTTTCCAGCCTCAAGGGGGCAGGCAGGCTGTGCTCAAGAGCTGTGGGTCATCCCCACACCCCCTCACTTCACAATATGCTCATCCCTTCATCAGCTGCAATCCTTATATTTCATACCTCCTACCCAATTGTACCTGCAGCAGGAGGCAAGACTTGGGCTGTATTATTTCCAACAACTTGCCCATATATCAGCCCCTATCGACTCAATAATGAAATTGCTAATAACATTAAATCTAAAGATGGGGAACAGACAAAGCTCTCATCAACAGAGCTGGCCTCTGAGCCGGTAGCAAACCACCGTGGAAATACACAGGTATGATTTAATAACAAACCATACTCTGCAGAGAAAGATTCTGTGGTATCTAGTTTTCCAGACACTCAGCAACTAGAGATTTCACTGAATGATGCAAGAAATGGCCACAAAACAAGCTGCAGCTGCTACATCACCACAAAACTGTCTCACAACACCTTGTACCCATCTACAGAGAGCCATATCCCTAAAATAAAACCAATTCACAGTGAACTGGGACAATAAAAGTTACCTTGTTTATCATGACTTGGGAGTTCCTACATAGCCTACAGAGACTAAAGTTAATAGTTACTAATAAAAATGAGCATAAACACACACACACCCCCACCCACCCCACCCCGCCCCCGTTTTGATGGGCTATAGCTCTCCGCCACCACCTTGTAAGTCCTTCACATCTCCCTGCGCTCTGAGAAGCCAGAGACGCAGCGGGCAGTTGTGGAGACAACGAACCGCTCTGTCCAGTGGGAATGACCCAAGCTCTGCCGCTGCCAAACCTTCCCGCTGCAGCCTGCACAGAGCTGCCTTCACTATCCAGACTCCCTTTTACATTCCCACCATCCGAGATGAAGCTCCCTGTTTCTGGATGGGGATAAGTAATCTTTTTCTCTGGAAATCTGGAGAACTGAGCAATACTATTACAAAATTTTATCATTTATTGAACATAAAATACCTATCAAAAACCTGCTACCCAGCAACAACAGTAACAACAACAACAAAAGACAGTCACAATTAACAACAACGAAGACGACTACAGCCACCAAAACCAAAGGAGGAGCTGGCCTCTGACTCGAGTTAGCTGCTGCTTTCAGTGTCATTGGTCAGGCTTTCTGCAAGGTCACTCAGCCCGGCTTTGTTCAGGGCAGTAATCAGATTCTCAGGGGTTGCGTGTGCACCCTCCTGATCCTGCCAGGCCACCAGCAGCTGCTTCGCTCTCATCTTCATGTCCTCACTGTCCGACTCGATCTGCCGGATGTCAGAATCCTTCATTTCCAAGTAAGGGGCCAAGGCCTTCCACTGCTCCCCAAGCCTGTTAGCAAATGACTCGATTTGTTCGCCTGTCATGGCTTTGTCCCGTTGTACCTCTGGACCTGGGGGGGAAAAAAAGGAAAAAAAAAAAAAAGAAGCAGTGAGCCAGAGGGAATGTCCCCAGGTACTGCGAATAAATCTTCCCTCATCTGCCCCATTTTAAACCTCCCATTTATTTACTACCAGACTGACTTACACCTTTCCTTTAGTTGTGAAAACCTACTCAAGAGCTCTGAGAACAGATGGATTTTTACAGGTCTATTACCTGGGCTTCAAGAGGAATGTCCCTTATTGCCCATGATAAAAATCTTGGGTTTTATGTTGTCTCCTCTTTGATACAGAGAATTGCTAAAGCCTTTAGTGCACCAGAACTGCCTCCTCCAGATGAAAACAAGGATTTTGACAGGCAGACTTCAACACATGAGTCAACTATAATATTAAAACACAGTGATCTTTAACATTTAATTGTCTTTTGGACTTATTTTAGCCACTTTACTCAGAGTTAACCCAAGTAAAAAACAATTTGCTTCCCTTTTACTGAATTACTAAAGCCTCATGTTGCTATGAGCAGCAGAGTGTGAATAGGACTGTAACTTTAATATGTAGTCAGTACTTTAAGGAATTTTCTGTCATTCTGGCATCAAAATAAAACCCCACGGAACACCGTGTTCTGCCGAGAAGCCAAGTGCTGCAGTGATTACACAGGTGGGTTTGCACATTTATAGCTTATCATGGTCCACAATCTGGCTTACCACCTATGTTTATTTCACACTTTTAAAGAAAAAACCCTGAAGACTGAATTACTTTGGCATAGAAATTAATCATATTCTTAATTTTTAATAAATATCTTGCCTTCATGCCACCTGAAGAGCCAGTTGGCACAGAGTGGAAGCTTCAGCTCTCCCCAGTGCTTACTAGTCACACTCATTTGAGCTAAACTCACTACATCGAGGGCAAAGAATAGGACATCATGAGTGACAGAACAAAAGCACTCGGAGCACCTCCCTTATTTCTAAGCACAACGGTGCGTAGTGGACCACAGCTCTCCCCACCTTTGCTTTAAGACAAGATTTAAAGAAAGATGTAAATTCACCACAGCGAAACAGCAAAGGCTGTTTCAGGCAGCATTAAGCTGAAGAGGAGAGAACTCTCCGCGATTGGCAAGGAGACTGTGGAAAAGGGCAGGTGCTGGACGGAAAAGGGCAACACAAGAGAGATTCACAGTGGAAAGCCACCTGTGGGCCTCTAACAGAAAAGTCTTTCAACAAAATTGCCAGGGGTGTCTGGTACGTGACTTCCATGCCCTGCATACCCCATCTGCCTGTGCTGTATCCAGGAGCTGGCACACAGACATACAACAGGCAAGGGAGATGGTGCTGCAAGATGATGGCATGAACCAGGATGGGAGAAGGCAGAATCACAGACACAGGAGACAGGGAAGGACACGTAGGAGCACAAAATATCAGGGTTACAGGCAAGAGACAAAAACATAAGGACTGGTTCATGGAGAAGAATGAACAAGAGATGAGGTTTGTCAGGAAGGTTGCTCTTCTCACAGAGCTGCTTTTGGTTTTAAGATATTTTAAACAAAGAGGAAGTAAAGATCCCAGAGCTGGACTATACCCACTTCTGAAAGTCCCACAACTACCTGCCCCAACAAGGGCTACAGGGAGGCAATTAAGGGTCATAAAGAACAGGAAAGCAGGGCGAGGAACCTCGGGTAGGTTTATACACAGCAATGCTGGCATTTTAGCTCTAAATGCCTACTAACACTGTAAACACAGACCACGGAGCAGCAAAGGTGGAAGAGGCTCCTCATGAAAGTGCTAATCTGACTTCAACAAGTTGGACGCTGTCAGCATTGCAGGCCATGAGACTGAGAGGCTGCTACCAGGGCCCTGTGTCCTGAAAGGGCTGCACTTTTTGGTATGAAGGTGGGTTCAGGTCAGAAGCACTGAGGCTTCCTTCTGACAGAAGGACTGGTGACCCTCAGCAGAAACTGTGTTAAAACACTGCTTCTACAATACACATCAAGAGAGAAACTGAAACGACTGAGAACATGCAAACCTTACTTTCATTGTTCTCCTTTAATAAAGCATCATTATCTTCCTCATCTTCATCTTCGCCTGTTTTTATTTCTTCAGAAGGAGGCTACAATGAGAGAACTAAACATCACTGGATGAATTTTGTGTTTAAAGAGAAATTTTACAGCTCTGTGATGGTCCCTGGAATGTGTGTTAGAATGGAAAACCTGACATGATCCCATATGAGAATTAACCTCCCCTCCCAGTCTCCTGTATCCAAAACACCAGTGACAAGTGTTCTAATAAAACACAGTATTAACTAAAAATCCTAATGGAAGTACCCACTGACTTCACAGGATTCTCTCCTTTTCATAGGAACTACAACTAAGCATTATAGACCTAGCTTTATTACTTCCTTTAAAAACACTAAAAACCAACCAACTCTCTCCGAGTCCACTACTGATGAACGTTTTTTAAAAATTATTATTCTTTTTCACTAGTTTTATTCCTTACTCATGAACTCCTCCAATTTTTCTGTACTTTCAAACTTCTCAAAGGTGGCAAACAAATATGCAAACAACAAACGTTTCACTCTGATTTAGCTATTGATCAGCCAAGATGAACAAAAGGCTTCCTCTTTTCCTATGTTTCAATCACAGCCTTTACCTACATATTTGTTTCTTGCCATAACTTTTGGTACATGACAGGCATACAATCAGGAATACTGCATAAAGCGATACCTTAATATAATTAAACAGCTTTCCCCTCCCAGTATTTTTTCTAGAATTGCTATTAGCATCTAGTTAACTTTGATGGCTGAACAAACAAAAAAAGCTATATATTACAATCCAACCTTTACACCTCAGTGGCTTCACATTACAGACAAGGAAGGTCTCAAATACGGAAGCACGGGTTCATATCCGCAAGGAATTGCTGTGTTGTGTGCTAACTCAAAGGTTTAGAAAATGCTCCCTTCCCCAACTCTTAGTCTCTCTTATCATTTTGTATAAAGTGATCTGAAAAACCCCTCCCTGGCCTCAAATTTGTCCTGTTGAACATGCAAAGGGTTAGCGCCTTAAAAGTTACAGCTCCACAAAGTCTATTTTTCTTTACATATTTTAAAAGTCAGACAGCCGACAGAAGAGCTCTGGTAAATCTTGCTGTAAAGCTCTGCTAACACTTAGCACAGTATCTTCAGCTGCACACCCTGCCCCTTTTACTGCCATCCCAGCAGCCACAGCTACTGATATTCCTGAGCCGTAACACCACCTTACACCTTCAATAGAAGTGGTCTGCATGCAACACGGAACCCAAGCAGCTGGGTACAAACATATTCCTGCCTACCAACGGGACTGCCACAGCTCCTTCTTCACAGGATACAGGCAGAGCTCAGCACTTACTTGGTTAGTGAATGTTATTCAGTTTAGTGTTACTGAGATCTTCACAGATTAGACCAGTTTTATTTGCAATTTTTACTGTAGTGTACAAATTTTTTTTTTCCTTTTTGCTTTTTTTCGCTCCCTCCCTCCCCAAATGGACTGCAGAGAGACAAGCAGGAAGTCAAATTAATTCAGAATTTATTATTATACAATAATATTACTTACAGGCAGCTCCTTGGCTAATTTGATTACCATGTTTTCTAGATATTCAGGTAAACTCTTGAATTGTTGGTTAGTTGGCTGGAAGAAGTGGGGACTTCTGCGTGCTAGAAGTCTCAATGCTCTCCAGCCATAATTAGAATTGTTCACAGCCCTGTAATAAAATACAAGTTTGGTTGGTAACAGTCTGGCATCTCTAAAAGCACAGAAAAAGATCTCAGACATTTACTAATTAATGTAATTCTGTCTAAACTTATAAATTTTTTGTACATTACTGAAGTCCTGCACAGATACTAGTAATGCAAAGAACAGTCTGTTTTCTTTAACAATCCAAACATGAAAGAGATCAAAATCACTTTATTTTGATTGACATACTTATACTTATTTTCAACCATGTTTTCAGGGTCTGCTTGTTCAATAGCTTCTTCAAAAAATTCCTCCAACGTTGGCATATATTCCCTAAAAAATAAAATAAGGAGCTTAATACTCCTCATTATCTACTCCACAATAAATAGCTGGTTTTCAGTTCCTTTATACACATCTCAAGCTTATCCACCGAAGAAAAATCACCCCAAACGCAACCTACTCAAACGTAACAATTGCAAATAAGCAAAGAATCTCTTTGATACATGTTGCTGTGAAATCAGTTACTGCATATCCATTGAAGGGTACCAGCAGTAGCCAGCACTGCCTATTATGTACTTAAAACTTCCGCCATACTAAAAGGTGACATGAACAACTGTCAGTAGCATCCGGTGGAAAAGGACTGTGGGACATAAGACAAGAGATCTAGCAATAAGGAAATGAGACTTTCATAAAAATACTTGTGCCAACTGACTGGTTGCGTCAGAAACATGCTGCCACTCGCACAGCTCACAAGCTCTGAAGAGTCTAAAATGGTTGTTAGTTTTGTGCAACTTGACAGGACAAGACAAGTAAAACATAGCCTCTTTACCCCACCCCACTTCAGTTTCATCTGCTACCAGAGAAAGCTAGACTACTATTACTCCCCAATTTCAATTATTCACTTAATTTGGGGGGGGGGAATATTAGGCAACTTAATGTTGCACTTAATGATCCCATCTTAGTGGCTCCCCAACTGGCTCCAACATGTTCATTTCACCACCCCCGCCACGGTGACCCCTGCACCTTCTGCTGAAGGTACTTCAGTTAAAGTACATTCAATACAGTCCAAAGTCTACAGGCATCAGGAGAAACTGATTTATCTGGACTGAAAAGCAACTGAACTCCTGGGCTCAAAGAGATGTGATCAGCGGCATGAAATCTAGCTGGAAGCCTGTCACTAGCATATGCCAAGGCTCCATATTAGGGCCAGTACTATTTAGCACCTTCATTACTGACCTACTGATGATGGGACAGAGTGCACCCTCAGCAAGTTTGCAGACAATGCAAAACTGGGAGGAGTGGTTGACAGAACAGAGGGCTGTACTTCCATTCAGAAGGACCTCGACAGACCGGAGGAACTGGCTGATAGGAACCTCACGAAGTTCAGGAAAGGGAAATGCCCTGCCCCTAGGGAGGAACAGCCCCAGGCACCAGTACAGGCTGCGGACTGACTGGCTGGAAAGCAGCTTTGCAGAAAAGGTCTTGGTGAGCAATACCACAAAGATGAGCCAGCAGTGCACTCTTCAGGCAAAGAAAGCCAGCAGCATCCTGGGCTGCATTAGGAAGAAGGTTGCCAACAGGTCAAGGGAGATGATCCTTCCCCTCTTCTACTCGGCACTGGCAAGACACATCTGGAGTGCCGGGTCCAGTTGTGGTCTCCTCAGCACAAGAAACATGGGTCTATGCAAAAAGCTGTGCATGGACAGGAACGTCTGACATCCAAGGAGAGGTGGAGGGAGCTAGGAGTGATTACTCTGGAGAAGAGGGGGCTCAGGGGCAGTAAACACCTGATGGAGGCAGTAAGGAAGAAAGAGTCAGACTCGATGCTACTCAGTGAAAGTACAAGCAGCAGCTGGCACAAATTATTGTAATACAGGAAATTCCACTTAAGCATCACAAAAAAACCCCCAACTTTTCTGTGAGGGTGATCAAACACTGGAACAGGTTAGCCAGGAAGGCTGTGGAACTTCCACTCTGGAGAGACATTCAAAACCTGAGTGGAGAAGGTCCCAGGCAACTTGCTCTAGCTGACCCTGCTTTAAGCAAGGGGATGGACTAGGTGATCTCTAGAGGTCCCTTTCAACCTCCACTCTTCTGTGATTTAAAAAACAATATGGTTCACAGGGGACATATTAAAAAGGTGACTGATGTTTCTGCTGTTAGAACAGCTAGAGGTTGCTTCTGAAAGGTATTCAAACCAGTACATAAGGAACCATGACATGAAAAAATAACAGAAATAACATTCACAACGAGGAGGACAGTTTGCTGCTTGAAGACTACAAGCAAGAAATGCAGATTACTTAAGAGCCATAGGTTACTCTGAGACAAGATTATAGCGGTGCAAAGCAAGCTCGTAATGATCTGTATTTCTCCTACCTAATGTTTGACATATACAAGGGAACATAGTAATCAGCTGGGGCAGGAGGGGAGGCAGACTGGTCTATAAATTCACTTTGTTTTGAAAAACATATTTTGCTCAGGAAAGAGTAGTATTATCACTGACTACTGGAACCAAAGCCAACATCTTGAAAACCCCTCTGATTTGAATCCTGCTATATTATCCCAGAACAGCTATCCAAAAAGACGTCAGGGAAGGAAGTATTACACCATTTGAATGAAGATATGAGGAACCAAAGCAAAAAGTTACAGTCACTCGACCACATTCAGTCACAAAGTCTATAATAAAACTTGAAACCAAATCCAGATCTCCTGGGATCTTCTCTTTCCGCTTTACCACGGCATGCGTTTTCTTGGTTTATCTCCATCTGTTTAGTTTCAGGTTTTTTTATTTAAAGAAGTTGCAGCACAATACAATCATGCACAAGGAATCAAAAGCTTTGGTTCCAAACACAAGTCCACCTTTAGCCCATGGCCTAGTAAAGACAAGTATCCTGCCAGAGGGCTTGCTACACATCCCAGCCTCATAAGGAAGAAGGGCACTTCCTCTGCAGAGCTCTCATCCCCTGGAAAAGCAATTCCTCCACTCAGGACACTTGCACAGCTACCACTTCTCCCCAGGCACCCAGCCCTTACAGTCACTAGTAGCAAAGTTCTCCTTGGGAACTGTACCGTTCCTTTTCCAAATTTTCATACTACATAACATGTCTGCATAAAAATGGATTACACTATTTTTAACAAATAGAAAGTTATATAGCAAAGCACACTTTCAGTATTTCCTACAATTGTGTGAGCAGAAGGGATAGCCAATAATTGTATTTTTCTACATCAGCAGCACTAGTAGATCCGGTATGCAGTGAAACAATGCCTGCTAGCCAATTTCTTCTTATCTAGTATTGTTCAAAGCATATGCCTGGTTGAAAATCATAGCCAAACAACATGCTAATTTCATTAGAGCCAGACTTGGCAATCTTCCTTTATTATGTAAGGTAATTAATTATACAATCATGGTCTACAAAATTGGAGTTTCCATCTGGTTTCTAGCTTAGATTTTATTTGCCTAAGCAATGAAAATTACTGACAGCATAGACACCAGTAAAGAAAAATAAGGAGATTTCAAGACAGCTTCATACAACCAACCTCTCTCTCAATACACACAGTGAAATGGCATACTGTGTAAGAACATATTACATACTTTCCTTATGGCAATTTTCTAATAATTCTGTGTGTAATTAGAGTGCTGAAAGTTAGCTTTAGACAATGATGGACCATTTTTTACCTACCTACTCTCAGATTTACAAGCTTCCATGTTATCAGGACATAAATTCCAAAGGCGGGTCAATTCCTCACTGAAAAGGGAAGCATAAACACATATCAGACTCCACATTCATCATTCTATTATTCCACATTCCACCATTTACCAAAGACAGACACAGAAAACAATGCTACAAAAATTCCCACCCCAGTGCATTTATAATAAAGCATACCATATAAACTTTTTGATACATACACATTAGGAATTACCAGAAGTGACAGAAATCTGTATTAAATATGTATTAAATTTCTATTATAATCTCTTGCTGATCTGTGGTCAGAAACAGTAATAAACTCTCACTTTCCAAACTAGCTAAGGTCAGGCAATTTTGTTTTGATAAATGAAACAGTTTATCACTTTCTTTCTCAGAAGGGACATTTTACTAAATACTCAGTGCAAGGTCTTGAAGCTCAAGACAAGGTCAAAATTTCCACGTCTAGGTTAGGTGAACTGTTACAATGAAAAGACTATTGTTTATCCTAAAGGAGGAAGTGGAAAAATGCAGCATTTAGTATAACACAAAATACGGCACTTTTATTAGAGACGACCTATCAAGAAGAATTCTTTGCCCCAGGGATAAAATACCAGTGGGTGTTCTTTTAAAACCCATGGCACAGATACATTTTAAGCAAAAAAAAAAAAAAGACGACAAGAGTACAAAAACTGATCCAACAAGTACAAACCACCG
Organism: Stercorarius parasiticus; assembly: GCA_013396915.1. Classification (NCBI taxonomy): domain Eukaryota; kingdom Metazoa; phylum Chordata; class Aves; order Charadriiformes; family Stercorariidae; genus Stercorarius; species Stercorarius parasiticus. The sequence continues at coordinate 85,365 of VWZL01005952.1, read as the reverse complement.
ATTTTCAGCCTGTAACTTACTGACTATTTAAAAGAGATCTACAAGAGATGACTATAAGAGAAGGGAAGCCTGCTGCAAGTTTTGAAAGAATGACATAGCCCCTGGGCTGTTCTTTCCTGGCAGTTTCAAAGTGGGGAAGTTTGAACATTACTGAGTAGAAAAACAGCCAGTGGCAAAAAACCCTGCAAAAATACCCAAAACAACTAACCAACCCTGTAATGAAAAAAATCCAACATACTTCCCCATAAGGATTTTTTTGTTTGGTCCTTTTCCTAAGTAGTCCTCTGGAGCTGGCCTCTTTCTCACAGGCCTCATTGGCTTAGAATCAGGAGGTCTAAATAGAGAGAGATACTCTTTAGTACCAAACCAGTAATATTTAGAGAACAAAACCAAGCCATTTTGCTTCAGAGAGTGTGAAGTTAAATCATAATGAAAGTACTGAGAAGGACTGGGATTCTAGGAGTGAAAGGAGGCAAGGGGGAGAAGGAAGGAAGAGGAGAGAGAAGGTAAAGTAAAGATAAGAAAAGGGATTTGCCAGACACCAGAATTAGCTCAGTCACAATTTAAAGGTCTATCAGAGTCCCACTATAGAAAAAAAGAAGCAAATCACTAAGCTGCCAGCAGCACATATTAAGTATTATCTATCCTGCTGCTAGGATCATCTGCTCTATGATTCCAAGTTCCCTTTCCCCAGGTGCACCTGATTTCATGGGATCAGAAAATGGCAATCCCAGACCACTGAGGTCAGGGTAAGACCTACCCAAGCTGAAACTCTGGCTGAGATCTAAAGGAGGAGACAGAACATTTTATAAAAGTCAAACTTCATAATTTTACTTTCCTACCACCCCGCAATAGTCATTTCTCTCTTCTCACAGCCCCCCTCCCTTTTTTGCAAACAGATGAAGTCATGACGAGATCCACCTGATCTCCCCATAAAAGGAAACCTGCAAAGAGATGATGACCCAGATACTCCTCACCACAAAGAGGCTACAATCTGTGTGCAGAATGAAGGAGGATGGAAGAGGAATGTTTGGTCATCAACCCAAGATAGTCATGTAGACATATGGAGTCCAAGTTCAAGTTTTGCCACTAGTTAGTAACTAATTACAAAGGAAACCTTTCAATGGTGAAAGCCACCTAATCCTAATTTCCTTTCAGGTAAGTGATCACCACCAAGCAGCAAGCCTAGTAAATGAAGTGCGTACGAGGAGAACTGTTCCACTAAACTCCAGGTACGCTGCCCCACCAAAGCCATAACGCCAAAGGCTACATTAGAGGCAATCCAAAGCGGTATATGGCAAAGTCGGGCACTAACTTCTTCTACCTAGAGTCTGCTAAGGGCAGAGGGGAGACAGCTTGCTCCAGTCTCCTCACTCACTAGATCCTTAGTATTAAGGGAACAAAACATCGCCATGAGACAGTGAGGAATGCTCTCCTGAGACCCCGCACATTCATAACCACCTCTTCACTGACATACTGAAGCGTTAAGACTTTTGGCAGAAATCTAGCAGCCTTTTGCACACACAGAAGGGAAATCCAACTATACAAATCTCAAAGTTGTGCGAATCATTAATGTTCATATACACCATGAGTACATATTCTGAAGTTGAACCATCATTTTGAACAAGCAGCAGCAAGCTTCTACTTCATAATAGTTACCTTTCTTTCACAAAGCTTGGGCAGCCCTCATTTTTCCATGAGTTCCAGTTTTCTTCAGTATTTAATATATGCTGGAGAAACATAATATTGCACATTATTAGGTCATAATCGTCTTCAGAGTTGACCCCAAAGTTTTTAATTGAGCTGGTACAATTAAGGGGAAAACTTTGTTACTCCGTGTCATCAGTATAATCTTACTGATTGGTTTAGTTTACACAAATTATTAGTTTTATTTTATTAGTTAGTTTATTAGTAGTAGTAGTTGGTTTAGTTTATTCAAAAATAGCATATCTCCTCTCTTCAATAATTGTGGGAAAGGCTTTATTTTGCTTTCTCTAAACAAGAAAGTAGGTGCAGCCAGAGTAAAGAAAAAAAGAAAGCAAGACGACAACTTCTTTTTTAATTCCACTAGCATCTTATCCGTATGTCTTTGGGCACAGCACTCCTTTCTGCAAAGATTTTTAATTCTTTTTATTATATTTTTTATTATATACTATTATAATTAACTATATTAATAGTAAGATATAGTATTATATTATTTATTGATTTTTTCAATAACTAATGTCTCCCATATGTGCACATTTCGATTTCTCCCAAGGAGAAGGAAGAAAAGCACATTAATGAAAACATGGGAAAAAATGTGACTACAAAAATAAAAAGACATAATAAGACCTTTTTTTACTAAGATGAGAGAAAAGTTCTTTCAGATGTGTTCCAAAAACTAGTTTAAACTGATAGCGCTTTTTTACGCTCTACATAGACTTTGTTCAGACAGGCACTGAAGTACTTACCTCCACCATTTTCGAGAACCTTTCCCCGTCTGGAGGATTTTCTGAAAGAAGCTGTGATTGGGAGGAAGAAAAAGAAGTTAACTTTTTGCATTACATTTGTAGCAGAATAAGTACAAAAAACCCAAAGAAAATGGTGGTTAATGCTTCAAAGATGGCTGATACAATATTACACAATAAACATTTTTACATGTAATTTTTAGAGAAGGATCTACTGTACCAACCTGGTAAACTGCTTTTGTAGTATCTTCAATCCAAAGAGACTGTTCATCTGTTAGAACATAGTTTGAACTGGAATCGAAGAAAACAAAAACAAAAAAAAACAACAAAGAAAGTGTGATTAACTCAGCTCACTTTTTTTAAAATAAATTTGAAGAGTTCCCTACACATCAAAATATTGCTGAGGACACGTTATTTACACTACATACTTTTTGAGGGGTGTTAGAGGGGATCTAATGAAAGTACTATAAATGTGCTCTGGTCTGGTCCCATGGACTGGCCACTTACGAGTCTATGGAGTTAATTAGATGTGCTTGCAGAATAAACTTTCAGGTTTAGCTTCATCCAATAGGAAGCCCATTTGTGTGCTTCAAAATCACACCTTGATGTTGGGCCCAAAGCACAAGTGGGGACAATGAAATAACTTCAAAAAACCCTTTCCTAACTCCAGATAAAGCACTACTGCAGACAAACCATAGTAAAAGAAACAGTTAATCCACCAGCTAAACACAGAACACAGATCTTGAATATCTGAAAACATGAACTATATATAGCATAACCTGAAGTCATTAAAAAAAGTTGTTTGGTGCATCCAGAATTATAATGAAATCAGTAAGTTGAAGTGAAAAGGGAAGAACATAGAAATAAATACAACATGGCTCACTTCATTGCCAAGCAGAAACCAGAACTTTTAGATTCTCATCTTATTTTTAATGTGTTTTAAACTTGTTTTTCACTGATGAGAATCTAATTTTTGTTTTTCACTGGTTCAAGAATCCATTTGAAGCATAACCATTAACATTCCATTTACAGTGTTCAAAAGCAATCTAACAAAAACCAACTTTTTATGAAGCAGTAGGTACCTTAAATAGCAAATATAAACATGACATGGCTAAGTCAGTAACATGAGAAAGACTTCTAGAACTAGCTTCTCTTAGTTAATAGGATATAAAAGAGCTCTTCTTTAAGGAAGGGAATAATTAGTATTATTTTACAACTGCACCAGGTGTTATACTATTTATATGACCATTTATATGTCATACCATCCTCAACAAACGATAAACGAGTAGTGCTTTTAATGAACACCTTAATGAATTGTCATTGGAATGACTGACTATGACCTCTACAGGACTGAACTGCAATTCAGAAGAATTCTATTCCTTCTCTGCCACCGCATTGCCTTGGTAAATAATCTATAGAATGAGGGTAATGATCCTAATCTAATTTGCAAAGTTCTTTGAGCTCTGTTTATAAAAAGCAGTCTATTGCAAATGAAAGACAGCTGCCTTAAATGTTAATCCTTATGTGCGCATGTGGTCAAGGGCACAAGAAATTAACTGAGGTAGGGATTTTTTCAGCATAACATTAGAGTACAGAGTAGGAAAAGATTTTTTCTGTCCCATTAATTTATAAAAGCAATAATCACCACTGTTATTTCTTGCTATTTTAGACAGAATTCTGTAGCACACCAGGAAAAGACAAATCATCAACTAGTGACACATCACAGAGTCAACATACATTCAAAGCAATGCCACCTACAAGCAGCTTGCATTGGTCTAACAACTTGCTGCTGCCAAAGAGAGACTCCTTCCCTCGCATGGCTGGCACTCACCTTAAGCAAGCTTTGGTGGCCTCTACTTCTCTGAGGCTCCACTCAACTCACCAATTTAGCAGAACACTAATTCTGCAGAGATGAGCAGATAGGTTTTTTGCTGGTTTAGTAAACTGCACAAATTTGAGTAAGTTCAACGAATACTAGAGCAACTGCAAGGGTGGGCAGAGAATCACACAGAGAAGAGCAGAGAAAGGCAAGAACGAGACCTCCCCTTTCCTGCTGTAAAATAACTTCAGCCACATCATGTATTTACCAATGCAAGGCTCTGCAAGTATCACAAGAACCTTAGAACAAGCAGACATAAACTCTTGTAAAATTTCTTGGTTTATCTCTAAGTTCTTAGCTCCCCATCCCCAAAAGACAAGATATTTCCATGTTACCTTTTAAATTTGACCTGTCCCTTTAGATACTGAAATAGTATTAGGTACTGCAACAAGATGTGCCGGCGAAAGTTACTGTCACTCAGCTGTAAATCCATCAACTAAACAAACAAAAACAAACAAAAAAAGAATTAAACATTTAAAGACACTAAACATGCATAAGTTAAAAAAATCCAACAAATGGTTTCAGATAAACTAGATGGGGACTGTTTTTGAAGCAAGATAAGTCATTACAGAATCTCTATTTGGTATCACTTATCAGGACAGTGCTCCGTGAGGTACTAAGACTAGTAAACTGTCACCTAGGAAAGATGTCATTTAGGAAAGACTGTTATCAAAATTTCTAATTAAATCCATTTTTTAAAAGCATGACAAACTGCCTGTAAAAATAAACAGTGTATTCCTAGATTTTTGTTTAACTAGTTGTTTCATACTCCTAGATTTTATGACATTCTCTTTGAAGCAAACAAGAATTTGGAAAAAACAAATTCAATTTTTTCAGTAACTGCAGGACAGTTTGCTCCCTTTTCCTATGAACTACTAGCTATAGCATAAGGGTTTGATTACCACAGAAGGGTTCACTCTCACAGCAATATGCTACTTGGTTTCCATCCTATGTGCTACAGCATGATAGATCATACAAAGGAAACATTTGAAGATTCTTTAAAGAAAAAGACCTTTGACTATTGTGTGTAAATTAAGGAACCAGTTCTATATCTTCTAGATCGTATTTTAAAGTTGTCAATACATAGGTTAAAGGCTTAAGAGGAATTTACCTACTCTATCTCAGAAAGAGAAAACATGCTGCATTGAGACTTCCTTTCCATCATCTACTAATGCGTGCATTTAAAAGTTAAAGTTACATATTATTCCAAAATGAGGACAATAATTTTAGGATTAAATTCAATAGTGTTGTATTTTTGAGTTAATATCAACAGAATTAAAACCTCTCAAGATCTTTAGAAGCAATTTTACAAGGCAGAAAATATAATTAACATCATCAGCCAAGTTTTGAAAATGTAATTCTAAAGGCAATAAAAAAAAGCAACAGACCTTTAAGTATTTACTCTCTTTTAACTTCCCTCTCTAAACGTAACAATACACATCAAACACAATAAATAAATGTCAGCTTTACTGCAGACTCTTATTCCAGAAATAAAAGTCCCTGAATCATCAACTAACAGAGGGAATCCACACAATGGAACAGGATACCCAGAGAAGCTGTGGAATTTCTACCTGTGGAGACGTTCAAAACCCAACCAGACATAGTGCTGATCAAGCTGCTCTGAGAGCCTTGAGCAAGGGCGTTAAACTGGACATGGGTTCCTTCCAACCTCAACTAGTCAGTGATTCTGAGAAAAGAAAGCACATACCTTTTCACTAGTTAGGAACTTTGCAAAATATACATGTTCTCCTCCTGTTTTTAGTTCTTCCAACTTTTTTCGGGAAGCCTGAGTGTCATCCAATTTGTAACTTTTGAAGACAGCCAATACTTCTTCTGAGTACTATAAAACAGAGTTATTTACCACATGAAAATAATACAAAAAACTTTGTAACTGAAGAACTACACTAGACTTACTGCCAAGCAAGTAAAATCATTTGTAAACTTGCTAGCAGCCAGATGAAACAAGACCCATTTGCCACCAATATGTAAGGGCTTCTCTGAACACCACAAATGACGGTGAAAGTGTTACTTATTGTTTCAGAACATCTAATCATTTGGAGTATTTAAAACATACTAAGAAAAACAATGTTATCGGTTGTGAACAATGCACAATTGCTTTATTGTTTAGATGTTATGAAAAAAAGGTGATGATAGTGCTATATTCAAAGTGACAGTTAAATTTGCAGTGCTGCTCTTAAGAAAAAAAAAATCAGTTCAGGGCCTTAAAGCTGCAATGAAGAAAGACTCAGAATTTTCATCTGAAAGACTTAAGCTTAGCCTAGTTCAGTTTCTCTGAACCATAAATGGTGGCGGTTTTGGTGGTTTTTTTTTTTTGAAAGCTGAGAATATAGACCTCATTAACTAGATTTATATTAGGATGTCTGAGCAGGTGTTACCTCTTAGTACCAGAACACAGAGAATGAAGATTGAAAAGAAACAGTCTTCTTGCTAGTAAATAAACAGCGAGTGGCAAATTGTGAACGAACAGGTATCTTAGCAATAAATCATCCTCAACATTCATCCTAAGCAGAATTGAAACAGTTGGCCGAAGGGGATGTTCAAGTCATTGCTTCTATAAAGAGAATTGCCTCATTAGAAACTTATCATCTTCAGGATCCCACTGGGATCAATATAACTATTCAGAAGTAAGAACTAGGATTAAGTAGAACTATTTTTCTTGTTGGGGGAAAAAAACCCAAACCCCACAAGTTCTGCTTTTTGCAGCTGATAAATGGCATTAGCAGCTGAACTGTTCTATATTTATGCAGACACTCTTCTACGTGTGTAAACTGCAATTTTTTACTGAGGCTGAATGGTTGAAAGCATGAACTCAAATTACCTTAAGAAAAGTTTTCCATGAGACCTTCTCATAGCACTGCACAGGATTTCTAAAATAATCTTGAAGCGACCAGAATTTTCTATACAGGTTATAATCTATTGGAATGGAACTGGGGGGAAAAAAAAAATAATATATATATAAAAAAACCAATGTCAACAGCGATATATTAAATTTGAGTCAGTAATGTGCCATCTCAGTAAACAGCATTCATTTTGTAAGTGAAATGATGAGTCAATAGAAAATCCCTTACAGTAAATCTGTAATTCAGAATTTGTCCCTAAAAGAGTTTTCCATCCAGCCTATTGTTATTTTCTCAACACAAAAGCAAAAATAGTATGAGAAAGTGGAAAAACTCCTAAGATAACCTATCTGGGGAATGAAGAGGAGCACAGCTTTTTCTCCTAAAAGCATATACAGCATGTACTTAGAATCCCTGAAAACATCTTACCAGAACAAGTTTTGTCAAGGTAATTGGGAAAATTGTGAAAGAATAACAGTGGTTCTCAGACAGGGTATGCAACTTTTCCAAATAATCTGTAGATTTCTTTCCTCTGCCAGGCACCTCCACTTAAACAGATAAAGACACTGCTAAGGTTGTATCTAATCTTGAGAGAACAGGAGATAAGTAGAATTCTGAGTACAGCACTTAGGGTATTTCCCAAACAGCTCTTTTACTCTAGAAGATTTCATTTCAACTTTTAGAATTGCTGTAAGCTTACCAACTTGTTGGTGCTTCATCATCTCCCATTTCACCTTCTTCTACATCCATTCCTTCTTCTCTCTCCTCAGTGTGCTAATAGGAAAAAATAATTAAAAACTTACACAAATGCCAGTATGATTTGCATAGTTTTCATGATGCTCTTTATTTTAAACATTCTATTACACATTATATCAGAAAGCTTAAGATGGTAACTCAAAAGATCTCTAAAGTATTATTCCAGTAAAGCATGCAACAAACTCCTGTCTTAACACCTTACTACACTTTGCAATGGTAGCCTGACTTCTCTTGAAAAAAAAAGATGAAGGGACAGCTCTATCCTCCACACATTGTGGGGAAAACTTAGTACAGAAAGTGACAGTGCTTATCCTTCACAGTCAAATCAACTTTTTTCCCCCCCTCAAAGTCTGCACAGTTTAATGTACCAGGTAACATGCCTATTTCCAGAATCAGCAGCTTGATCTGAAGAGGGGCGATCAAACTGTGAACATACAGTTCTGAACATTATGCACAGTAGCGCATCTCTGTGCAGTCTTACACATTTCCTGCAGATTGAAAGAAAAACGACATAAAAATTTTCACCTTCTGTCCTAGAGTGCTCTCATGTTCATTGGTATTGAAAACAGTGACATTTTCCAGGTTAAACTGACTCTGCAAGTTAAGTCCTGTAAAAAACGAAGGGTCAGCCTTAGATGAGGTGAAGTTCATAAGTCTGTTCATTCAGTTGTTTATGAGATGCTGATATTAAGTTCTCAGAAACAGCATTCAAAACTTGTGTTTGAAATCACAACACACGAAAACCACTTAAATTATCAGGGGTAGAGACAAGAACTGAGATACAAGGCCAAAGTTTTCTCCAACTGAATTTGGTAAGCAACCATCAAACTTAAAAGATTCAACATATTTAGTCTTTGTTAGATGTTGTGTGATGAAATGCAAAAAATCTCACCTGACTTTTCTGAAAGCGGAAATAACCTAGCCAAGAACAGCTGAATTCTTCCACAGAAGACTGTGTTTTGTGACTTAGATAACCTTCTTAGGAGGTCTAAATAATGTAAAGAGCAAAGAATATTAGTATTAATCCCTCTTTCAATTTCTCATGTACTAGAATTTAACACTTGCCAATTACATGACCTACATAGCTAATGAAAGGAAGCTAAGATTTTTAAATTTAAATGCTAGTAACTTCCTCAGATCAGTCATATTTTTTCCACATGCATTCTACCGATTCTCCTAACACCTTCAACAGCAATAAAAAATAAATTCAAATCAAACCCTACTCAAATACAGCCTCTGATATGGGCCTTGTCATTGCTGAAGAATAAATATTTCTAAGATGTTCTGCTATAATGACCTCCACTGATGAGGAGATTTCCCTAAGGTCAGAATGACTTTTACATTAATCAGTAAGACTCATGAATATCTGCTCAGATGAGTGATTTGCCTTTTAACTTTATTACTTATTGAACACACTGAATGTAAATCAAATTATTAAACTCACTTTCATTTGCTGAGATAGGGAGTTCTTTAATTCCCCACCACCCCCCGAAAAACTACAACTCACCATTGCACATTCGTAGCAAGTAATTTTTCCCTGCAGAGTAAAACGTATTCTGAAACGGAGTAAAGGTATTTAGATCATTAAGAGAACACAAAACCTTCTTGAGCAGAATTTTAATCAATCACAAGCCACAAGTAAGTATGAGTTACTCTTACTGTTAACTCTAAATTTGAGTTTTCCCTTAAATAAGGGGCAGGTTTCACAAAAAGGCAAAATAAAACAAGCAGTCACACAAATTCCAAGAAAGCATAAAACATAACATTTAAATCCAGCCTCCATACAGAAAAACTGCATGTGACCATGAACTGTAAAAGCCGCATCCACCTTTTTTCCCTTAAACACACTATTTTTTATACTCATTGCCTTTATTATTCTATACATTATTTATACACAAACGCAAAGAGCAATACACAAAAGATACAGAGCATTCACAGTAATAGTAATTTGGCAGCAGGAGAAATAAATTGACAGGTACTTGAATTAACAATAAATAACAGTTTGTGAAAAAAACAGGGGTCGTAATGCTACCTGAAACAGAACAGCCTGAATTAATACCTATTGGAGGTAGTCCTGGTTAGGACACCACAGAGAAACTGGAATGCTTTTCAGGTGTTACCCATAGAGTTGCTAACACTTATAGTTCCAGCAGCATTACCAAAGAGCAAACCAAGGATACCGAGATCCAAGGTTTATTATGATCTTGGAATAAAATGCAGGCGCCTTACGACTTATGCCCAAGACCCTTAATTCACTCTTTAATAACAGTGCCTGCAGCACAAGAACCTTAGCAGCCTGTCACAGCAGCTCAGCTCCTGCTACAGCACCATGGCGCAGCAAGAGCATAAAACACCCATGCAGGCCTCAAAACACCGATTGCTCCTCAAAGGGAAAACCATTTTAGGGCAACGTATTCACCATTGCTATAGTCCTGTAATGGAAAGCTCATTAAGGAATTGACCGAGAAGACTTCTTTCCCTGCAAATTGGAGATGGAAGAATCTCCCGCAGCTCTGAGGAAGAAGTTGAATAGTAAGTCAAGAGAGAAACTACTCATACAAACTGTGTGTTGGAAGTTAAGTTTCTGGTTTCTAAATGTGACAAATACTGTAGAAAAAGGAGTCAGAACTAGAACGTCAATCAAAATTGACTTCTTTTATTATTAATTTTCTGACCTCTGCTGCCCAGACACTATTAAGTCTCAAAACAAAACATGCTCAATGCTATTATTTTAACAGAAACAAAGAGTTCAAATCTGTTTGTAAAAAATGGTTCAGTCAGACAGAAGCTTTGGCACAACTCTATCACAATTTAGAAAAATACCTACAGATTTCCATGTGGCAACATTTTTCTCCACAAAAGTAAAAATTTTGTCACACTGATCCAAAGGCAGGCAATCCAGAACATCCCCCAGAAGCACAAAAGGGGTTGATGCAGTGCAGATACCTATGAAGAACAGGGGATATTTTATTAATCAAATTTGAACTAAAATGTAATAAAGATGCATGGCAGTTGAGAGACATTACACCAAAAAAAAAAGGAGAAAAAAGTTCTCCTGGGTTCCTACAAATCCTAACTAAAAGCCTGGCCTAAAGCATGAACTTCCATTAAAGCTATTTCTATATGTACACTTATGCAGATGAGCTTTACAAAAAAAACTTTGTACTAATGTAAAATAAATAATAAAGAATAACTGTTCTAAAACCCTCAAAGTCTGAAACAATGTTGCATCTCTTTGCGGACTGCAAGTAAACTCCTTCAGACTTCCAAACCCACAGTTAGTTACACTACACACACCCGTGAAGTCTGACGGCCTTTTCCTCAAGCAAAGCACTACTAAAGCAGTGCTCCAACTGTCTACCCACGCTATGTAGTTTGGTAGTGCCTGTATTCCTCATAATCACAGGTCTTGTTACTCTACAGTTCATAAAACACGTATGTAGTTGAGCTATACTTACAAAAACAAACAAATATCTGATGTGCAACATGAAGAAATAAATACAGGGAAGAGGCACTAAAGCCTTTTCAGAACAGATCAGCATACTGATTTCTGACACAAAAGACAGTTTCAGATGTATATAATAGAAACAGGTTCAAGTATCTAAAAAATAGCCGTGTACTGACAGATCGGTACTGGGAGATGAGAACAGATATTCAGGAAGAGTTATTTCTGATTCTGCCAGTGAAACCTACCTCAGTGGTCTCATCTCTGAAATTACAATGGGAGACTTCCAAACATTTTACAGTGGTGGACAAAGATAGAAACTGCTAATTATTTTGTGACCAAAACCACACATTTTCCTCCATTAAAAAAATATAATAAAAATTCAAACACAAATGTCACACATAAGCGCGAATTTAATGATATTATACTTCATTCCTCTTGTGAAACAGGTATAATAACCACTAGCATCAGGACTACGCATTATCAAAGCTAACTGCTGTAGATGGCATACAAAAAAAGAAAATCAAAACTTTAAAATTCCCCTAAACAGTCCCTAAAACTCCCAACAGATTTGAGAGAAAGATGCTCACCTTCTGTGACTCCAGTAATAGCAAGAGAAATAATTGCCAGGAGATTTTCACATGGAGCTTTATTTATCTAAACAAACAAAACAACATTAAACTTATCTATTCTGACCTAAATATACCTAACAAAACTAAAACTCTTGTTTTCAAGAAGATATATTTAAAACAAATATTGGCATTCAACTTGCCAAAACTTCAAACAACCTTATTCAATCAGGCCTGTCAGTTAACTACATAAAGTTGCTACTGAGCGAGCAATGTTTCTTGACCACTTCCAGCTATTAAAGACCCTACAACACCTACTGCATAGAGTCACTTACCTCCGAAAATTAATATCCCACTTTCAGCTTTCTTTCCAGTAATATCAACAAAAACATTATTTGATTCATTTCATCATTCTTTTCAGCTGACAGGCAGCTTTGTTACATGCTAGTAACAAATAAACCACTCCACCCCACTCTTAAACTATAGTTGTGGAATAATGCATATTTATGAACTACAATGTTAAGACATAGCACACATTCATAAGCATTACAAAGAACTGCTGAAAACGGCTAAGTCAACACCTTCTGCTGTAGTGTGGTATCTGTAAAATACTGCCATTCTGTCCTACCTACCAATCTCTTTTAATCATCTATATTCAAGCTTAATTAGGTAACTTTTACATAATGCAGGTTTTTAATAAATAGTATTTCCTTACACAAAAATTGCTATGAAATTAGTGTATTAACTGGCAAATAGAAATTTGAGCTTTATCAAGAGATAAACCGTAGCAGCTTAAAGGACTTACTATTTCTTCTTCTACAATAACTCGAAAAGCTTGATCCAAGGTACACTTCTTTTCATTTTCACTGCAAATGCAAACATTCTACATCAGGCAGTAAAAACTATTAGGGACAAGATTACTGAAAGTTATCTGAATAAAACTTTTTAAAATCAAGCGGCATCTACTTACCTCCCAGGAATCTGGTTGAATGCGTTCAACAATGGCTTGATACTTTTGTTCATCAGAGCATCTCTGGTAGACGTCTACCAAAATGTAAAGAAAGAAAAGTTACAAAACCAGGATCTCCTTCTTCCTCTATCCAACAGTGGATGGAAATACTAAGAAATTTATTTGCCACACACCACCAGTCAGTTTACCAAAAGAACTTTCTAACGGGCACAGCAAATAATAAGCGCCTAGCAAATTAGGCATGTGAGCTAGTAGAGCATCACACTTCAAACCTGGGCTAACAGTGTGATAAAAACAGTATTTCTAAGTGAAACACAGAAGAATACACTGTTGTGACTGATGCTGCAACTACAACCATTTCAAGCCTCAGGCACACAACTTCACCTGCCTCACAAGCAGGTGATGGTGGTTTGGGACATAACTCCTGCTAACAAGGTGGTCTAAAAATTACTGAATCCTGTAACAAAACCAATCTAATGGAGCAGGTACCTGTGCCTTGACCACTTCTGTGCAAACCCCATCCCCTTGTCCGACAAACTGGGCCTCAAACGGCAGGGCCCAGAGACCAGGGGTGCACATCCAGACCCACCTGCTTTGGCAACGGAAAAGCACTATTCGACAGAGGAGCAAAAGAGATATACGCAATAATCTGCGGGCGTTTTGCTGCGGCGGTTAAGCGAGAACTTAATTTAATTTCATTTTATGTTAACTTTTGTTAAAACTAAACATCAGGCCCTCCCTTTGGCGGGCCATGCTGAGCCGGTACAACGCCCTGTCCCCCAACTTAAACCGCTTTATCTCAGCCGCCCTGAACGCTCGTTAAAGGGGAGCCCGGGCCCCCCCTCAGCGGGAGGCTGCGGGCCCAGGAGCGGCCCGGCGGCTCAGGCGGAAGGGGGGCGGGCGTCGCCCTGAGGCAGCCTCCCGCCCGCCTGGCCCCGCTCTGAGCAGTCCTGAGGGAAAGGAGACACCCCCCCGGCCCTGTCCGTCTCACCGTGAAGCGGAGCCGGGCCTCAGGCAGACTGAAGAGCGGCGGCGACATCACTACAACCGACCAGCGCTGGGCGGCGCGCACCGATGATACCGTACTCCGCGGAACGGCGCTACGTACTTCCTGAAAACACCCCACCCCCAGCGCGGGCCGGAGCCTCGCTTTCACCTCCCGCCTGCGGCGGGGCGCACGCGCGATGGCGGCCCTCGGCGGGACACCAGCGCTGTGGGACAGGCGGGGGGGCGGGACGGGACGGAGGTGGTTCGTCGCGTTTCGCGGTCGGGTGTTGTCAAAGTGGAAATAACTTTACAAGGGTAAAGTCATTTTTAACGACTTTAAAGTTGGGGAGTGGCAGGTGCAGAGGTGGTTTCTTGTGACAGCCGCCTCAGAGACGCAGTCTACCGCCATCTTCAAAATACCACTGAAGGAAATTAATGAGGTAAAATCGCCTCGACGCTAACAATTCACAGGTTGAACAATATCCTACGGATACCTCCTTCTGAGTCACTGTTAATGGGAGTTTCATCGGTGATTCACTGGTAAATGTCTGAAATAGCCCTGCAAAAACCCCCACTTTCCCTGTCGCTCAGCTCCTCTAAAGATGACATTTTCTAGCTAGCCTAAATACGGGTGGTTACCAGGTTTGGCTGTTGACAGTCTGTTTCGAGGCTTGGGATGCCTCGTCTCCCATTCCCATGTCCAGGAGTGCAGCTGTGAGTTGGGAACTGTTGGTCTGTTGTGTCCCTCCATAAAACCCTCCCAAATATAATGCCCGTCAACCTTCTTTCTCCTAGGATTCTCAAGGGCACCTCAAAACTGACTGGAGATAGTGTTTTCTCCCACTGCTTCTTGATTCTGCTTTCCTTTCTGCTCTCAAAGCAGAGACATTTGACTCGCCTTCCTTTCCTTCTGGAAAAAAAAACCACCCAAAACCACCCAAAAAACACCACCCACCCCACCTTTTCTCCTACCAGTGCTGGAACTCCTTAAGCAATCACCATCTGCTTAGCTGAGCCCGCCAGCCCATCCTGGTGATAAATGTCTCTCAAGATGTTTGACTAGCACTAAACAAACCGGTCTCAGTCTGTCTAGATTGTCACCACGTTCCTGGGTGTGTGGCTGTCCTTAAATCTGAATTCCTCAGCACAACAAGTCTGTGTTGCAGCATCGAATTTGACCCCCAAAAGACAAAGCTACATTCTTTGATGAAGATAGGCTTCTTCCCCTTGTATGTAGAGACTTGCTGGTCCCAATCTACTGGGCAAGGAGCATTCTTCTGCCAGAAACCCTGGAGGCTCTTCAAGGGGAAGATCCCTCAACGCATGCAGTATTCTTTCTCAGCACCCTTTGACTGTCCATTTCTAGTTGCTTTGGGTTGCGATTCCCCAAGCAGCTGAACCACTGGTTTCTTACCAGGAAAGGGAGAAGTGCACTTGGGTCCTGTTCCACTAGAGACGACTTCCTTGGACACAGACTCTGAGCTTATGGGAATTGTTATGAGGCTCCTCTGAGGTCCCATATTACTTCTATCTGAAGAGGTTACTGTAGCTCTATCCAAAAATATGTAATTGCTATAAGAAAATATGGAGCATCATATCCACTAATAATACCGACGGAGAGATGAAGGGACTGAGAGCACCCCTGCAGAGAAGGACTTGGGGTACTGGTGGATGAAAAGCTGGACATGAGCCGGCAATGTGCACTCGCAGTCCAGAAAGAAAACTGCATCCTGGACTACATCAAATGAAGCGTGGCCAGCGGGCCGAGGGAGGTGATTCTGCCCCTCTACTCCACTCTGGTGAGACCCCATCTGGAGTGCTGCGTCCAGCTCTGGAGCCCTCAGCACAGGAAAGACATGGACCTCTTGAAGTGAATCCAGAGGAGGGCCATGAAGATGATCAGTGGGCTGGCCCACCTCTCCTATGAAGACAGGCTGAGAGAGTTGGGCTGTTCAGCCCAGAGAAGAGAAAGCTCCGGGAAGGCCTTATTGTAGCCTTGCAGTACTTAAAGGGGCTTATAAGACAGATGGAGAGAGACTTTTTAGTAGGGCTTGTTGTGAGAGGACAAGGGGTAATGGTTTTAAACTAAAAGAGGGTAGATTGAGATTAGATATAAGGAAGAAATTTTTTACATTGAGGGTGGTGAAACACTGGAACGGGTTGCCCAGAGAGGTGGTAGATGCCCCATCCCTGGAAACATTCAAAGTCAAGTTGGACGGGGCTCTGAACCCCAACAGGGCCACAAAACCCCTAATAATCATAAATAAGGAAAGCGTTGTCCTATTTATTTGGAATCTCTCCTCTACCCGCTACCCCTAGTATATGATAGAACAAAAGTTTGTCATGATTTGTCCATGTTAAACATCTCAGGATACTGGAGGCATCTGCACAGAGCCAACAGATGAGAGTGGGAGCCATGAGACCTGCATCCTTCTGAAGCAGCAGCTGGAGACCAGGTGGGATGCCCTTCCACATGTAAGTCGGTACTAGAGGTCTGAATTGCATAACGGATTCACCTCTCTGCCCCGTAGGTGTCTGTGCTGAGCGTGTCCTTTGTACTTCCTGGGGAGAGGGAGGCTTAGACTCATCTCAGGCATGAGTTATTTCAGCTTAAAGCATCTGGGGTAAGGCAGAGGAGGAATATGACTCTGCCAATGCCTGTTTGTCTGCATTCACTACAATGATCTGATTTAGACAGCTAAGGTTAAGTGAGATGAATCCTACCCCCGGTGGCATGTCTTTTTCCCTTTTTGTATGATACCAGCATATAAAGACAGCACACGGCTGACACTATGCAAAACATGTAGGAAATACACACAGAAAAATGTTTTGCTGAATAGCATGGAAGATATTTTCATTTTCCTGTGTCCCTTCCTGCTTTTGCTGTCAGAAGAGTCTGAGCCTGCCCTGATTCAAATGCAAATGAGCTCATCCCATAGCTTTTTCTTAGCTAAATCTCACGGTAAACACAGCGGTCGTCCGTCTTTGTCACGCAGCTATGACGGTCGTCTCGGACGGCTGGAGGAGATGTTTCTTATTTCTGTTGACCTTGCCACCCTCACCAGTGCACGAACAACTTGCAGAGGCCAGAGTACCATAACCAATATATTTCCCCACCCGGGTATGGTACCATGCTGAAGACAGTAACACCATGCTAGCCTAACAGTACTGATGAAAATCCCAGTGGAGTGGGAGCTTCTGAGCTTCTGAGTTACAAATAGCTACTTTTTGTGCAGGAACATTCTTTTCAGATGAGTTACAAATGGCTGTTTTTTGAGCAAGAACATTGCTTTCACTTGAGTTACAAGTAGTAATTTTTTGTCTCAGAAAAGAGAAATATTGGCCATTTTCATAACTCTTTTAAGTTGCTGAATTGGTTTGTACTGCAGATACCTAACCAGACAATTGTTTTTTTTTTTCTCCTCTTAACTTCCCTTCTTTAAGTAGTCATTTATCTTTTAGATCACTAGAAGAGTGCAAGGAATTCAGCTCAGCACTGAAGCCCTCCATGTGGTGGATCTTCCCCTTTTCCAGTACCGTAACCTCAGGCTTTTGGTCAGTTGTGCCATCTGAAGCATGGCATGTGCCGGCAGCCCTGCTGCCAATCTCTGGCTCTTCCCATGAATATTTCAGCAGTTGTCTTCTGCTGTTGTCTCTGGATTGCTGAAGGGAACATGCTTGGCTGGGGTGTCTCGAGTTATCGCATGCACTGCTCCAGTATATACTTTGATTTCTACTAACAGGCTAAGAAGTCCTCTTCCAGACCTGAAGGCCTTTCGTTTATCCAGTTGTGTGGGCTGGAGGCTCCCGCTTTTCTCCACCAGCAGGCTGGGACGAGCCCTTACCACCTTGCTGGCAGAGGGGATTATGGGTATGCTTTGGGTTGAGATGGCTGGGTCAGCAGGTTAGCTCACCCGCGCCTGCTCAGGGTCTCTGCAGGCTCTGCATCTCTCCATTGCTCCCAGGATCCTTCCCAGTGGCAGAGCAGCCTGGGCCAAGGCAGTGTGGGGTGAAATGTGCATTCCGGAGGGTAGGTGTAGGAGGCAGCAGAAGACTGTTCAATCAGCAAAGTTGCTTGCAAGGGGAGGGTCTGACCGGAATTATTGAGAGCATTAGAAAATGCCTGCCATCACTAAGTTTTCCTTTTTTAATCTGTTTGTGTAAGGTAAAGGACTGCCATGGCTTCCACCTGTGTTTTAATTCAGAAAACTCAGAGAAAGCCAAGCCCCAACGTGGTTGCCCAGGTCTCCGAAGTATGTTGTTTGTTGTCTGGCCGAAAGGCTCAGGTACTGCCCAGCTCCTGTTGCGTAGGTGGGAAAAAGCTCAAACATCCAATATCCTGTTCTTATTAGAAGAGTCAAATAATATTAAATAAGAGGCAAATAATATTAATATTTAATTTATTGTTATTATTAAAAGTAAATATTTAAAATAACGTATGAAAGGATAGATGGGAGTGTTTTTCTGTGTGGTGTGGCTGTAGTTAGGTTTTGTACCGGGAGAGGGGAGTGTTTCCCCAGAAAATGAAGGCACAGGGTGAGGGACAGTTTGGGCTGCGCTTGAGGCTGCTTCGCTAATGGGGAGCTGGGGGCACGCCGCCAGCCCCGGGGCCTATCACTTCATCTGCACATGAAACCGTTGTCTGACACCGCCTAAAAATGCGGGATATGTCAGAGCCATGCCAGCTCACAAATCACGGGGAAAGGGGCTTCCTAACATTGGAAATAGGATGAACGTGATTTATCATTTTGAATGAGTCACCTACGTATACTATGAGACACAATGAATATTAGCCATCCAGGCTTGGAAGAAAGCATGATTGGTTTTTTTTGCAAGGCTTTCTCACTATTTCTCATCTCTTATTTTGATAAATCAAACCATATTATCAGCTGAATAAAGGTCCATTCTAAATAAATCATTTGAGATTATTCTAGCCCCCACCTCTTGCTATATGAAAGAAAACAGAGAAGAGCTCTCTGAATAGGGTAAAAAAAAAAAAGCTTTTAAACTTTTACAAAGACAGTAGAAAGCCAATTACAAGTGTACTAAGGAGATAATGCCAACATAAATGGAGCCTTTTTTAGAATACAAATATTCCTTAAGCCAGGACTGATGTTGTACGTGAACAGAGTAACACTGCCATGCTAGTAGCACTGCCAGAGATTCAGCACATGCTGAAAAGCAGTACAGTGTAAATGTTAGTGAGTACAGCATAGACAAAGACTTTTTTTTCCTGGGGTAGGAGCAGATAAAGAGGAAGAACAATGTTGCCACTGTGATTTGATAGCATTTCATAGCCACCTCTTGTTTGATACTGATTTTTGTCTCTATTTAGAACAGTGTTGGTTACTTTCCCATAGATCTCATGCAGAGGAGGGATCAATGCTGAGATGTTAGTGCTCGTGTTGGGATATCGACAAACGAGTCTAGCAAGCTGGCTGAAGTGACTGAAGGCGTCAGCACCCCAGCAATTGCTGTGCTGCGCCCCTGGCAGAGATTACTATTCCCACAGCAATGTCAGCAGCATGTTGCTTCTGCTTGCCACTTGGTGTTGCCACGGTGCAAAATCTGGCAACTTTGCTTAAAGCCATCTTCATCAACTATTTAAGAAGAGGTGCCAAACCATGCACTGGACTGGCAGACAAAAATTGCTCTCTGCTTTGGGGATCAGAAACTCAGTCAGAGGAGTAGTGCTGCATATCTGTAAGGCAGTAATAAATTAAAATGCCACATCGTTCTTGATGTGAAGAGGAGTTGGTGTCCTAAATTAGCTAGCAATATGTTGGAAAAGTATAGCATCAGTTAGGCTATGTCTTCTAGTATGTGCTAGGTGGGAATCTAAGGGGGGACCAAATGAGTTAATATTACTTTCTTTAAAACTATTGTAAGCAAAATCAGTTTTTCACCAGCTGAAAGCCCAGATGGATGAAAGCAGTTAACAAAAATTGTATCTCAGAACATCTCTGTGCTCAGAGGGCAGTTGATAGAGCAGAGATCATATTACCTTAAGTCAATAGGTTGTGTAGTTTGAATTACAAAAAACTTCACCTAAACCAGATGATATCTTTCCAAATAAAATCCTCTTCCAAGACCAAACTGATTTTCAATTTTAACTTCTGTGGTCATTCCTACGGAAGGGTATACTTGGAGCCTCTGAAGCCCCCTATCTCTGATGGCACTAGTGCTTGGTGCTTTGTTCTCCCTCCTTCATTTCCCTTCCTTGTGCTCAAGAGCTCTTCTTTTCAACCCTTTTCCTCCCTGGACAAAGTTGCACAACACTTAGTGTAGAACGACTGGCATGAAAGGTGGATAAATTGCCTTATTAGCCGAGTTTAAGTAGCTTAGCTGTTATTTCCAAACCGGTCATGGCAAGTTGCACAAGATATTTTCATCTTTTAAACAATTATGAATACAAGCTGTGCTACCTTTGGTACTTAATTTTTAGGTGGCATCCCGCCAGCCACTTTAGTTTGTTAAACTAGTTTGTGAGGTACAATTAATTATGTGTGGACAGATGAAGGAGAAACTAGATTAGCACAAAAAATAGCCCCTCAGGGAAACTGAAATAGCACAGTTGTCCTAGAATACTGCCACTCTGCATATAGATGGAAATACTGTCACAAGTGGCAATGGGTCTCACCTACTAGTGACTTTAATGACCAAGACCAGGGTTTTGACCCTAGAGTAGAATAAAAATGGGAGTTGGTGGAAGCTGAGAGCATGGAGTATGCTCTTGCAGCATGCTAAGGACACATGGGCTGATTCTGCCCAAACTAGAATCCATTGTCTCCATCTACATTGAGCCACACAAACTGTACTGTTCTAACAGGAGATGATGATCAGGCAATATCCTGCAACTAGATACCTGCAATGGCCCAAAACCCCAGGAGCTGAATGACTCCCTTTTTCGTCATGGATTCTATGTTGTGAGTTAGGAAAAAGGACTATTTTTTGGCCTATGCCTAAAACTTTGCACTGTTTCTATGTTTTATTGTTGTCATCATAATTATAAACGTACAAAACTTTTTAATGCAAATACTAATATTCCACAGAAATAAAAATCCATTAAATGTTTTCAAGTAGTATTATTTGTTACCTTTAAATGTCTCTTTTGTATTTGGCTAATTTATCGTCAAGATCTGGGTGTCTTGAGTAGCAGTTTGCGAAAGTGGTTACCATATATTGTTTGTTTTATCCCAATGCAGACAACATGTGTCATTTTTGTTGCGCAAATAATTTACTAAAATTCATATCTCTGTGCCACTAATACTACATAAATCTGTCTTTTTTCAAAAGCAAAGTGTCACACATGTGGATGCTATTCGCAATAATCATGCTATCAACAGCTGCTTCCTGCAGTCAGTAATATTTTTTGGATTATAAACTACTAACACTACTGTGAGTTCAGCAGAGAACATGGATCAGTTGGGCATTTTTTAGCTAGAATTTCCTTGCAACATACCTCTCATTTTGAGCATACTCTGATATGGAAACCCTTTAATTTTATTCACGAGTGC
Organism: Stercorarius parasiticus; assembly: GCA_013396915.1. Lineage (NCBI taxonomy): Eukaryota > Metazoa > Chordata > Aves > Charadriiformes > Stercorariidae > Stercorarius > Stercorarius parasiticus. Next base: position 63,937 of record VWZL01005952.1, on the reverse strand, counting down.
TTTATAATGTCAGGCTTAGTTATTAAAGAATGCAGGAAGGCATTTTCTGGACCACATACCTATGTTTCTATACCACGAGTGCCTGGGGTTACTTCTTTACTTTTACATCCGCCATTGGTATGAATTCTGAAGTATGCTGTTGTTTCGGGATTATGCTGCTGAAAAATGATACCATTTTTGCAGGTTCGGTTCCTGTAGATTGCACTGCTGAAGCATGTTCCTTCTTCCTTGTCATCCTCCTTCTGACCTTCCTTGTCAATATGCAGGTAAAATACAGCTCTGCCCCAACGAACTTGAAGTTTAGTTCAAACACAGACATAAAAAAATAATACAAAAGCCAGTGGCAGAGGTGGGCGACTAATGCTGATCGTAAGCTTTTGCAAATGAGCTTTTTGAATTTGAAGTGAGAGAACAAAGCTGCTCAGCGGTCCAGGCTTGCAGTGGGATAGAAGAAGACAGGAAAGTGAGAATCCCAGAAAGACAGTGGTGAAGAGAGTGGGAGTGAGTAAGATGGTGAGTAAGATGTAAGAAGGAGGCAGAGTCGGAGGCAGAATCAGAGCCATGAAGACCTGGAGGATGAGCTTGGCCTCAATGGAGAGGGAGAGAAGGAACTCTTGGAGGAATAAAGAAGCTAAGGGCACGGAGAGTGCAGACGTTTAGCCTGCTTTGCCCTGAAATGGAAGAAATCCATGATGCTGCAAATGTTTATCCTTTGGCTGCCAAATAGCTCTGTGTGGTGGGCTTGGTTAATGAGGAAATGATGCCTAACCAGTGTTTAGTCCAGTCCAAATAACCTCTCACTGTCACACGCATAGGCAAGAGGAAAAGAAGGAATCAACTCCTGTAGTTCAAGCTACAGAAATACAGCCTGGAAAAGCCCTGCTGAGGCTGTGTAGGAGGAATTAATCCAAAAATCTCCCCAAACCAAGGCAAACTATCTGGGCAAAGCCTTTAGATCAGAAATTGTTGCTCTGTCAGCTGCTGCTTCTCTCCTGTGCTTCAGCACAGGACAGTTTAGGAGAGGGGATCCTCTAGCTAGGTGCTGCATCATCACTATGTGCTGCTCTCATGAGTTGATTTTCCCCAGCAAAGAGTGAAGAAAAGAAAGAATGGAAAAACATAATTTTAAAAACTGTAGTGGAATTCAGTAAAATATGTTAAAATAAGTAAGGTCTACAGCTAGCGATTTTGTTAAGGTACACAAATAGGCCCCACGGGGAGGGGCAGAAGGGGAATTAGCAAACTTTGCGTGTCACATCTCCTGGCTCACTTCACTAGTCTGTGCCTTTCTACTTTATTTTCTTCTTTATATTGTAAAAATCGTAAGGTCGCCATGCCCAAATGGAGGTTTGTAAAGTACCTTGCACTTTGTGGACCTGTGTTTCACCTCAGCCTTTTGCTCTCCAAATGTCATTTTAGATGGTCTGTGCATGGGGGTCTCGTGTCACCCTCTCAGACAGATTGTGGCTGGAAACTGCCAGTTTACGGCAACTGATGACATTCTTTAAGAGCCAGCTGAAGACAAAGTGGAAAATCCAGCCGTGTCCATGTGTAAATTCTAACTAAGGCATGTGTCATTGATAAACTTTGCTATTGGGGCTCTCTGTTGTACTTTATTTATATCAACTTAAAGCCTGAAAGAATGTCGCTTTGGCTGCCTTTCAAAATATGAAAGCTGAGCATATGTGGATTCATTGAAAGGGAAATTAGTCACTCTTATTGCTTCAGAGAATCCAATCACTTTAAAATCCCTGCTACCTCAGTATGCCTCCCCATGAAATAAATGCCCCAGAGGACTTCTTGTTTTGAATGTTACCTTAATGCAACTCTCTATCTAACTACTAAAGCACAGTTCACCTATGGAAAAGCATCTGGAAGTATAGCTTGTTCAATCAAAACGGCTGAACAGACTTGGAATCTGCAGTGTTTACATTTTTGTCAGTTATCTCTGAGCGCTCGCTGCTAGTAGAAGTCGCCTTTTTCCAGGCAGCCTCACACGTCACACAGTACTGGAAAAAGCTCATGGAAAGACCCACAGTCCTTTAAGACAGCAAAGAGTAGCAAATCTGAAGCTATTTATTCTTACTCTCACGAGCACGTGCATCCACACATTGTTTTCTTAACTTTGCCAAGGCAAGCTGTTTCTCTGTGTGTAAGAAGACAGACCAGGCCCAGAAGATCAAGTGTAATTGCCATGGTGCAACCCACTATGGTGATGCAACCCAACTCCTTTCTGAGGGCTCCTCATACTCCGTATGACCATGACATGTGGCGAGCAGGTTGCTGGGACTCTGTTAAGGAAGAAAAGTCTTTCCAAGTCTCCCAGCAGGTTAATCAAGCTAAGTGATGACAAAGGACCGAAGAGAACGCTAATACCCACAATGGCAAAATGGCTTTGGTTGATAGCACAGCTCTTTCTGGCTCCGAGACCGCTCGAATGATCTCCCTAGTCAACACTGGGGAGAGTGGCAAACAGGATGTTTTCCACTAGGATGGTCCCTCCTAGATGAAAAGCCTTGAAACCAGGCTCTTGAGCATCACTCCTACAAAAGACATGGAGATGGCAGGCTCAGACACAAGAGGAGAGGAAGTGAGGGGTAAAAGACCTACTAGTTTGTATTCACTTGTTTGTATTCACTCATAGCTAGCTCTGTTCCTTCAGTAAGGCCCAGATCCAGGTAATCTGTGGAGCCCAGACTAAGAGCACAGGCTTCCTGAGCACCTCTTCTGATAAAACCAAGGGTGAGTCAGGTTTGAGGTGGCATGAGTGATGCTGTGGTGGTGTGTTGTCCTTACAGAGAGCCTAGGGCAAGTAGGCTTCGCTCTTAGGCACTCAGTTAGGCACCATAAATTAGGTGGGATGGATCTCAACGACAGAAATAAGTTCATGATCTCCCCTATTTCTCTTGTGCGATATTCCTAACTGGCAAGTGGAGCAGACCAGCGTACTGGCAGGATGATTTTCATTCATTGCACACACCCTTATTCCTTCAGGCTGCAGCCTAGGAATAACAGCTTAAGTGACTTGCTCAAGATAATTTCAGATCTACTGCTTTTCCAGATGGCTGCTTGCTCCAGGTGCTTCTTACAAAACTAAAGAAATATCTGGTCAGCCTGCTCACTTTTTCTGGGATGAGGTCATGGTCTTGAGACAGAGAACTTCTCATGAAAACTGATGGCAAACTGCATGTATCAAGAGATGTATCTAACATTGTAGCACCTGAAGTGTCACTGTGATTCCCCTGCTTGGTTAGGTGGTTCCCCAGGCTCTCTGACAAGTCTGGATTCTTTGTTTATTCACAATCGTATTATTCACAATTTCAGTTTCCTCACAACGTTTGGTATTGGCTTCTTACTTTCCTTCATAATGAGACTTAAATTCTCTAACTATTTTAATATTTCGGCATAGCTACTGGCCACTGGACTTTTTATTGTTGAGGAATTTCACAACCACATAATTAAAATGAGAGTGTGCGTATGGCAGCATAAGAAGCTCTGAGACACTGATCCATGGGTTTGGATTTTAAACCAGTCATTTGAGCTTGTGCTCAGGGCTGTGATAGCAACAGATTCATAAAAGCAATTCAGGAACAAGGTTTCAGTAGGTCACTGTTAATAATACCATCTGCTAAGGTTTTTGATTTGCTCAGAAATAGGTTGAGGATGATGAAAATTTAAAGCCTGCAACTAAGAATCTGGAGCAAACCAGCAAACGTTTAAGTGCCATCTGAAGCATGCAGGTAGCTCCAAAGAAACATTCCTAGACCAGTTCCTGTGCTTTGCTGGACCTGGGAGCTGGGTAAGCAGCCAAAGGAGGGCATTCACTACCACATGAAAGAGTTTCCCTGGCTCCTGGGGGAAGAACAAGTTGGGAGGGGGATGTGCTGGAAGTAGTTTCACTTTCTTTACTTGCCCTTGACTCTAACTACCAATTTAAATGACTTTATGGCACATTTTCTCCTTGTTTCCAAGTTGGTTTTCTCTCACTTTGGAGCAGGTAGGAGACGAAAATGGTGAACTCATTACATGGAGAAACACATGCAAAGAGCTGCCAAACTCACAAAGTCATTCTACTGAAAAAAAGTGAAAAATATGTTTCCTCCTTATTTCCTTAAAGTGGGATTAGTAATTTGAGGTACCCCTGTGCTTCACAGCAGCAGGGATGCTCAGATAACAGTGTGGTTTCTAACCTGAGGATAAAATATCCAAATGACAAAAAAAAATATAAATCTGACTACAGCTTTCTATCAATCACATTTTCCCTTGTTATATATAACATACCTACTTAAATTTCACATGCAAATTACTTCTCTGGGGTACCCAAGGGAACAATAATAATGAATCGAAGCATTCACCTGAAGGTTCCTAAGGTTATTCAGCTATCTGTTAGGCTCTGGATAGACTAACTATGGCCACAGGGGGTCTTTAAAATCCAGCACTGGAAGAGTAATTTCTGTTTCAGCTGCAGCCAGCGGGGCCACCCTCTTGCTGCAGCTCTGGATATAAAATTGTTTTAAAACCTCTGTCTTCTTCACATGAAAAAAGTGTAAATCAAGGAGAGAGGCATTGCAAGAAAGGCCACATGAAGCAGAGCAAGCGGTACGCACAAACCTCATCCCGTCTCTTTAAGCAGGGAGTGTTTGGCACAGGGGAACTCAAGAGGTGCTGGTGAGGAGATCATCCTTCCTGGAGCAGCGGCGATGCTGTTTGCAGCTAGCCGATATTGCCATATCTCTCTACTCGTGCGTCCCTCTTTTCACAGGTAGGGGCGCTTTGTTCTACAGTATACATGGTAATAATGGAAGTTCATGGTTTTCTCAAGCTTTCTCCTTAGATAGCATAATATTTGTGCTGCTTTCCAAAAGGAGGGGTAAGGTCTATCTTAAAGAGTCCTTCTTCTAAATCCAGCCCCATAACTTCTGTCTACCCACTCAGGATAGGCTCTTTACTCGTTGCCTTATTTAGGGAGAGGCTGTAATTGGTTTGGTCAGCTTGTGTCTGCTTGGTAAAAGAGGCAAAGGGTAGTTTGAGTTAGTTGATTACAAATATCTGGTGGATTTTCTGGGTGTTTTTATTTCTAGTCCACCTTCCAGCCAATTTTCTCAAAGTATTTCGCAAGTGTTTCTGCGGTAATACTCGCAAAACCTTTCTTTGGTTGGCAAATTTCATCAGTATCTGTAGTGAATAGTGAGAGAAACTGGGGTGAAGAGTCATTTAGACATTGATCAATGGGACTAGTGATCCATTTAAAGCCATGCACAAATGTAAGTGATTTACCACACTGGGCCTTCAAATCTTTGCCAAATGTCATCCAGAAAATTGATGGTAGTACCCATATCTCCTACAGCTCTGCCAGGCTCAGGCTTTAATTATTATAGAAAACTACTGTTTAACTTAGTAAAAAAATTAATCTTATGAGCTGGGAAGAAAAATGAACAGGTTTTGTGGTAGACTGCTGCACGTGGAAATCTTGCGTGACATCGATACAATGTGGGACTCTATCTGGTTGACTCCCCTGGAGAAAGGAGCCTAGAGACTGAGTGTGTTTGCAGAGAATCTGTGAAGTAGAGGGATGGACGCGGTCTGGGTAAGTCTTCTGTTGCCAGGCTATAGAGTTTTTAAAATAAGAGGTAAATTTCACCTGATTTCCTGAAAGGTGAAAAACATTCTGATATCTCTGGCTTCTGTTGCCTAAACTGCAATGGCATTCAGTAATTCCCTATCAAGCATTGTACTGTCTATTTTAAAACCAACACTTTGTTTCATTAAAGCATGTGTTTTAATGCAAGGTTGTGCTGCACTAGTAAATGTCAATGAGCAGGACAAAAGAAGCCAATATTCTTGGCAAGTTTTGTTTCCTGTGGCAGCCAGGGCTGTCAGCCCTACAAAGGGCAACGCAAACCTCAGAGTGGCTCTACTGCCTTCAGCTAGCTCACTCTGAATTCACCCTAATGATGGCCTTAAATAACACCGTGCCTTTAGCTTTTTGAACGTGACTCTTGCCTGTTCAAGAAGCCCGGTCCTTGATGCCAGGTTGGTTCATCAACAAACGATGGCCTAGGAGTCGGTCTGTTGGGTTTAAGTCTGGGTGCCTTTCCTTCCACATACATCCCTCTACTTAGAAGGGTAACCCCATCTCTCAATTTGCCATGAAATTAATATAACTCTAAATCCCCCCTTTTTAATTCTTCCCCAAAGGAAGAAGGGCCTTTCCTGCTCACCCCATAGCACCTTTTAAGAGTCTGGAGCACATTTTACCACTGTCATTTTTCCTGTACCGCTGCATGGTGACACTCAGAGTCACTCAGAATACAGGCAATACAAAAAACAACTGCTTCTCCATTAAATTCAAGAGCTGAAGTTAAGTGTTACACACATTGCAACGCTTTTCTCTATTTAAGTCTTTTTCTTCCCTCTCTGTTTGGCATGTAAATGACATAATTTGGCCTGCTATATTAATTGCAGGATCACAAGCCAACTTGAAAATCCTTTAACTGGTGTTTTAATTAATATTTTTTCGAGTGCCCACTCTTCGTGCTCTATAATTTAATCTATTTATGCCATTATACTCTTTATTATTATATGAACCAAACTAAACCAGGCCAAGGTTGTCTGTGGTGCTGCGTGGCATTAGTGGTGTTTTTGGCGAGCACTCCCTGATGTCACTTATCCACAGGTACTGGCTGCTGTGGGGTAGCTGAGATGTTCACACAAGGGTGGCATACATGACACAGCCTCAGACCATACCCTTGCCATCGGGAGAAGATGGCCCCGAGCACTAAGTGTCCGTGAGTAAGTGCCTGAGTAAATCCCTTGCTTTCCAGTCTGTTTTCTCAGGCAGCTATCTCTTTTGAACAGAGGCAATGGGTCTGATTCTGCCCTTCCACAGGTGACTTTGCCCGCAGGCCACTTTGTGACCCCTTGGATGTGTTACCTCATGTGGAGGAGAAGCGCATGGTGCGTGCTCTTTTCCAGTGCCTGTACAGCCCTGATCACGCCAACAATAAATAACAACAAATAATATATTTTCCTTAAGTTCTACTTTTCATGTAGAACTGATCAAAGAATTGACCTGTTCTAGGGTGGTTTTTTTGCAGCAGAACTTAAGATCTTTCACCTGGTTTCTTCGTCTTCCTTTTAATATGTTCTACAATTAGGGCTGAAGCTTGCACGCTGCTGCATGTGCATTGGGAAATAGGTGACCCAGTGCTCTCCGGGGTCTCTGGGCATGGAAACACCTCTGGCTGCAGCATCAGCCGTGGTGGGGAAGCTCCCCCCAAGCAGCTGTGGTGCAAGAGACATGCACTTCTCAGCCAGTGGTTAACTGTCAAAACAAGGCTTGTCTGGGCTCTGGGAAGCTTGTTCTTGGCTCTCCATGTGGAATGACTGTCATCCCTCATCCCTTACCCACGGCACGAGAAGCATGGGGCCCAGAGCATGGCCAGAGTGCTGTGGGAGTCAGCTCCAGATGGGTTTGTGCAGCCTGTTACATGGTGTGCGCTCTTTTTCACTCTTTCTCTGTGCTTGGAAAGAAAGCGGTATTCCTGGCTTTTTCGCCTGGTTTCACAGCCATAGGTTTGTACAGGGTTTTTAGCCTGGCTAGTGTGACTACAAAGGAAATAGCGCAGTAGCCCCTCAGATTGAGGGGAAAGAGCAAATCAAAACAGACATCAGTCTCCTTCACCAGAGTGCCAACTACCACAGAGCTGGGGGAAGTGCTGTGCACGTGATTTTGCTGCATGCAAAAATGAAGGGAAAGGGAAATGAAAAAATATACCACCATGTCATTTAAAAATGTGTACCTACAGAGTTGAAGCAACCACGAATGATGCTGTGCAGATGGTTTTTCTCTTGCCAGGGAGAAGTGTAGTGGGGCCAGAGTCTTTTAATCTGTCATATATATAACCTAAGATTTACAGTTGGAATCAGACTTGAAAATGTAAATGGATTTTCAATTGCAGAGTCTGCACCATCATAATGGCTTTCATTCAGAGCTTTGTCTGGGTAGAACAACAGCTGTTCTGCCTGTGTTTTTTCTTGGTTTATTTTATTTTTAGCCTTTTCTCATATGTAAAATGCCAGGAGATAGACGCAGACTGAGAGACCTCGTGGTGATGTCTGCTAAATAAATATAGTGCTCCCAGTGATACTTGAGTGAAACTTTGTTTAAAATGTTTTCTTCCTTATCTAACATTGCAAAACACACAGAAGGAGAGAGATTATTTCCGCGAGTGAAGAGCCCTGACCAGGACTTTTGACCACCTGCCCACTTCTAACATGGCTAATCTGGATAAAATAGGATGCAAAGATCTGATCTGACTTTGAAATGAGCTTTTTGCCTGAAATCACTAGCTGGTGATGGTTGAGAGTCCCCTCGAGGCTCCAGGTTTTGCCCCTAATGTTAAAAACTGGGGAAAGCTGGTGGTCACTCATTTAAAAATGCCACCTTTAAAATCCCTACCCAAGAAAAGCACTGGGGTATTTGAAATTGAACTCTCTTTGTTCAAATTCAACAATTGTCTATCTGTTGTTTAAAACCAAACTACCTCCTTTTTGTTTCAATAATTCCTCTTTTTCAACATCCGTACATTTCTGCTGCTGTTTATTATGATTATTTAAGATGCGTGTTTGACTGTTCATAAAGTGCACCGGTTCAAATGCAGATACCAATGCAATTTTAGTACAGAAATAGGAGTTATGAGTCCAAATACTGTTGTGGACCTATTTCCCACTGCAGACATTGTTTTGTTGCTTGGAGACCTGCTGTATGTTCTTGCTTTAATCTTTCTTCCAAAGTCGAGTTCTGTGCTTCTAATACAGCTGGAAAACTAGAAAATATTGTGTGTTTCAAAACTTGTGTAGGAGGAAAAGGACATGTAGGAAAAAACAACCAACCACCAAAACAAAAACCCCAACCCAGTTCCCTGGAGACCTGGAGGCACCAGGAATTTTTGTTTGTGATGGGAAAGTAGTACATGACTTCAGGCACCAACTGAATGAGATGCTTCTCTCGCGAGGCAAGGATGTATTCTTTTCACAACCGAGAATGGGAATTACGAGAACCACAACAGTGCCCTGTTATATTGTTTCTGAGAAGAGAGCTCCTCTGTGGTTGATCTTACTAGAAACCACGATGAGAACATCAGGGTTCATTATCCTCCCCAGTCATTCTCCATCTATTTTTCTCCTCCTCCCTATCTGACCCTTTCTCTTTTTCTCTGTTCCCTTTCTGTCCTCAACTCTTCTCTCTTTACCTTTTTTCTCTTTTATCTCCCACGGTTTCTTTGGAACTGTAGGCATGCAGGGTTGCCCCTGTCCATCAGAAGACGGACCAGCGACAAGGCTGTACCTGCAGTTTGGTTGGCTTCCACAAGCAGATAGCACTAAGCTGTCTGCTGTTCAAATAGCAGTTCCTGCTGTTCTCACAGGCATTAATCCAGGAACATTATTTGCCTGCTACAGTGGGATACTGCAATGCCAAGGGATATTTTGTCTGATTTCCACCTCCAGGCTTTTATTTTGACAATAAAAAAAAAAATGGACAAAAATACATTGTTACCATTCAGAAAAATAATTCATCATCTGTTTTATGTGAGTGTGGGTAACAGAGCTGGAATTAAGGAAATGTCATCTTTGCAATATGCCCAGACTTGTGAATGAGAGGGATTCCCGAACAAACTTATTCCAAAGTCACATTGCAGACTTGCAGCTTCCACCAGCAGGACCTCTGGCAAGGCTGGCAGGAGCACGACGGCGAACGCAGGGAGTTTTGGAAGCAATTCTCAGAGCCTGGAACCACACCGATGCCTGAGCTGTGGATTTGTGCCTTGGCAGGACAGATAGATCAGAAAAAGAAGTCACATGCTAATCTGTGAATTGGAGATTTTAATCTCTTGAAGATCAAGGGCCTAGGTCTGACCTGCACATAGATTCTGCTCTGGTGTAAAACCAGAATAAGCGTGCTTAAGCTCAGACTTATATTTCAAATACCTTATAAAACGTGACACTACCTTATAAAAAGTCAAGGACTTGTAACCTGCTCTAATTCAGCAGGAAACCACCTTCTATACCCATTTTGTTGCTCCCTGTCCTCCAGCAGTACTAACAAGGAAAGAGTATGGAAATTTCCACCATTCAGCCAGAAGCCTGGTGTGTCCTCAGATAATCCCTTGCGGGGCTGGACAGTGGGATCCGAGCCAGGCTCTGTCGTCAGGGCTCCCCGGCTGGTTAGAGGGATGTGTTTGTTCCCAACCATCCCTTACTGCGTCTCGAGATGAATGGCTCCACACTGACCACTACAATTGCTCGATGGTCCCAGGAGAGAAGCTTTTTAAGCTAAAGGATGGCACTGGAACAAGAACAAATGTGTCTAAGCTGGACATAATTGCATTCACGCTGGTTATTAAAAGGATGTCCGTAATAAAGCTTTTGAAGAGCAGCCAAAATGATTAAAGGGGCAAAGAAACTCCTAATTATTTTCAAAGTAGAACTTTGTACGTTTCTACGTTCAAGTAGAACCGTTCAACGAACGGTTCAAAGTAGAACCAAAGTACGTTTTTTTGGAAGATTTATTGAAGTTGGGGTGCAGAGGAGTCAATAGTCTCAGCAGTCCTTTAACCTTCTTCCCTCTGATAAAGGGCCTCTTGGTAATTTAGTGTCATTTGTTAACTCTTACCCACCCGAGACACTTCTCTCAACTGGGCTGATGTTGCTCTGCTGTGATCACACTGAGCTCTCCTAAACAGCAGCAGCAATGGCCACCTCCCGTACGCACGGTGATGTGGGAGAGACACCATTCTGTTAAAGTTCACTCCCTTCACTGAGGTGTATGAAAACCAATTTGCTCTACAGTAATGTTGGTTTCATTGGAAAAAATCACCTCTAAAAACCACCAGCATATGAAAACAAAAATTCCCCAAACTGAGACATTAAAATGAATCATATTCTTGAAAATCTCCTTTTTCCTCCAGTCACAAAATGGGGCTGGCAATACTTACATGCCTCTGGGAAGCCCTTTGGGTAAGAAAATCCTCATGGCATGCAAGATCTTCTCTAAAAAGGGCATTATTTGCCTAGTGATTTGCTTTTATTGTTCTGGTATTAAAAAAAAAAAATCTTGACACAAATTTTGGAGCGTTACACTGAGTTTATTTTGAAAATGAAATCAAAGAATGTTTTTTTCATCTTGGAGCCAGATGGAAAGAAAAAACAAACGTATTCCACCCTAAGAAAGAAAACACATGAGAACTTTCAAAAATTTTTCTAGCCAAGTTTGGTTTTTTTTTTTCTTTTTTCACTAAACAGGACGGAAAAAGTGAGGTGGAGATGGTGAATGAACAAATAGGGCCTGGTTTTAGGGAGGCCTGGTTTCTGGGGAACAAGGGTTTTGTCCATAAGGCACTGTGCATTCCCATCTATAGATACCCAAACTGCCTCTGAGTGAGCATGGGCAAGCACCGGGAGCCCTACAGCTGCCTCCTTCCCCGGGTGAAATGGGGTGTCCCAGCTGGGGACAGCCATGGGTGGCTGTCCCACTGCCGGTCCCTCACCAGTGCAGAGCCCACTCTGGGGCATTCACAGAGGAGCAAACGTCTACAGGGTGCACAGAGACACCGAAAGAAGCGATGGGCAAAGCAAGTCTGGAGGCTGGGGTTGGAGACATTTTGTTCCCTTTGGATGCTACATCTGCATGAGCTGCTGTGCGTTTAAGCAAGGAAGATGCACTGGGGAAAAGTGGTTTTGTTTTCTCACACGTGAACCGACTCGGCTGCCTTTTCCCTACTCGCGGCGGAATGTTTTCCTTTGACAGCCAGCGGCCGCCCTCCGACCAGCTCCTCGCCTTGCCAGGGATCAGAGACCAGTTCCTGCTACTTGCTAAAAACAGAGGAGCTACTTGCCAGGAACAGAAAATTAAAAGAAGAGGTCAGCCATCTGAGAGAGAGAGAAACAGCAAGATCAGATTAGCCATTATAAACAGCCGATTTAAGCTTGATGCAATAATGGCTAAGCTAGGGACTGATCCTGCTCTACTTGAGTCAAGACATTTCACCTGGGGGCCCATCTGAGATGCTTTGTGTGCTTCTGCTAAGACAGAGAACTGCAAGAGGGAATTCTTGCTTCTTAAGATCTTCTTAAGGGTCTTGTTCAGCTCAGGCCTTTAAAACCAAGTTTCTAGCACCGAGGTGCTGCAAGAACAATATGCGAAAACTGCAATAAAAGAATAAAATAACTACAGTCATACTTAGAAGTAGGACGGTGTAAGTGAGAAGAAAGGCTTTAATGAAAATAATTTTCATCAGCTTGATTTTTAATACCAACGAATGCCTCTGGCTCCACATCTCTCTGATCTCCACATCTCTCTTGGTTACACAAGCATGCACACAGTAAACAACATTCACTACCATGTCTCCACATAGTGCTTCCTTTATTGGAACATTTGCAGGTATTATTTATAGACATCAAAGGGGATGAGAGTTTGAGATTTATACACTCTAATCAGCTGAAGGTGTTTCCAAATAAATTAATGAAAAAAGTCAGAAATGACATTAAGAAATCCAGCACTGGATGTAAATCACAATGACTTTGCACCCCCTCTGCCTTTGCCTCCCTTTCCCCCAGCAGTCCCAGTGCTTGCCAGGGTATATGAACTTGCATTTAATTTGATGTAAAACAAGAAAAAGGACGATGGAAATGTGTGCTGAGTATGCCAAGTTACAGTATTTGTGCATAAGAAGGAAAGCCAAAACTCAAGCTGGGACAAAATAATTTCCTATCACTTAAGACTTTCCATGCAACCTGTGTTATCGCTCAAACCATACAGAAAGCAGATTAAATGGGGATGTTTTCCAGACCCCATGTGGCAGCTTTGACTTTCACAACAATTTCTTGGCCCTTTCTGGTGTCCTGCTTGCATCCCTGCCAATCTCCTTTCTCTGACAGGTTCCTGAGCTGTCTTAACACTCTCCCAGTCCTCCCAGTGATTTAAATCGTTGTTACCATTTGACGCCTCTGTTTCCCTCCTCCAGGAATACTGGGTCAGAAGGATGGCCTGTCTCAGCTCGCCTGGCTGGCCAGACCAGATTTTAAGGATGACTGAACACGCCAGGCATGCAACTGCAGCGTTCCTCTCCAGCCAGTTTTGCCGAACAGCTACAGTCTTTGCCTCAAACGTGTGAACAGAGAGCTTGAGCGCAGGCACGTTTCGGTGGATAACTAGAGCATTACTATAGATAATTACAACCCAGCATTGATATTCACTTTGAAATGAGTATTTAATAGAATCATGGAATCATAGAATGGTTAGAGTTGGAAGGGACCTTGAAGATCATCCAGTTCCAACCCCCCTGCCATGGGCAGGGACACTTCCCACTAGACCAGGTTGCTCAAAGCCCCATCCAACCAGGTTTTGAACACTTCCAGGGATGGGGCATCCACAATGTCTCTGGGCAACCTGTTCCAGTGCCTTACCACCCTCATAGTTAAAAATGTCTTCCTAATATCTAATCTAAATCTACCCTCTTCCAGTTTAAAACCATTACCCCTCATCCTACTGCTCCACTCCCTGATAAAGAGTCCATCCCCATCTTTCTTATAAGAAGGCTGCTATAAGGTCTCCCTGGAGCCTTCTCTTCTCCAGGTTGAACAACCCCAACTCTCTTGGCCTGTCTTCATAGGACAGGCGCTCCATTTCATAAACATGTTGCATCCTTAAACTCTCCTGGTTTAATGGTTATTTCCATGCTAAGGCCACCCAGCTGCCTGTAGTTTAACATAGCTGCTGTGCTCGTTTGCTCATTTTCAATCGCTGATAAACAGCCATTTCTGTAACCTTATGCAGGCATAAGTGCAGATATAGCCGTTGATCACCACTGAGCAGAAAATCTCTTTAGAGGCACTGGAGGACACTAGACGACTCTTGGATCATCTCACCTCGATAGGTACCATCACTGCTATTGCTGAAGGCAGAGAGGAATTAAATCGTGGCAAGGGAACAGTACAGCTGGGGATTACACAGAGGTTTCTCATTAACTTCTTTTGTTGACAGAAGTCTGTCACATCAGCAAGAAGAACTTCATTGAACATGCCAGACACTCAGAATGGGCTTATTTCACCTAAATAAGCCAGCATTCCAAACAAAGGCAGCAGTGCTTCTAACACAGCGTGGGTCTGCAAAGCTCCACTCACCAGGGTTTGTGAGGCTCTCTGGGTGTGCAAAGTCATAGTTTTGTACCTTGTTATCCAAAAATAGCACTTTAACATTATCTCCGCAGACAGTGTAAATATATATGTAAACACTACAGCGTGTATCTACACACAAGTCCTAGGTACAGCATGACAGGGTGTATGGCAGAATCATGTATTCAAAACCTGATGAAAAAGGCAAAAGAAAAGTCTCTGGAAATCCAGACTGCCTGAAGGAAAGCTCTGCCTCCAAGATGGCAACACATGGTTTCTGCAGCTGTAATACACAGACCTTTCACTTTTAACTAAACATATGCAATTTTCATGTTGTTCCTGTCTCATATCTAATATGGACCATGGGGAAGATTCCCAAACGTAACATTTTGTGTATTTTCTTTAAGAAAATTATCATTAAAATTAAAAGCCATCCCCCCCCAAAAAGGAACAGTGGAGGGAGTATAGGATGTAGGACAGCAGCAGGCTTTAACTGGTTGGTCTTAGGAGCAATATTTGAAAATCTGAAGTACAAGATCTTGTCTCTTTCCAACAGAGCTGGAGTATTTCAACAAACTTACCTGCGTTCAGCCAAGGTAAACGGCAGGTCAGGAGGCAACGGAAAAACAACTCTTCTTCACAAGAAGCCAAAACAACTTCCTTTGTGGTATAGCGTGTGGCCATGGAAAGAGTATAAAAACCGGGAACTGAAACCAGGGTTTCTGCTAATGAACTTCAACTGGTTGCTAATTTTTTAATTCCTGATAAGCAGCACTGCTGCCTAGACAATGGCTCATGGGACCGTGGAGGAAACTGGCTGGGTGATGATATCATCTTACTAGCCACACTGCTTTCTGTTTTGCAGCATATTTTATTTTCTAGTTTGTTTGGCAGAGAAGTACTGGTCCAAGAAAACAGAGGGATCGATTTACAGAGCACTTTGGAGAAGTGCAAATTGATTCGACTTTTCCAAGTATGGCATGTTTTTCTCACCAAATTTTGAAATCTCTCTTAAAAAGAAACATATTTCAGTGTGTGCAGCTCCTTTGTTTCTGTTTTCATAAAATCCTTCATCTGGGCTTGACTTGCAATGTGGGTAGCTCCTACTGGGGTAGATTTCCTCACGAGAAGGGAGAAGGCATGAAAACATTTCAGAATAATTCTAAAAATTTGGAGATTTATTCCTGTGGCACTCATGAGTAGAAGGAAGGCAGGCAGGAAGAAAGGCAGGAAGGCAGGAAGGCAGGAAGGAAGGAAGGAGAAGCTTTTATTAATATGGTCTTTGCATAGTACCCTGGTGGAACACTGCCTGTGATCAGAGCTATAATGAATATCTAGTCCTTAGTCAACTTAATTGTTACACACACAGACTAGACTGCACATAATAAGGAAAACACTATCTAAAATCTGCTTTAAAAGTTATTTAACCATAACAAATCATCTGGGAAAGTACAAATATTTCTAACTGGAAAAATATTTCTCTATAGCTGAGCTAGGCCTGACAGCAAACCTTAATGAATTATTAGTACCTTTATTGTTTTCTTTGGCCCCTGTGCACTATATTTGTAAAAAAAGTCAGTAAAAAAGAGAACAATTGTAAAAAGCAAATATTTTGTACAAAAATACAAAGTTTTAAAAGCTCTTAAAAGTATATTCCATATTATTGATAAGAGTTGGACTATATATATATTTATATAAAATCTATATATTCGTGTATCTGTATAATTTTCCTACATTTGGGATTTTAGCAAATGAAACATACTGTTTACACAGTTGCTTTATATGTTTTTCTATATGAGTGACCAACAGTCTTACTCAGATTGACAGGATGTCTTTTCTCAGAAGACAAAAGTTTCTTATGTATGTGGTTACTGGTTGGGAAAAAAATCTATAACAGAATTAGTCCAACGGTATTTCCTGATGTTGTGGGTTGAAAGGCCTTCAATAATTGCAGGATGCTGGAGAACAGTTGCTGCTGAATTCCTTTATGCATATAAACCAGTTTTCAGTGCTTGCTTTTGTTGTTTCCCCCCCC
>VWZL01005952.1:0-47709 GCA_013396915.1 Stercorarius parasiticus | reverse complement strand
TTTTGGTAGGCAATGTTGCTCTCTCCCAGGATTTTCTTCTTCTTCAGGTAAATTTCCATAATATGTAGGTATCTGTAAAGTCACAGCCTATTACACACCAAATATTTGCCCTACAGTATGAGAGAAAAAAAGAAAAACAAAGAGAAAAAAAAATCATGTTAAAAACCTGTGAAGATTAAATACATTTCCAAAAAGAAACCTTACAGAGATCAAGGTATGTTAAAAATTTAAGTGGACTCATATTCAGATCCCGTAAGTCCTGGAGGATAAATATTTGTAAACCATGAAGTTTTCCTAAAATAACAAATGTATGTAGGAAAAAGAGGGCAAATTACATTGTTAGTTACACACAGTCCTTTACCCTGGACACCCAGAGTTACACACACACAAAGCTTATTCAGCACTTTGTTTTGTTTTGGTTTAGGGGGGCATTTTTTATAGATGGGATGTGATTTTGGCTCTAGCTGACATTGCCATCTGCCTTCACTGAAATTCAGCTGACATGTTTGCAACTGGAGCAGCCAGGCACCCTAGGTAAAGGAATGTTTGAATAGGTTGTATGGAGGAGAGAATGTTTTGGGCAGAGCCCCACCATGAACACAAGTACCACCTAGCTCTGTGATGGTGGGGCCGGGCTCTAAGCAGCCAGGGGAATGACCTGCCCCCTGCCATTGCAGGAATGCCCCGCGGCAATCACCTGGGTGACTGCACGGCCACATTGGCTGTTTAGGAGTCTTCCATGCCATCTGCAACAGATGAATTGCTTATGGCCTGTGGACCCAGCTTCTCAGTCCTACAGGACACCCGGCAGCTGTGGGAATTTTAGGACCTCCTTAGCAGTCACCAAGTACCTCCTGCTGCACGAACTCTCAAAAGAGAGTCCTTTGGGTTTTCACAGGCTGGTCCCTGAGCCATCCTAAGGCCAGCTTTCCCCCTTGCATGACCACTGAGCCTATAAAAACAGCTTCCAGTGTGGCTAGGGTCTGGAGCACACGTGCCAAATCATGCTTGAAATCTTAGGTGCTTTTGAAGTCTACAGGAGATGGTCAAGATGCAGAGCATGCTATGCCTACAACTAGCTTGAAGGCTGCTCTTTTCTTCTGGTGAAAGAACACAAAAGCACAAGATTTATTGCAATAAATCCAGCATCTGCATCATGCAGAGTATTAGAAAAGCCCACGTTGGGCTGGATCAGAGTAGAAGTGCTGCTGGTGTGATTCTCCTTCTTCCTGAACAAGGCACTGCCATAGCATCTAGCCTTATGCCTGGATCTTCTCCCCTGTAGCTGTGGAAAATTTACTTGAATTTGGCCTCCTAGGGGTAGGGTGAAATAATCAAACCAAGTGCCTTGCTTACCTTTGTCCATGTCTTTTTCACAAATGAAATTGTTAACATCTTCACAGTAAAAGTCATTCCAGAGCCCAGCATAGATTAACCCGGCACAATCTTCCCCTGGCCCATGCCCGTGGCTCCAGTTATCAGGTTGCCCAGTTTTCCAGTTTCTTTCAACCAAAAAGCAAGAGATATGATTGCACAATGCAGCACACATGACAGCTTTTCACCGCAAGAAATTAACGAAAACATCATGAGATCTGTTCTGAACGGGAAATACACATTGAAACAAACAATACATGACTCTTGCTGAAAATGGAAAACAGATGTATTACAGACAAGGGAATCTATTCGGCCTCAGGCAGCCAAAACTGAGAGACCTAAAATTAGACTGATGAACTTTTATTTTAGTTTCTGAATGTACGTGCACATACAGTGGGAGTGCTCCATGTGCATTGCTCCAATCCTGCAAAGCCTACGCACCGCGTTCCTGCCAGCAGATGGGACTGGAGAAGAGCCGGCAGGCTCTCGAGTACTGCCCAGGATGGCAGCACCCTGCCACTGCTCACTGCAAAGGCGCTCAGCCCTCCAACCACACCGAGGCGGGCCTCTCGGGAGGCACAGCTAAGATTTATCTGTTTTACAGACCCATATTTGGATGGGAAGTGAAGTTTTGGACTTACAAGGAATGTACAAAGTATATATACACACGTATCTTTTGAGATCATTAGCTTTGATGGTGAAACTTAATGCAGCATGTAAAAAGCTTGCAGCAAGTGTTTCCTCATCCTGTTTTTGTTTAACAAGCGAGAAATGCTTCCAACCTCGGGACCTGAAAGCTCCATTTTCCTGAAGAAACAGGTTGTTGAAGGGAGCTTGTGATTGCTGGCTGATACAGTCCGTGCTCAGCTGAAAAACATGCCTGCCTGACACAGAGCGTCTGACCAGGCACCTGGGAGGACTCACAGCTTTCCAGATGTAAGAAAATACTTTGAAAATCAGTAACTGACAGCTCTGAGGTTACAACAGGGCACCTAAAATCACAGTGAAGTGGAAAGCAGTGGCTGAAGTGGGAATCATCACAGTGCTGCCATAAAGAGAAAGGAAGATGAAAACGGGGAGGGAGAAAAAGGGAAAAGTATTACGGCTCATTGGAAATACATCTGAGTTTTTCCATGTTTCTCATCAAAATGAACACCAATGAGATCACAGCTCATCATTTCGTAACATCTGACTGACCGTAGCCTGTTTTCCTGGAGCACAGCATGCTCAGCTCTATAAACTCCTTAGTCTACTCCTCAGTATTAAAAATTTGGGTGGTTGCAATCTGTTCCATTTAGGACAAATTAGGTGTAGCCCTAGGATTCCTGGAGAGTTGCCAGTTCAGTTCTCAGCTGGCCAGAGCTTAGACACCCTCGTTTCATGCATTTTCCTTATGCTTAATGCTTTCCATTTGGATCTGGGCTTTATCTAAAGGCTGGTCATTTTTTATCAAAAAGAGCACTCTATTTATAGCCAGTTGTAATGCAAATAAGGAAAATTCAAACCAAGACAGCAAAACTGTCTGTGCTTTCTATCTCAACTTTGTAATAAAAGTCAGGAGCAAATGTTTTGGCAAGAAACGCTGCGCTATGTAGTTCTGTGATTCTTTCATTCAACATTCAGTTTTCTTCCTGGCAAGGAAAGAAAGCCTTGTGCGTGGAGAAGGGAGAGAGAAAAAAACCAGTTCAGCAGCACACTCAGTAACGAATTATTTCATTGGCATCTACAACCCTCTGGATCCATTGGATAATTTCTAGATGCTGCTTGTAGAAGCGTCAGCAAGAGTGATAGCATCTGCAGAAAATAAACAGCATTGTTTTTTATTTACGTACGTGTAAACTGGTAAGGATCCATCCAGCCATCTCCATTCATTTTCCTTCTCTGAATCTGTTAGTCCGATCCAGAAGCTGCCTTTCCCAAAAATCTGCCTTTTTATCCATTGCTGTGGAAGAAAGATCTTAGTCCATAACAAACACACACAATCGTCTTTGGAGTCAATAACCCACTGTGGTTTCATGAGCATCTTGGTTATCAGAATAGGAAGGGCCAGAGAAATTTTTCTAAGCTGATGATATGTTTCGGGACTTGGCCTTGTGAGCCCTTGCCCACCTTAGAATCCACCAGTGTTTGCATGTGAGGTGCATGAGAGCTAGGCATGAAAATCAGGCTGACATAAAGTCACAGCCAACATCTTATAGATACAAGCTGAAAAACTCCAAGAGTTGTATCTTGACGTCCCCACTGCTGTGTAGCCACCAAATAATTTTGTTGAATATTATTAAAAGTATAGCTAGATTAAAAATGGTTTTGGTCACAGTAGTCTCAGACTCCATGTATTGAATCAGAAAATTTAAAATTAAATTATATTCACCACTGCAAAAACCACATTTTGGATAATATGCAAGGCATAGTGGACTCCATCTCTAAAGGTTCAAAACTCCTACAATTCTTGCCAGCCTTCCTGGCTTCTCTGTGCCCAGAACCTTTAGGGTCAGCACCAGTTCTGCTCACACTACCCTTCTGCACATGCAGAAGCTGCTGAGCAGGCAGAGGGTGGACAAAATGCTAACTAACTGGAGTCAATCACCGTGTCTGCTTCACTATATGAATTCATGATGCTCTCAGCTTCCCACTTGCCTTGTGGCTTCCACATGTTAAATAACTTCAAACTCTCTCCTTGAAAAACAGAAAGAGAAGGTAATTACCTGCTCCTCTTTGTTGTTTATGATAACCAAGCGTGATGCCTTCTCTTCACAGAATAACTTTGCCTCTTCAAAAATTTCTCTTTCAATTGAAAAGTAGTAGCACTTTTCTGTATAGTTCTTCCAATGAGGAGAACAACCTGTGATGTGAATTTTTTGTGTTAACCAGTTACTGATAATGCAATGGGTCAACCATAACTTTCTGCAGAGGAACAATAAATAGTAGAGTATCCCATACTCATCTACAGCATGCTGCCACCTAAAATACTTAAATACAGTTTGGGAATTTACTCATTAGGGTCCTGATTCTGTGAAATCAAGGCTAAACTGTGTGGTCAAGGGGATTATTTATTACTCATACCACTGCTGCTTTTTCTTTAGCCGTAAACATTAACTTAAATCAGTTTCAGGTCATCAGAAGGAAGACCAACAGGTATGGCTTCATTTAACAGGGCTCTTTGTGATAAATCCCAGAGACTTATTCTAAGGTAGCAGAGGTCATTTGAACTAGTAACTAAGCAGTGAGCACCCTCTGCTACACATATTTGTTTCTCAGTAAAAGGTGGACGTGGTGCGTTGACAGCTTACCATTAGCCTCAGGCACTGATGTAGGTTCACTTTGTAGTGCCATTGGCATCCCTGGACCTGGTGGCCCTGGCGGGCCAGGTGGGCCCTTTGGACCAGGCAGCCCAGGGACTCCAGGTAGCCCAGGTAGTCCTCGAGGTCCTGGTACCCCTGGCTCTCCCACAGTTCCTTGCAGGCCTTGAAATCCTGGTGGGCCTTGTGGACCAGGTGGACCATCTTTGCCTTGTGGACCTGGTGGCCCTGGGTCTCCGCTTGGTCCAGGAAGACCTGTCTTGCCAGGAGAACCTCTCTGACCTTTGGAGCCGGGTGATCCTCTTGAACCTTTCCCTCCTTTTTCTCCTGGTGGTCCAGCTGGACCAGGTGGGCCCTTTTCACCTGCAGGTCCTGGTGGTCCAGGCTCTCCTTTCTCTCCTTTTTGTCCTTTCAGGCCAGCGGGGCCAAGAGGACCTTGAGGGCCTCTGTCACCTTTAGGTCCCCTTGGACCAGGAGGGCCTGAAACAATGTAAGCATGAAAAGTGGGGATACGGACAGAAAACAAAACAAAAGGCCCATATTGTGTCTTTGTTTAATATATCTCAGACCAGCAACACTGGACGTTCAGCACTGTGAAAACTGTGCTGCTTTGAGCTACTTTGAGCAGTCCTTGTAAAAGTGTGCCTGCTTCTCAGGCACTATATACCATTGCCCTTTCCTCAGCCTCCATGAAATACAGGATACAGAAGAAAATAATCTGAGGCACCTTGTCCTGTGAACTGGATGGTGACCCCATGTTCCAGGTGACCAGCCGATGTGCCCATCCCTGCAAGACACACTCCGTGCTGTTGATGCACGCGGTCCTGCTCATTGATGCTCTCGTTCCCTCACTCTGCTATGCTCCCTTTTCCTTCTAGCCCCATCTCTCCACTCTTAGACTACAGGACTCTTTCTCCTGCAATGACCCTGTTTGCTGCTCTGTCAATAATGGGTTGTCAAAACAAGACAAAATGATGGATAGCGAGCAATAGGCCAACTGTGGAAAAGACCAGAAGTACTAGTTGCTAATTGGCCAGTTATAACAGGAAAGAGAGCAATACCCACAATAGGAAATGGGAACATTGTGACAGCAATAAACAGCAATATAATTTTGAATTCTGATCACGAATGAGCAANCCTCCTTCATCATTTAAACTCCTCCAGAGATAAATTCCTAACCTGGAGTCACTTAAGCCTGTCTGAAATGAGAAAGGTTAAGGTTACTGACATGTAATTTTGGCTCTATATCAGCCTTAGTTTATTTGGAGCAATGGATTTATATTTGTGACTAGAGTTTTAGGCCTGACTGGTTCACATCAGGTTGGAAATATGAGCGTTCTTTTCATCTGGGATAATACTTGGCTGGGAGAAACCTCCTAAACTTGATGCTATTTATTTCTGGAGAAAATAAAATATCCCAGGATTAAAAACTAAGCAAAGTAGGATGTTTTCTGGCAGACTAACAACTGGCTAAAGCGGAATAGCAACTTGTTTTTAAGTAAGGGTGGACCTTTCTGGGAATAGGCCAACATATATTTTTTAGACATTTCCTCCTTAGCAGGGATTGGTTTCTTGAGGTTCCACACCTTCACTAGCTTATTTTAGAAACTAAATCAAAAGCAGATACAGTCAGTCACTCACTCAGAATAAAATTTTGCTAAGTCAGAACCTTCTTTCATAACATCCCCATTCTAGGTATGTAGAGAAGGCATAGGAAAATTAGTAAGCTACATTTACATCCAAGCTACATTTACATTTTACATTTCCAAAGTTTAGGATTAGATAATGGAAAACTCTGTACCAGCATGCGCTAACTAACTTCCACAGAACTAAAGAAGTAATGCAAGCAGGCATTCAGCGTAGACCATTATGGGCATCATTAGAGAAGCTGCATACCTTGTAGGATAGTGAAGTTCTTGATGAGCTGGCCATGTTTGGAATCTACCAGCTTCATTTCTTCCATGATTACTGACAAATTGGCAACTTCAACATCTAACCTTGACCTCATCAAGTCCTGTTGCATCTTGAGAGATGCAGAATCTAAGCGAATATTGGCTAGTGTGCTGTTCATAAAAATCAGCTCATCTGAATGTTTACTTAAGGTGTCTGTACAAGTTGTCCTGACCTCATTGAGATTGCTAGTGAGTGTCCGTAGATGATGAGCAGTGTAGCTGATGTTGCTAATGATACTGACTATATCAGTTTCGAAGACCTGAAACCTCTCTTCTAGCTGGTTGAATTTGGCAGAAGTTCTGTTTTCATATTCTTTATGCTGTTCTTGGAGATCCTTTAGATTTTGTTCATTGGCTTGAGCAATTGTGGTGATATTCTCCATTTGCCCACTGAAGGAGCTGAGCTGATTGTTCATGTCTTCAAGTGTATCATTGTTAGCTTTTGCCAATGCTGAGTTGTTGGCAGCCAAAGTCTGCAAATTTTGTACTTTCTCCTTAAGCCAGTCAGTGTCCTTCCGGGCTTGAAGGACAACCTGCTGTAGATTTTGAAAGTCATTCTTGATTCTTAGAATAGCTAAGCTTGTATCTTCCATTGACTTCTGCAGGACACTGATAAGATTTCTTTGTTGTATTTGTGTCAGGTTTAAGTTGTTCAGGTTCATGATGACCACATTATGAGAATGCACTTGGTTTTGCAAGTTTGTTTGAATATTACTTGTGTCTTGCTGAAGATTGTTGATATAGCCAGTATATGCCTGAAGAGTCTTATTGACACTGATGATCATGAAAGAGTTACTATCCAAGGCACTTCTCATTTGGCTCTGTCTATCATCTAATACATTTCCAGACTCTTGCAGCTTCTCCAGTGTATCTTTGTTTCTGGTAGTTTTCTCTGCAATGTCATGAAGCTGCTGACGAAGAGCAAGTATGTCAGATCTGAAGCTAGACAGTTCAGTGTTAGTATTCATGGCTTTTTGTCCAGCTTGGTCATCTGTTGTACAGAAAAAAAATTGAAAGACTTTAGGATGAGTATTTTAAATCACAGTATAAAAAAGAACAGTCTATTTTAATACAGTCAGATTGTCACACTAAGGAAAGTTCTGCCACTAGACAGAGAAAAAATCAAAGAGATGAAGACCTTGTGTCTTGCTGAGGAGGACAAAATGGTGATTCTGTTGTCATATACAGGAAGAACTACCGTTAGAAACTGATGAATATACTCAGTCAAGTAGTGCTTGTATTCTTACTGAAAACTGAATGGTAAGCAGAATTCAGAATATTACAGAGTTATCAGTAAGTTTATGTTTTGAAGTTACAACTGGCTGTTGCTGAAAACTCAGAGGTAAATTTTAGCTGTTCATATTTTCTTCCTCCCTTTCCTGGCAGGTGGAATATCTTCACTGTGATTTAGTACGTATCGTTTCATTTTTTAAATTCTTGGGTTTAGATTTAAAAAATTTCTAATATCTATTTTAAAACAATCTGGGTTAGAGAGAAAAACTTTACCAGCAGGCTACTCCAGATATGACAGGATATGATGTATTTCTGTTTTTCTCTCTAACATACTACTATTGCTTTTAATGACATTTATTTTGCTATTATTGTTTCCTCATGTTCTGAGTTTCAGGAAGGCAAAACCTTTAATCTTAGAGGAACATCTCTGCTCTTGCTTACGCTGCCCTACAGTATACTTCTGGAAGCTTGCCTGGGTATGATTAAGCTTTTGAGGCTGCACAGCTCATCAGCCAGGACATGGAAACCAAGGAAATAAGCAGTCAACACTCACTCTCAGGGAAGATTCCCTTTCTTGACCTCAATCACTTCCCTCTCCTACACACAGTCCATATATTTTTGTCCTCGTCTAAGTATAGCTATATTTATGAATTATGCGGTCTGAAGTCTGTCATTTAAGATGACTCCAAGAGAGGGCAGAAGGGTTTTCATAAACTACAGTGAATACAGCTGTGTATGGAGCATTCTTCTGGGGTATCTGAATGAGTCACGATGGTGAACACCAAATGGTGGCTTGTGAGACTTCAGTCTGAAGTGTTTATGGAGTCTTTCGTGAATGGACATCTTCCTGAGCACAGTACCTCTCCCTGCCACTTGTCCGACTCCAGGATCTTCTCAGCTCTGACTCTATGTTTACCTCTTGGTTATAGCTCAGATTATACTGTGTTCCTCACACAGATCTGACAACTGCCAGGTCCACATACAGCTAATCCCTGAAGGCCTGTCTTTCATTCACCACATGCTGTTACCCTTCTGACCCTACAGCAGTTCGCTTACCTTTATGCCTCCCACACACATTGCCTCATAACATTTTTTACCTCCTCCATGGCACTTCCTCCACTTAAATGGCAATGGATGGTCCTGAGCACCTCCCTGGCCATCCATCCGGCAGCGTGTAAAAAGGTGTGGGCATGAATGAATCAAAGGTGCTCCAAGTTGTGAAAATTTGATCAGCATAATATAATAACCCAAATATAACCCAAAAGGTTGCATATGCTTTAAGGTGTAACATTTACTTCTGTGTATGTATCAGTAAAAGTACATGCCACTGGATTACTCCATGTATTTGAACTAAATGCAGCGTGAAAATACTTCAGAACCCAGCTATTTTTTAAGGGGAAAAAGTTGTAAAAATTTATGATCAAGCTGCAAGCAAGTAATTTCTCCCAGAAATACGTCTCAATATATGGTTTATGAAGCTAAACAAAACTTATTTCAAGAAGCATATGCATGTATGTGCATATTAATATTTATATAAAAACTAATTATAGAAATTATAAGCCTATGTATATATAAATTTATAATAAGCAACTCTGCTTCCTTTCCAGACAAGGAAAAAAAGTAGAAATGTACACTTAGCGAGTAGAATCCTTATCCATGATCTTTTTCCATCTTCCTGCAAATTGAGAACTGTGATAGCACTTGGGAGACCTGAACTCACAACAACCTTGTGTCCTGTATTCCCTGAGATGATTAAGAAACATTTTATGGAAGTAATCAGCTTGCCTCAGGCATAAGAGTTTTCAACAGCTGGTTATTTGTGCACCCCTTAAAATGGCCTTCAGGTTTGAATCTTAATTGCTAAACCAGCATCAAGATGACTGGGTGACAGATCTTCATTTTATGTAGAATCTCTTGTGCTGTGGAACAGCTTCTGCTGCGTTTTACATCTCTACCACATAGAAGACTCTCTCCTGAGGACAACCTTTAAGTGTCTGTTTATTTTAGTATAAATGATTTCAGAGTGACTTCAGTGGGAACTGTAAACACTGAAGTATGCTTAAAATGCTGTCCTAAGTAGAGCTGATCTTAACTATTCTAAGTGCTTTCCCAAGTACTTGAGAAATTGGAATAGAAGTGCTGTATCTTGTCACAGGCAGAGATTTTTCAGGCAAATTTCCCACCACTATCTGCCAGAAGAACACCCCAAAGCCATAATACAAAAG
Source organism: Stercorarius parasiticus (assembly GCA_013396915.1). Classification (NCBI taxonomy): domain Eukaryota; kingdom Metazoa; phylum Chordata; class Aves; order Charadriiformes; family Stercorariidae; genus Stercorarius; species Stercorarius parasiticus. The sequence goes on along the minus strand of VWZL01005952.1, from coordinate 37,626 downwards.
GCCTTTGCTTGTGTGTAGATTACCTAATTTCTTCAGACCACTCTCCACCTCTGTGAGCTTTTCTGTATATCTTCTGTGGGATGTTTCCAGGCCACCTGTCACATTGTCCATTTTTTCTACAACTAGGGGAAAGAGAACAGTATGTTATGGAAAGAAAAAAAGTGAAATTATGAAAAAAGTCTAGTAAACAATAAAGCAAACCAAAAAACCACCACTACTATCAAACAAAAAAAAAGAAACTACCTTAGAATTGCCTTGCTTGCCACTACACTCTGCTGTTGCTCTGTGAAATGTTGGAAGGATCAGCTCGTATCTGCTGGTGGGACCCACCATTCTTCCAGTTGTTCAGTGCTCATGAGCAATATCTCTCCTGAATGAGGAAATCCCTCTTTGTGGGTTTTCCTCATGAACCAAGTCCTTTTCTTTTAACGGTATTTCCATGCTCCAAGCACAGTGCTGTGTGGCAAAGGCATACTGATTGCTAAAGGTTCACATGTATGAAAGAAAACTTCCTTTTATTTTCCTATGAGCCATTTCTCCTTCAAAAGAACATTTTTTTTTCCTATGCCTTTTAATCATTAAAAATTGCCACCTGGCTAACAAACTTTGGTCTGTGATAGCAGTCTGAAGATGCAATTACTAAATGTTTTGGGGTTCGACTTTTAAACATTGATAATGATACAGATCATCCAAAATGGTCTTGAAACCATTCTGCCTCATTAAGATTGAAAGGACGGTCATTCAGCAAGTGCAGATTTATGGCTGATATGCTCTTTATTTCGTAATGTCTGAGTCATTTTCTTGTCACTGAGACAATCTGATTATTTGATGGAATTGATATGGGAATGGAAAAAGCAGAGTAACAAATAAAGAGCCTGGAGTGGCTTATAGTGACAAAAATGTGAAATGCTTGCAAGGTTAGAGGCACCCTTCAGCTTCCACGCCAAACCCAGTCTAATGCACTTTTGCATTCAAACCACAACCAGGGCAGAAACTTCTTCTCATCAGCAGATTATTTAGCCCTTTTGCTGCACTGGGAGCAGAATGGATCTGCACCAACCCTGGGAGAGGCTACAGGAGTTATTGTGCCAGCCTCCCTGTTTCAAATAGAGGAAATAAGGCGTTTCCCATGTCTTGAGATAGTGAAGCCAATTCTGTAAACCTCTGTGGGGTATGGGGTACTGCTATCTCTTTCTGTCCATGAGATAATCTGCAGCTAGGAAATAGCCTCATAGAAGTTGTTGCTATGTAAAGATTTGGGTTTTTACAAGAAGTGGAACTTTAGAGGACCTTTTGCTGCTCATGAGAAACCACAAGAATCCCAGAGCCTTAAAGTGTAGTCCACCAAGTGCTCCTTCTTAATTACCTTTTCCCCTTCTTTTTCTGACTCTGGGTACCACAGTTACACAGCAGGCTTTCATTGCTTCCCCAAAACTAACAGGAGAAACAGCAGGCCAAGATTATCTCTGGTGCAACTGCACTCAGGTAAGTGGAGTTATAACAGAGAAAAAGTCTCGAGGTTTTCAGAGAGACCAGACACCCTTTGGTGAATTACCTTCCTTCTCCTTTCTATACTGTTATCAAGCCAGTAAAACAGACACTACCATGTACGTAAAGACGGTGTCAGAGCGTGGCTTTCTGCATTTGGGACGATGGCACATGGCTTGCTAAACACCAGATCCAGACTACAGTAATGGCTTTGATTTTTCAGAGGGACCATTGCTCAATACTTTCTGCTTTAGGAAGCATTTCGTCCCACAATGTAGCACTAATGTTTCACCGGTTCTTCTGCCCATTAAAGTTATTTGTCAAAACGCTGTATGCCATTTTTCCTAAATAAAGCCAGAGTTGACTCTCTGTTTGTCCTGCCCATCTGTCTTCCAGGCTGGAGCCCAGATCAGCAAAGGTCTTTCAGCTACTTCTCACACTCCATTGATGCATGCATAAACCTATGCATCACATGCAGTAAGCGTGGGGACCACACTTGGCTTTCCCTTCTGGCTAGTTCTAGGCAGCTCCTTGTTCAGTCTGTGGTGTTCTGCTTTGTTTCTGGATAGTCATTGTGAAGGACATGGCTTACTCTGGGCACTTAGACAGAACCTCATGAAAGCATCCGGATTTAAAAAGCAGGCCTACTCCAAGTGTTTCTGCTGGACCTGTGCCTTGACTAAGAATGTGACATCACCTGTGGGTTTCATTAATTCAGATTTAGCATAATATTCACCTGTTTTCTCCAGTTATGCAACACACTTGGAGTTGGCAAATGAATATATATTACCAATAGCGAAAGGAAAATGTAGTTTCTTCCTTTTGCTGTTCAAACCAATGCCAGTTTCTACTTCAGATCTTAAGTTTCAAAAACTGAGATTTTATACTGTCCTATAACAAGAATGTTTTCATGGTTGAATGAAATCTAACACTGGAAACTTGGGTTAAAATATTCCCCTGAAGAGTCCAAAGCAAATGAAAATTGTAGAAATGCTACCAATATATAGTAGCCTATACTGGCAGTTAGATGAGATTGAATGGAATTAAAGATACAACAGTGTACGGTATTATTTTCATTGCTGAAAGTTAAGAAAAACACTGTCCCACACTAAAAGGACCAAAGCTGGTCTGTAGCTATGGACATTCTTTGTGTGGAACACACCAAAAATTTGCCGAAGCAGGACTTAAATCAGAAGCGTTACTGACAATTAGAATCTACACACTTTAATCTGAAGCCTTATTGACAATTGGCCCTGATATGTGGGGAAGACCATGCCTGGACTGTGTCTGAAAGATCATTAATAAGCACTATTAAAAGGTCTTTCAGTCCCCAGCAGCTTGTCTCCTACAGAAAGTAATAGCTTCTAATTGTAGTGCGTAATTGGATGCCAGACAGCAGCCCTGGATCAGGAGGGCTGACATGACACTTAGCTGGAAGATGCTGGGTTAGAGAGGCTGTAAAAAGAAGGCTGCTTTCAAATACAGAAGGTATTGATTTTTGTCTATTTGACACTAAACTGGTGATGATTTACTCAGATTAACTAATGAGAAGTACAGAATTAGCTATATCAGGCAAACCGTTTCCTGTATTTTAATTCTGTTTCCCCTCAGAGGGCAAGTCAGTCCTGTCGTGTGAAGTGTAGAGAGAGGCCAGAGCCAAGTTCAAACCACCCAGCTCCAGCAGCAGACACAGTAAAGGTCTCTGCAAATGTTAACCCTCTGCAGGGTTAGCTCAAGGATTCCCCGTGATGCAGGCTAAGCTGAATTTTCTGACCCCATAGACAAATGAATGCATATACTTGCTACATACAGGGGCAGGATCTTAGCCTCCATGGTCAAACAAATGGTGGGCCTGGGGGACTCGATCTCATGCCCAAACTCCTTCCCCAAACAAGTCGTAACTTATTTTCTTCCTTGCTACTGCCCTGCAAGTGGAAAGGATGAACTCTGGGGAGAACGAGTAGAGAGCTGTGGCCAAAGCAGGTTTTGTTGCTCTTGCTGTCCAAAGGGGTCATATGGACAGATGTCCTATTATTGCAAATGCCTCTCCTTCCCTGGCAGTAGCTCCCACCACCATCTCTGGATGGAGCCTTCAGTAGTAGGGGAGCATGTGGAGCACGCTCAGGATTGGAAGTCAGCTTCTGGGGTTTACTTGAAGTGCTGCTTCCCATTTTCTCCAGAAACAGGTAAAGGCAAAAGAGGCAGACCAGCCATAACGTCCCTTATGAAGGCCACTCTGCTGCTCCCAACAGTCTGCTGCTCTCAAAAATGCAAAGTCTGTCTATGCCTTAAGCTTGCTTTTGGATAGCTTCACCTTAATTCTCAGCTTGGTCAGATGTCTCTACATTATCATCTCACTTTCTGACAAGGTCACCGTGGAAAATGTGGTAAAGACCCTCCAAAAGAAGTCAAAATTTCAAGTAGTTGCTGACCAGAACAATGAGGACTGTCTGCAAGTGAGCCACTGTTTCAGAAGCAGGACAAAATGTACCATCTCACCAGGATGTGTTGGCCCTAGGTAATGGCAGGCAAAGTCTGCCTGGGAGACAGATAATAGAAGCAGATGAAAGTCACGGTAGGCATTAGTCAAAAAAATTAAAAAACAAGGACTGACCAGAGAATGAGAACTACCAGAAATTCAAGCTGAGAGCATGCTAGCCTCCCTCACTGCAATGAGTCACAGGAAGATCGTTCACCTTCAATAGGCTTATCCGTCACTGGCTGGTGCCAGAAAAATTATAACTTTGTATTTTGCATTTAATTTAAGAAAATAGGCGTAAAAAATTACAGATTGCTTTATGAACATTTTTAACAATAATTTAGTATGTCTTCTCAAAGCAAACTAATAGTAAACTCGGCTTGTTACTCCTTCATGACCTTGATGTTTAATTCATGTTTTGGTTTCATGTTTCTCCAACCTACTATGTAATTTTTACCACCAGTTTGGAGGTTTGTTCTATGTTGACTTTGCCTCCCATTGAGTTATTTTTTTGCCTGCCATATTTAATCCACTGATTAGTAGTTTTAACATTTTAAATCACAAAGGATATCTAAATGCCACGTAGGAAATGAAAGTTTTAAAAGTAGTTTTGGGCTTTATAAACATAAGTGTGGGAGGTAAATTTAATGGAAACTTAGCTACGAGACTGAAAGAATCCCTGATGCCAGCAGAATTCCTTCTTTCAGCGTAATATTGCAATAAAAAAGACAAGCCAAACTCTGATGCAGAGAGGAGAGTTCAAGAGTTCTATAAAATTTTATTTTGAGTTTTGTTCTTCCTTTAAGGCCTAATTCCTTCCCAGTCATCAAAAATATTGCAGTAATTCCTTTGAATATGTACCACCAGCTGGGGTTTTGTCTAACTCATGTTTTCCCTGGAAATTAGCGCTTAGGTGCTGTGGAGCTGTAGGTAAAGAGGGTGAAAGTAATGCTTGACATAAGACCATTTGCTGCTTGGCATTACAAAAGGGATACCTTGGACTAAACAGGGGTTTTCTCCAGCATATGCCATTTCCTTGGCATTCAGGTGGAGCAGTCACCAAGTTGGTGAGCAGTGGAGCAGTGGTCACCAAAATGTCTTAAGGTCTGTGAGCAAGATGTGCATTATCCACCTTCCTATAATCTTTTTCCCATTTTTTGGTGGGAGAGGAAATTCTTTTGTCCTTGCCCTGGATAGATGTGGCTTGGTATTGCTATGACAGAAAGACTAGTCCCCGGTCAGGCACCAATGGCTACTCAGTAGGAGAAGATTTAGTAAAGAAGGGGCCTCAAGATGAGAGCAAAGCCTGGGGAAAACACAGTGCTAGAGGCCCCTATAGAGAAAGCAGCTTGAAAACTGTGGATTGAAATGAGGAAGAGAAACTCCCTCTCCCAAAGAGATCTTTTGGACAGTTTCCTTATTGCTATTACTTCCTACACACGCATGAACAAACGTTTGCCAAAGCAAGATATACAGCAATGGTCCCTCCAACTTGATATGCTGTTTCTGATGCCAAGTGAGGTCTGAGTCTTCTGGTGAGCCCCACAACTGATGGCCTTGTATAAAACTCTTTTGACGAAAATTCTGCTAAATCCCAGGTGTTTAGTGGCTGGGTTATAGCCCAGAAGGATCCTATCCTCATCTTCTGTAAGCAGATCTCTGCAGATTTATACCTCCAAAAGGCCTAAGTCCACATGACCAAATTATCTTATCTTCATAGATCAAGAGCAAGTTTTTCAACCCCATAAAGTCTTTTTCTTTTTTCTCAGAATCTGACTTTCAGAGACCAGTTACACATTCTTCAGGAGAATGTATGACCAGTTATGTATGCACCACTTTTCTTTACATTTGATTTTAATTTGCCACATTCTGTCTGCTTTACCATGAAAAAGGAATACCTATGTGTTTCTATCTGTCCTTCACATTCTCTCATCTCCCTGGCTAAATCTTCCATCTAAACCAAGTAGTTTTAATTTTCTTCCCACTCAAAACTGTACCAAATCTTCTTAAATAAGTATTTATCCCTTTCTATTTCTACAATTTCCTTTTCTTTTTCTGGCAAAGGACCAGAGGTGATGTCAGCTCTGCTACAAGTGCAGCTGTTGGCAGCACAGGACGCAGGATGCTGGACACTTCTTGGAGGGGTTTTGAAGCTACTCTCAGAGCCATACTCAAGCAGCTAGTTTAAAGCTAGCTTGGTTTTCTCTCCAACATGCTGCACTATGCTGCAATGCCCTGTTATAATACTCACAATGGCATTATTGACTTTCTTTTTCTTACCAGAAACTCACGTCTTACTTATTTATTATAGCTGTGACTGCACAACAAGCAGACATTTACATCAAAATATTCATAAGAATGCCTAAGTGGCTACAGTTAATTAGTGATGAAGACGTATGGGAATTTTAAGCTGTGCTTTCCAATGGGCCCTACCAATGACTTCCACAAATGAAATTTTCTCCATTACTGGGTTGCCCAACTACCAGAATCTTTGAAATTACTGTAAAAAGCATCTAAGCGTCTTTGTTCATCAAAATAATTGTAGATAACTCAATACATTGGCACCTCCTGGTCCAATCTTTCTTCCAGATATTTCAAAGTAATACTGATCCTACGCTTTGTTCCTGTGATAAATATTACATTAGTAAGACTATTCCTGGCTCTCCCATTAAGAAGGACATTTATTCTGGAGAACTGAGATATATGTAAAAAAGTTCAGTGAAATCAAGGTATAGCACATGTTGCAGAGCTTTTAGTCTTCCAGGTAGTACTTCTTCATGGTGGAAGAATGATCATTTTGTTCTAACTTTCTTCTTTTCTTTCAAATGTCTAATCCAGTTTCAAAACTCCATAATTGTTTGAAAGTGAAAATCTAAGGTTGTAGTTTGTTGTTATTTGTGTACAAAAAGCCAACATTGACAAGGTATTGATATTTAAGGTGAAATGTGATAAATTGCCTGTCTATCTAATAAGTGGAAATGCGCTTGGATGCCTGGCTGAAAGTGAAATGTTGGGCTCGATGCATACATACCTTTGTATCCCAGAATGGCTACTGTGATTGTTAACAGGGCACATAAAATATATAACAAGATGATGGAAAACTTCAGTGCCCAGTTATTTTTACATTTGGTACATTGAGTCCCCTCCTGAATACCTGCAAAAGAAGATTTTAAGAATTTTTAAACAGCATCAAAGAACACATTTCTGGTTTTATCTCCCCATTTCCTCTCCTCCATTTCCTAGAGAAAAGATTATTTACATAAACAGGTATCTGCCTACTCTGCCAGGATAGCCTCCACGGCGGTTAAAGTATCAGTTTAGTGATACAATCACTTTGGGATTTTAGCATGTGGAAGAGAAGTAGGTTCTGCTTCACTGGAAAACCTGCGGCTTTCCTGAGAGGCAGGACTATTTTCCAATTGTGCTAACAAGACTAAGGTGAGCTTTGGAAGTCAAATGTTTATTAGCATCCTCTTTGTCAGGCATCACGCCACAGCAGATTGCTCTTAGCATCCAGTCTCCCTACAGGGGCAATAGGAAACAGTAAATGCTCTGGCAGAAGGACACTACAGAAATAAAATAGCATTGTGAAAACGTGGTAGGAGTACTGGCCCTGGTTACAACCATTACCACAAATGGTTACCATGTGAACGCTTTCTTTCCATAGTGAGAGGAGATTTTTTTCTTATTTTTGGGGGGTTTGGACAATGCTATTTCCACAGAAAAGAAAGGGGTGCTATACTGGTGAAGCTAGTGGTATGTCTATACCAACAGAAAAATGATGGTGAGTTTCTCCTTGTGGACAAGTTTAAGAAAAAGGGCCTCAAGTTGATGAGAGAAAACAAGCTTTTACTGGTTTATATTTGAGCTTTTTGCAGAATGGTTTGATATCTTTGAGTCTATTAGGAAATCAACATTCCTCTTCTCTCTACGTGCTTCTCAGGAACAGCTCAAGAGTGTTGGAAGTGTTGATTAAGTTACCAAGAAATTCATCAGCAACACAAACGTGTAAAAACACGAAAACTGGACCACTGTGCTGGAACGAATGAGTGGGATTTATCCCTCCTTCTGATGTGTGTTAAGCAGGCCAGGATTAATGTAGCTTTCTGTGTCTGTCAGAAAATGCATTTCTTTGACATTTTACTCTATTTGTGTACTATTAGGGGAGTCCCACAGGAAAGCTTTAAACTCTAATAAATTCTATGTACCAGATTACTTAACTAATCAAAACTTGCTCCGTAGCTTTTTATGAGTAACTTATATTTCCCCCGAGGCCTAACCCACAGCTGATTTTACTTTTCCCAACTTATGACCTTCTGCAGAGCGTTTTTTTTAATTTTTCATTTGTTTAAGAGAAAAGCACGGGCCACTTCCTATGGGTTCACGGAGCATGGGTGACCGACATATCAAGCTAAGTTAACTGTATTTCTCTTTCAAGGAACCGCATTTTCCAGTGACTTCCGTAAGCCCAGGGTACTTGAAGGAGGGATTACAATACTGGAGTAATTCAGGAAGAGGATTTATACAAAGTTTATTTGACAAGGCATTTTCCTCAATTCTCTCTGCATATATACTAGCCGTGGCTAAGACAGAAATGCATCTCTCATAGGTCAGACCACTTTCCACATCATGTCATCTCATGTTTGTTCTAAACTTTTCAGCTATGACGTCACATTCCGTTGCCACGTGATGAAAGTGATGTCATAGATTTGGGTTTGTTGGGGTTTAGGCATAATATCAGTTAGGAACCACTGGTTCTTTTTTCAGGAACAGAATCATGAGGGAAAAATAAGACAAAACCTGTAAGCATAAACCCAAGAACAGAAATTCCAGAGGGGAAAGGCATCTCTCCTGCCGGTGCAGGTGGGCAGGAAAGGGGCTGGCACAGAGACGAGCAGTTCCATAGCCCATTTATTGGGTGACTTGGATTTGTAAGGCTGATAACTCCTGCACCGTAAAAGAAAAGGTGAAGAGTCCATAATTCAATAGCCAAGTTTGCTTCTGTACGGATCACACTGCGTGGACTGGTTTTCTTAGTTTGGTCAACAGTCTCAAGGAGTTTGCTAGAGGGGAAGTTCTGCTTGCTGAAAAAGCTGGAGAGGGAAAGTGCAGTTTTCTAAGGGTTTGTAGTGGGTATTCAGAGACTGAAATTATTTCACAGTGGGAACTCGAGGTGTCTGGAGCACCATTTTGCTGCTGCTAGCTGGTACTCATGGTCTCTTTGAGCCCTTGTGTGCTGAATGCAAGGTTCCTCTGCCCAAGGGTTTAAAATTCAGATTCCAATCCTGTAAGTCTTTGAACATCCCCCACATTCTGGGGGCACAAAGCACATCACATTCACCTTCTAAACACACAGGTAACAGAAAGCTTGATTCTCCCTATTTTAATGTTAACGGAAGCAGGGCCAGATCCATAACTGGGAAGACTGATAGACTGCAGAGGTACAACGCACAGAGAAAGGCAGAAATTAAAACAAAACCTTTGACAGCAACTGCACACATAGAATAAGTTTCACTTGATTACAGTCTCATATTAAGATTACTCATTTTATGACATGGCCTGCTTTCTGTCACCATACTCCGGCTTCCTGTGTAGTGTAACGAGCTGGAACGTCGCTGATGTCACTGGATGTACTGCAGTTCAGCATCTAACATCATGTATATTCCAGTGCTTCATAAGGATCTTGTTTCACTTGCCTCAGTCCTCTCTATCGCTGGTTCAATAAAACAGCACTTTGGCTTTTCGGAACTTTTACTTTCAGCATATTTCAAACTGACATCAGAACAGCACCCCAACAAAAGCCAGACCCTTCCATCCTTTAACAGTCCGGTGCTGTTGGTATCAATAACATAAACACAGTGTACTAAAGCGATCATACAGGCAGGAGCAATTCCATTAACCAAGCTGGGCTGGAACTGTGTATTGCATTGCCTGCTGGCACTTTCTGCCGGTCAGCTTGAAACTGATATCGAATCCCCACTACCCTCATCTAATGTGCCCCAGGTCCAGGGCTGGAGTCAAAACCCAGGGAGCTCTAACAGGCTCCTTTGTTTTCCTTTGCCTAGAGATGGACACAGTAAAATCAGAGCTATTAAGTTTACTCTTTATTGCAAATACATAGCTCTTAACTCTACTGCTAGTAACAGCTGACTTTCTAGCTTACTAAACATATAAAAATTACTAAAGATTACTAAAGAGGTACCTTGAAGAAAAGATTTGGAAGACGCACTCTGATGTCTTTCTGTGCGGTTAAATAATCCAGGCTATGAGCAAAGGTAAAAGCCAGGAATGCAACCCTCTCTGTATAGGCATGAATTACAGTGTAATCGGGGCTCCACAACCTCCCCAAGCACAGAGCCCGACTTCAGCTTGCCCTGTTGCTTCTTCCCACTGCCCTGTTTAAGGACCAAGCCCAAATAAGATTGTTCTGATACAGGAGATGCACTTAGTCCGTGCTGTGAGGACACTGAATTTTATTGAAGGGTTGCTCTGAAAAGATGTGATAGCCAAAACATTAAGCAACAACAGATGGGAGACGATTTCAAATGCTCACTGCGATTACACAAAACCCATCAGGTTGGCATAAAATTATACAGGTTTATCAAAAACCTGAGACTCAGGACTTGAAGGAGCCCATGCTTGGGCTTTAGTTTGACAAAACGTCCCCCTGTTTTACCCACTTGACTGTTTGCTTCCATGGCTTACACAAAACGCAGTGTTCTACCACGTGATGCGCAACCTCTCATCTAGAAAGCTGTATAGTAAATGTACAGGGAAAGACCCTACCCATCCATGCCACTGACAGAACATATGTAAAACCCGCAAAAGGGGGTTCTGGGCTGAAGTCAGCTCTTGTCCGTTTGTTATTGTTGCTCCTAGTGCAGCACACTCCTCTCTGTGTCCTGTACACGTGTTTTCAATGTTGGTCTGCTCCCAGACATTTGTCACTCACTTGCAAACCCAGGGAGCCAGGGTCACTTCCGCATGATGTGCATTTCTCACTGCTGATTTGAGCAACCTTTAATAAAGATCAGATGGGACACAATGTGCCTCGTTTCGCTGGACACATGCTTTTTTCCATTCCTTTCCCCGACTTATTTTAATAAGAGCTCTGGTTTTTCTATCTCACTGTTGGGAAGACATCTGGCCAAACAGACAGCGACCTAGTACAAAGGGATCCTGCTGGCTCACATGCTTTGGGGAGCCCCTTCGCTGCAAACCAAGATGGTCACAAAAAAATATGCAAGTGAGACATCCCTCTGTTACCAGGCTTTGTAGTATTTGTTTTTATAGCATTGCATTCCAGTGACTGAAGACTTTGTTCTCAAGCAGGGGGTATACATCTGCAGATTCCTTTTGGGCTCCAGATAAGCAGAGGTTTTGCTGGAGGAGAAACTGGGTTTTTTTGGTTGTCTTGTTGTTGTTGTTCTGTGTTTTTTTCATGGGAGACTAAGTATCTTTGCTCTTTGACGTGGAGTAACCACCTTACGAAATGCCTGACTCCTCAACCACATTAGGCTTCAGGAGCACATCTTTGAACACTCAAACATGATATGCACACTCATTTTTTTGCCGAATAATTCTTTTAGAAGTATTTGCCTCTGTGTCCTTTTCTTGGCTCTTGCTGCAGGTTCTTAGGTGGCGTCATAATATTTCTGCTAGTGGGTCAGTTTTGACAAAGATGCAAGGTTCCCTTTGTAACCCTGACAAAAAAATGTACTGATAAGATAATTGAAGAAATATGTAGTGCAGGAAATGAAAATACATACATTAATTAGAAGGGGTTTTCCCCAGTGTGATTCATTGAAAAGGGATAACTTTGGAAGGAAGACTGCAAGCCTCGTTTGCAGCCTTCAAATGACAAATTTCTCAAAACTAATGTTTTCAAAACTGATGAGCAGTAGATCTAATAGTTAAATTTAAAGCAAATTATGTACATCTAGTTCCAACTCCCCTGCCATGGTAAGGTATCCCTGCCGATGGCAGACAGGTTGGAACTAGATGACCTTTAAGGTCCCCTCCAACCCAAACCATTTTATGATTCTACGTTTCTATGATTCAACAGGTAGGTAGGAATTAAATATTGAGAGGTACTTAACCATGCAGAACTGCAACAAGCTCCCAGTGGGTGCAAAAGCAGATGATCCTGTGAGGAACCCATCTCTAGGTTTTAAACAACTAAATGCCTTGAAAAACCTCTAAGTGCTTAAATTCAGGCACCCAAGTGTAAAATGGTAGGTTTTTACTAACATGCATGACTAGCCATTAGGAAAGTAAGTCTGGCTCTTAGGACAGAGAGGATTCTAAAATTCAGGTATATAAGCATGTACATATATACACACACACATATTTACATTCAGATATACAGAAAAATATATGTGTGTATGTTTTTTACAAAGAAGCTTTTGTACTGACACAAACCCAGCATGTTACATTAGCACACTCAAATCAAAAGCAGACGCATCTTTGCCAACAATAAACTTTGAACAGCTTTGAGATTACTGGATCCATCCAGCCACAAAATGAAAAGTGAGATTTTTGTCTTGTCTTCTGTGTGGTGTTACAGGTTATTAACCTACCCTTCACGAAAACAATTCCAGTGATCTTCCACAAATGGTTTTGTTGCAGTCAGCAAAACTGATGATTTAAAGGCTCCCTATGACTAACCTACCTCAGAAAACAGTTGTTCTTTATAATGGTTATAAATGGCAAAAACTGAGACTGGTTTATGCTTTTTTAAATTATTTTGAGATAAATCTCCTTTCAGTTTTGAGTATATTCTTACACTGTAAAGGCTATAACTTGAGCTAGGTATAAATAGATGCCCTAAATTTTTTCCTAGCTAATGTCTAAAGGTCCATGCCCATCCCCAAGTTACTGGATGCACATCTATCAGGAGGCTGCAGCCATGGGAAGCAGAGCATGTGCTGGGGCTTCCCCGAGCGGCCACCCCTCTGGCCACTGCACAGTGCCCCAGCCCCTCTCCAGCTCTGCAACTTAAATGCTGCTGGACAACCCCTCTTGGGGAGAGTAAGTGTGGCTAAAAGAGCAAACATCATGGTTATTGCACGAGCGGTCTGCAGGGGAGCGCTGAGTCTTTAGGTTGCAGTTGTGAAGCGCCTGGTTTGGGAGAGCCATGCTGCTGCCTTCATTCAAACTGAGCCATTCCTCACGCCACAGCTCCCTCACGAGTGCACACCCATCCCCAGGGCGTGGTTGGGAAGAGCTATTGACCAGGCAAATCAAGGCCCTTTATCATACATGTACTGGGTTTGCGTGGACAGGTTTTGGTAGTGGGGGGGCTACAGGGGTGGCTTTCTGTGAGAAGCTGCTAGAACCTTCCTCTGTGTGCAACAGACCCAATGCCAGCCGGCTCCAAGATGGACCTGCTGCTGGATAAGGCCGAGCCCATCAGCGATGGTGGTAGCACCTCTGAGAACTTATTTAAGAAGAGGAAAAAAACCTGGCCAACTGCACCTGGAGAGAGGAGTGAGAATATGTGAGACAAACAACTCTGCAGACACCAAGGTCAGAGAAGAAGGAGGGAGAGGAGGTCCTCCAGGTGCCAGAACAGAGATTCCCTGCAGCCCATGGAAGTTAATAGTGGAGCAAATATCCACCTCTGCCACCCATATGCCCATGAAGGACCCCATGCTGGAGCAGGTGGATGCCCGAAGGAGGCTGTGACCCTGTGGGAAGCCCACACTGGAGCAATGTCCTGGCAGGACCTATGGACCCATGGAAAGAGGAGCCCATGCTGGAGCAGGTTTGCTGGCAGGACTTGTGACCCCATGTGGAACCCACGCTGGAGCAGTCTGTTCCTGACGGACTGCANGGACTGCACCCCGTGGAAGGGACCCACGCTGGAGCAGTTAGTGAAGAACTGCAGCCCGTGGGAAGGACTCATGTTGGAGAAGTTCGTGGAGAACTGTCTCCTGTGGGAGGGACCCTGTGCTGGAGCAGGCGAAGTGTGAGGAGTCCTCCCCCTGAAGAGGAAGGAGTGGCAGAGAAATGTGTGATGAACTGACCACAACCCCCATTCCCTGTCTCCCTGCACTGCTGGCGGGGAGGAGGGAGAGAATTTGGGAGTGAAGTTAAGCCTGGGAAGAAGGGAGGGGTAGGGGGGAAGTGTTTTTAAGGTTTGGTTTTATTTCTCATTACCCTACTCTGATTTGATTGGCAATAAATTAAATTAATTTCCATGAGTCAAGTTTGTTTTGCCCATGACTGTAACTGTTGAGTGGTCTCTCCTTGTCCTTATCTCGACCCACGAGCCTTTCATTGTATTTTCTCTCCCCTGTCCAATTGAGGAGGGGAGCGATAGAGCAGCTTTGGTGGGCACCTGGCCTCCAGCCAGGGTCAACCCACCACGGTACATCATAAAACAGGGGTGATGGTACCAAATTGTGTCCTCTGCCACCTGCTTCTTCACTCCTTGCTCAGTCTTTTGCCATGATTTCCTCTCTGGTTGGCCCTGGGGGGCACATGAGTGCCAGCCTTCCTCCCACATCCACAACCTTTACAAGCCCTGTCTCCGCAATGGCAATGGTCCTCCTCACCCAGGTGGTGCAGTGCTGGCTTGTGGGCAGGTGGATTGCAACAGCCTGCTTAACTTCATTCTCAGATTTTTACAATGCCCTTGGAAAAAACATTTAGCACAAAAATGCTGTCATTTGTTCTGGAATTTACTAGATTTGCTTCTGGTTTTGTCATCAAATAGGGATAAATGCAAGCTATGTTTGTTTTGAAAAGGTTTCTAGTTATTTACTAGGAAGCAATTAAAGCAGCGAAACTTGAATCCAAGCGGTGGGTATGTATTCATCTAACTTGTGCCAGTTTTCCTACGCCAGGTGGAAAATCATGAAACATGGCAGCAAGACAGTGGCTGAAACAGCCACTCTGTATTTCCAGTAAACACTGCAGGACACAGAGCCTCTTTCTTCATAAATTAATAAATAAATGGACCAACCCCAAACCACTCCATCCTCACAGGTTTCTAACAGTGGCCTGCATAACCCGATCGCCCTGTTATATAGCTGACGGCCTGTAGGAACAATCTCTGGAAAGGCAAAACCACACCTCGAAAGCCTGCTCTGAGAATTTATGCCTCAAAAGAGCTGTGTGACTCGTGCTGGGGCCAGTGGTGCCTGTGCCTGTGATTTTATCCTGAGCCTCCCACCATGGGACTTCTTTTCCACCCTGGTGCCCCTTTCTTGCAGCTGTATCATGGTGAGAGACTTTCAGCTTGCATTTTAGGAGAACAGCATACTCCTAGCCTGCTGAAAACCAGAAAAGCAAGGAGGAGTTGTTCCTCAAGGCTGAAGGTCAGAAGACAATAGATGAATTCATCATTTACAGGATTTTTCATAATCCTGCCCCTAAAGAGATGCTGTCACCACTGAGGGGGGCAATGCTGGGGCTGGGGCCAGCAGGGCTTACTATGTCCCTTGTCCCCTGAAGCTGGAGGCAGACGCGAGGTGGGCACTTTTTCCCAAGAGCCCAGGATATTTCAGTGGAAACGGGTGTTTTTCCTCTCTGGGAAACCTTGTAAAAACCCTTCAGGTTTCAGCCTGAAGCAGGAGAGGCCAGGCAAATTCTCCTCCACCAGACTGAGTCTGTCGGAGGCAGCGGCCGCTTCCTGTAAATCCAAATCCCACATCTGACATAATAAAGAGCCTCAGAGGGCCAACACTATTATCTCTGGAAAGCTTTCAGCCTAAGAAATACTTTATTCTATGCAATGTACACAAACCCTTTCATTAAAGGAAGGGAGAACCCTCATTTTCAGCCTGACCATCATCTCTCACTTATTTATATAACCCAGCCAGCATTTTCTCTCTGGCTTTGTTCTTCTTCACAGTAGACCAGAGATTCACAATGAATTGTCAGAAATCCTAATTATACACTTCAACAACCATCACCATTTAATTATATAGTATTACCAAACAATGGCCTACTGTGATTAAACACTAAATATCTTAATTGAAAGGATACAAAAAGCCCAACCACAACACAGGCTAAGCAAAGACTGCTGAGTATCTGAACTGTATGTTAGGCAAATACTATGAGCAGAACTGAAGGACCGGAGTGGTAAATTTTAAGAAAAAAAATCATGGATTTGCAACAGTTTAAGGTCCAGCCACAGCAATGCGGTAAGAATATCACACCACCAGAGGGTCCAACATCCCATAGACTATTAGATTTAAATACACGTCTAGAGCTTAACTCAAACCAGAACAACAACCAGCAAGTGCTGGTGCTTTTAAATAACTAACTGGAACGAGAGAGATGCGTCTGTCCTCAGTTACTGAAAATCAAGCAAGGGATCTCTCAGTGCACGTCTCTTGAACCAAACCCAAAAGTCTAATTAGGCAGTTCAGAAGATGAGAGAAAAACTACAACAGTTAAAAGAAAATAAAAATCACATATGAATTGAAGACCTGTTCAATGACAGGCAAGACAACCACGGTAGATCACAGCAAAGAGCCTCTCTCAAACTGTATCCTAATAGAGAACAATTTAGACTGACTCGCAAGACGATACACAGGCAGATCTATGGGCAGATCAAAGCCAGATCTTTGGTTCGTACAACAGCTTCCTAAGGCAACCTGAGGATATTCCATCCAATGAGTTAATTAAAACTAGAGTGAACAAAGCATTAGCAAACTCACAGAAGGGATCCGTCCTTCAGTGTTACAGCATTTAGCCAGATGGAAAAATAATGCCATTTCTGTCTAAGCCTGGGCCCTCCACTTTTAAATCAACAAGCGTCTTAATGAAACATAGCTCCTAATTAAGATGGTATAATTTGATGATTAATGTACACGTGTTTTTGTCGTAATTGAAATTACATTCAACTGAAAGGAGGAAAAAAGGTAACACATTCAAAGGGTCTGTTTCCCCTATTTCGCTATTTTTACAACACAGATGTAGGTGTTAGTGACCCTAGTAATGGTGTTACATCAACCAGTAGGTAGAAAAAATAATAAATCTGTGCCTTGTGGCTTTTGAGATACATTTCTGTAAGAGGGCAACGCGATCTTGTCCGGGGCTGTGAGTGTGGTACTGCCAGCAGTGACACCTGTACTGCAGAGCCTCTCACCGTGGACATGGTGAACTCCATGAGCACAGGTGGAAAAGCCGTTCTCTTCACGGGAAGCTTTCACCCTTGGTTTTACTAACTTATTCCGGAACTTTTAACATTATGCTAAGGACAATGCTAAAAACACTGGATCACTGGTTTACAGACCAAAGAAAAGCTCACCCTCACCAAATAAAGACTCCAGCCTTGCACAAGGCAACATTTCTGTATTCACTGATGCTGCCACAAATACTATTCCAGCTATCTACAGAAATTAAACTTTTTTATGTGCCTGCACAACAGGAATACTCAGAGACCATCTGTTCCGCGGAAGTTTCTGTGTGGGTACGTACGTGCACATGTGCACGTCTAATGCCATTGAAGCAGGTCGTTTGTTTAAGGGCATTATAAAGTCCCATGTGTCTCTGCGCAGTGTGCTTTTAAACTCTTGTAACTCATGTAATCTAAACCAATTTTAACCAGGTAGTCAGAAGCAGGCTGGATGCCCTTCTCGTTCATTTATCAGTTTTTTTTCTCTCCTCCACTACCTGGTACAGCGGAACGAAGTAAACTTCCAACTGTATTTGATGACATAAAAGCTGTATTTTTCTGTTAAGGAAAAATACAAAGCTGCTTTTGATGAGGTTTTCTGCAGGAAAAAGTAATTGCTTGCAGGCTATGAACAAGTATGCCCAACGTCATGCAGAAAAACAAAAGTCTGAGAAAGTTACAAAGACTGTGATTTCTTAGTATTAAAATGCAGATGTATTTCTCTATATAGGCTTTGTTACATGTTCCAGTCATAATGCTGTGATGAAAAGCTGACATTAACAGAACTGAAAAAGTTAATCAAGATTTGATGCTTCAAATTAATATATAGACCTTTATCCACCCTTCGCTGGACTGAGTGGTAAGGCTTCTGTTGCCTTCATTAGGAAGCATTCTAATATAAAAATTGCCTCTTTTCCAACTGAAAAGTATATCTGAAGATGTTATTTGGAATTGAAAAGACTTTTGTGCACATAAAAGAAGAGGTGAAGGTGTTTCTATTAGTGCTGGATACTTAACTACAGGCATCTTATTTGGAACATGATCATGTGAATGGACTTACACCCAAAAACTCAAGAGGGCCACGAGGAACAACACAGTAGGACCTCACAGAAGAAAGTGAGTGCAGAAAACAGAGTATGTCTTTGGAAGCCCATTATACTAATTTATTTAATTACGGCTGTGAGTGCAAATTGCTACTTCTGGCTAGCCTTGTCCATGATGGTATCAAGACTGCCTGGTTGAGACACCATCACCCAACAGAGAAGAAGGGCTTCCCACAGGCACTGCATTGAACGGAGCTCACGGTCACAAATCCACAGGCTGTAAATTCACTCCTAATCTCCTGAGGCTACACGCTCAACCACAGGAGGGAAATTATGTCCAGGTATAAACACTGCTCCTCTGGAAGTGTGCTCCCTTACTCCCCTTGGCCGAATCGAGAATAAGGCATTAAATCACCTCCAAAGGAGAGGGGCTGGCAGGGCTAGGATTTATTTTTTACCTCGCTGCCCTTCTAAAACCACTTTCTAAAGGTAGGGCTTTTTCTTAAGAAATATTGCAGGCTTGATGGCTGAGACAATAAATCCTGTTCCCATCCTCCAACCTAACTAACCTCCCCCAACCCACCTCAGTCTCTGCCTCCTTTTCCTGAATATTATCTTTTCAAAATAGATGCTTTCCCCTCTGAAGCTGGATTTCTAGGCTGAGAGGAAGGACTGTGACCCAGCACAGCTACCAGCTTTCAGTTCTCCCCTTTTCTTTCTCTCCTGTCCCCTGAGCTCTCCCCATACCCCGGCTCATACACACCTCACTCATGTCCAATTTCCTGGATAAAAAGCAGACTTGGGATGAATTCCTCAGGTATTCAGAACATTTTTCACACAGTTGTGCCAATGTGCAATGGCTGTACAATGTAAGGAGAAAACAGTCCTGATGAATGGATTTTTTCCACCAAATAACATCATGATTTTTGTGATTTTTCCCTGCTTACTATTCACCTGTATCTAGAGAGGAATTTTTTATTCCATAAATTACTAAAAGAAGTTTCTTTCACAGAGATGGAAGTGTGGCTCATGAATGCGATTCACGTTTTCCCTCCTAATGAAGCAATAACCAAATTTACACTGTCTTGACAAACACTGGAAACTGCTGAATTAAATCTGCTTGTTACGGGTGAGGAAAAAACAATGCAGAAGGGCATCCAAAGCCCTGTAGTCACAGAAAAGATAAACAACTAGCCAGGAGTACAGCAAACATACTACCTACCTACATGGCACCTACCCACTGCCTTCCTAATGTCAATACAGTCAGCGTGTTAAGTAGGTGAAAACTACTGCAATCACGGAAATACCAAAGTTGATAAATCCATTAAAAGCATTAACCTACTAAATCTGCAGGGTGTACCTATGCCTTGTAACAACCTGCCATTTTTTTATATCGTGGGAAATCTATTACACCACCCCCTAACAAAGCATTAAACGTGTTGCTACAGTAACAATAATAATAGTAATAATATTATCTGCAATAATAATAATCTTCTTGAAACATATACCTTTTGCTGGTTTTGCTAAAGAGAATATCTAGAATCCTTTGTTTGATAGCTTAGGAAATAAAGGAAAACTAAGCATTTGCAAAATATTTTTTAATGGAGCCAGGGAGTTTTAGGGTCTCTGGCTCCTGAGCAGGACGAAGGGGAGGGGGCTGCCATGAGGCCAGGGGCTCCTCTGATTCCACATCTGCAGATGGACGACTGGAGAATTACCAGGCATTTCAGGCTCATTGCTACAAGTCTTATCAGGAGAACCAAATGCTTTTCTTATCCAGAAGACTAAATAAAAAAATTAGAAGTTTTCACGATAAACTTCATGTGCTTTAATGAAGAGAAAATTCCACGTACTAAAGGACATTTTAATTAAGAAGGCATAACACAAATTACAGCTACAAGTGGGATTTTGGAAAATTTTATTTTAGACTAGAAGTTGTAAGGGAGACCTGTGTTTTTTTTCCTTAATTTATGTGTAAATACATTATTAAAAGTTCTTGAGAAAGGTACAATCCTATCTAATAAAAAAAAACAACAACAAATCTTAGCATGTGTTTCAGCGAAAGCAATTCCAAGGTAACCGAAAATAACATTTACTTCTTTGGAGGGCAACAGTTCAGGAAAGAAGGAAGAAGGGAACTCAGTGAACTCAGACAGGAGAGATGTATAAATTTTTGGATTTTGAAAAATTATTCTTCCTGAAGGTAATGCCAAAGACTTTCAGACTGCAAACCTAAATATCTGCCTTATAACTTTTACATTACTTTCCAATGTTCTTTTAGACTTGTAAATTTATCACATCTTTCACTTTTTGAAGAATGTTCAAGTCCTCAAGTAATATTTGCAATAATCAAGTTTCCCTATTTTGATATGACATGGCCCTGAAAAGACGAGAAAAATGGTCCTGTTCTGTAATTACTGTGAAAGGTAGCAAATGCTTAGGAAGTTAATAGAATTGCAGATGTTTGTGTCAAGCCTGAATTTGTTTTTCAGTTCTTAATTTTTGCCAAATACCAAGATTTATTAGTCCTTGAAGCAAAAAAAAAATAAAAATGACTGAAGCAAATCTGGGGTCAATGTTTAACTTCAGGGTCAATACCTCTTGCTTTTTCACTCTCAAAGAAGTCAATATCTGCTGTTATTTATGCCATACTCTGCAGCTGCTCTTTTGAACTCCAACAGAGGAGAACATCACACCCTTGACCCGCAGTCTTTCAACCTAAGTGTGGAGCCACTATAATTTATTTGCTCAATGCAAGTGTCAAATGTTTTCAGCACTAAACTGCACTAAACACTCTTGTTACTTACCACAATTTCAGTTACACAGGTGTAACCTCCCTGTCTTCCACAGGGTTACGTGCAATTTATACCAGTGCAGGTATATCACCCAACCAGGGAGCTGGAAAACGTCTTTTATTCCTTGTTAAGCTAAAAGCATAGAACAGAAGAGCAGGTGAAGCAGCCAAAGCGGCAGCTCAGTGGAAACTTTGGATTACAAAAATTAACACATAGCACTACTACCTATTTAAGGAAAATCCAATAAACTTCCAAAATAACTCTTCCTTGTGTCTTTGGAGTCCACAGGCACTGACTTCCCTGTACTGCTCTAAAAATTATAAATAATAGGCTTAAAGGTAATTTTCATGTATGAAGAGTGAAAATATTTTCTAAAAATGTCTGTTTCTCAGCAGTTTTATTTGCCTTAGAACATTTATTTCTTGGCTGGTTCCTTGTATGCCAAATTTCAGCCCAGGATGACTCTTTCCATGGCTGAACTATACACTCCTGAAAAGCAGAGCTGGAAATGTCGAAAACCATAAACTATAGCTAAAGGCACACACTACGAACAGGACAACGAAAAGCAGAGCTTTACGCATGAGGAGAACCTTCTTTTTTAATGAAAGATGTATTTTGTTTGCTAAGCGTACTTCATACATCACCTCCTGGTACTCTGACTGAATCCTACTCAAGCCTCTCCAAGGAAGAAATGGCTGGACACATAAGAGGTAGTCTTTTCCCATAAGAGACCAATGGTTTTCACTACTTTGCATACTCTTCTTGTTCTGTACTTCTGGCCTGATCCACAAGAAAAGTGGCGTCCTGTTTGCTCGTTTGAATGATGCATTACTCTATTTAAATAGCTTAGATAAGATTTTCTTTAGTGCTGCAAAACCAAAAACTTTCAAAAATGTTTTTAAGGCGAATGAATGGATTCAGCCCCTTCATATCCTATTACATGAATACTATGTTTTTACTGGCAAGATCAATGTCTGTACAATTTTAGATGTTGTTGTGCAGTTGTGCACACGATGCTAATGCAACCCTAAAATAGATTAAACCGCTTGATAAATGTCCTGCCAGCTCTTCATCAAAAGATGAGGCAGGATATGCCCAGTGAAAGTGTTACGCTCCTGTAGAAATTGTATGGGTAGCATAATTTGTTATGCAGGTTCTTCTCTCTTCCACTCCGTGTTTTGTCGAGAGCTTTGTTAAAGAAAAGTTAAAAGCACTTACGGAAATTTCTTCTAAGTGTTCTGCCAAGGTGCATGAGCAAACTCAGGTCAAAATTTTGCTGTACATGGACAGAAGCCAGAGGACAGAAGAGCACTTCATTTTTAATCATTATTTCATTAGTTACTAAACTGCTTAGCTGCTCCATAATATTTTATACTGTCTGAAAATGGCATCCAGCTTTGCGGGAGATCCTTCTTTGGCCTCTCTCAGCCACGGACACAAACTTTGTAAGGTTTCCAAAGGAACACAAAACTTAATGCATAACTAATGTTGAGTACAGGGCAGCCATTCAAGCAAGCTGAATCATAGGATAAGCTGGGACTGGTTACAGAAACTGAATGTCAATGTAGCTAAGGGTATGGTGGGAACAAAAGGCATAAACTCTGTGTGCTGTGCATGGAGAGCAGCAGCTCCAAAAAGATTAACAGGGATGAGATCACAAGAAAGCTACCAAAGAGTAGATGTTAGGGCAAAAAGGGCAGATCCAGCTTCCCATCTTGGTGCAATGAGCTGGCAGATGGAGAGGTCTTGGGCATCGCAGCATTGATGGGTACCCAGCTCAACACAGGGACCCCAAAACTGCAACCCACTGGTGTGGCTCTCCAGCCTTCTCATGCTGGAGACAGCACCAGGAACCTGGACAACTTTGGACAAGCTCAGCAGCTCAGGGCCAGGCAAAGGCCAAGAATAAAGGTTTCCTGGGGCTGGTGACCAAGGGCAGCTCCTGGTGGGGTCAGAAGCTTCAAGGGCCACTAGCTGCAAGGTAGGACATACGGGAGGGAGCTGCTGTTGAGCTGATGATCCTCATGTCCATAGGGGGCAGGCTGCAAGGCTCTTCCCCCACTACGAGTCTTACCAGGGGACTGGGGTTGACAGTGAGAGGCTTAAATTGAACCAAAGGCTTTTCTTACTTGGAAGAAAACATTAAAAAAAAAAGAAAAACCAGAAGACTTGGCTGCAGATCCTAGGTGTTTTAATGGAGCACTGGCACTAAAGGGCACTTTTATGAAGAGGCAGAAGGAGTAACATACACCCCTGGCTACAAGTTGGAGGTAGAACGATGCCTCTTGGAAATGAAGCAAAAATTCAAGCAGTGGGGGTGATTACAACTGGAACAAATTACCATCACAGGGGATTCCCTGTATTTTAATGTCTTTAGATCAAGCCTGACTCCTCATTTAAAAGATATGCTTTAGCCAAAAACAATGTCATTGGACTTCGTACAGGAGTAACTGGATATAATTGTACGGCCTATCATACACAAGAGGTCAGAGTAGTTAAGTGTTCTGGCTCTAATCCCTACAAATGGAAATAGGTGTGTCTCTGTGCTGGCCTGCTGCACAGAAAATGTATGTCTTTAGGGGAAATTAATGGTGATGACAAGGGATCTTACTGCCCTGAGGGGGGACGTGCCTTTCGGATCCAGCTGAGCTCAGAATTAAGACGGGGAGTGAGCAGATAATGCTCCCAGATGTTTTACGGCACTGGATGGGGACAGCAGATGATAAGGGTCAGTGTAGCTCTGCACGCTGGAACACCAGAGACTATTTTTTTTTCTTATAAAGCATGTAGTAAGTCTGTTTGAGAAACAAAACAGAGTGAATCAACAGGATTAAAGGATGAAGGCTAATTAAAAGCTTGTTTCTATTAATACAATGGGAGAAACTGCTCAGGGACAGTCCATTATGTTGAATCATGGCCCTGTAATACTGCCAGAAAGTGCTAAAGAGCTTTGGTGACTTCTCTTCAGTCCTGTTTGTTAAACACTGCTGCTGAGAAACTGCTCTGTTGCTTTCCATGAGAGCGGGCACTATCTCCAGTGTGTGACCTGGCCATCCTCAGCCAGGGTCTCCCGTCATTTGGGTATCCATCTGGAGAGACAACAACCAAGGCAATTATATGTCTCTTACCTAGGGGTGAAAGAACACATTTTTCATCTTGGCCCTCCTTTTTTTTTTTCTTTAAATAAACATACTGTATTTTAATGTCTTTAGATCAAGCCTGACTCCTCATTTAAAAGATATGCTTCAGCCAAAGCCAAAGTCATTGTTTGACTGAAGCAAAGTCCTAAAGAAGGTTTCCAGGACCTTCTTCAGAGCTGCTCCCCAAATTCTGGAGGTAAACTGTTTTTGTCCAAGTTCAACTTTTTCCTTGAAGCGTAGACAAAGCATATGGAAAAGTACGAGGGAAGAACAATTTCAGTTTCAGTCAATTAATACAGATTGGGAAGAGATAATAGCACTAAATCTCACGTATCACGATTACACAAATCAATGAACATTTGATAACAGTGCTAGTGACTACTAAAAGATTTAGGACTAGGATGTGAAACAGGAACATTCTCTAGGACACTGGAAACTGCTAACTTTGACAGGCTTGTAGAAGCTATTTAATAAAATATTTTTTAAGACAGAGCTCACTTGTTATTCACAGAAAACTACTGAGATCCAACGGGTTCCTACAGTCCCTATTCTGAGCATATTTTCTGTTGTATTTGCACCCCTTACTTATGGCAGTAAAATGAAATGCTGCATTTCAGGATGATTTGATTACAACCAAAGAAGTATAACGAATGATATAATGAATCAAATGCTGGAAGATTGCTAGAAGTACCGGACGACTGTGCATGAAGGCTTAAGCATTAAAACCTGTTTTCTTACAAACTTTCCTTTATCTGCCTCTGTTGGGATGGTTCCGGCAACTTGCAAGAGAACAGAGACAAAAATGATTTTTTTTGTCGTCTTTTCACGGCATAACAAGTAATCAACACATCGGTCTTTTACAGCCAAGAAACCTGCCTCCCTGTGAGCTGCAACTTGAATCATTCACCACGTCAGTCACAGCCAGGGGCTGCTGTGCTCTGCTCCCAGCCATGACTCTGCCGTGCTGGGAGAAGGGGTGAGGGCGCCTTTGGGAATCTGCAGCACGGCAATGACTCTGTCATCGAAAGGGGACTGGTGCCACAGAGAGTATGTGGCCACCTCCGCTTCAGGGCGACACGCTCGAGGGACGTTCACACCCATGCTGAGTTTTTCTGCAGCCTGTAAGTCTATTACTGGGGTTTTTTCCACCTTTTCCATCTTGTAGGCAGCAAAATGTGGAAGGCTGAGCGCCCAGACATACTATATTATCCAGCCTTACACCTATTAACAGATAAAATGCCACTGTAGTACTGAGGGTGCCTCTTAAATTAACAGTGTTGCATTCCAACAAGGATGCTCAATGTGCTGCGAAAAGAAAGACTGAGGCCCTGTGTCTTCTTAACTCATCTGAATAGTACCTGGAAATCTTACAAAGTGAGAAACGTTGCCTTGGATTTTCATTAAGGCTCAGTGTTCCGATTCAGTGCCAGTTCGCACTGGCTCAGTCCGTCTTCAAGATAAGTCGCAGATTTAATTTATTTTACTTAATTTATTTTACTTTCTTACAGTAGCGAGGCCAAATTATCTTTGTACCAGCTCCAGTGGAGCCTCACGAAGTTAATGCCATCAAACAGATAAAACTCGGACCAAGATTTGGTGTGCTGATTGTTGTCCATTCCCTGCTTTTCAGCTCTTTTTCAAAAAAAAGAGGACAGCCCATCCTTCAGTTATGTGGGACAACTACCCAAGACACTGGTTCTAAAATTTATATTTTTACTTTGTTTGATCAAGACTTTCTTTGGTGAATGTACATTTATTTAAACAGATTGAATATTCTTGGCAGCTGTTACAAACTGAAACTCAGCTCTAGAAGATTATTGCCATGAATTAAGATAATTTTCTGTAGTGCAAATTCACCACATAAATCAAGTCTGGTATTCATATGGCCGTGCAGATGCGCCAATTCATTTGCACCTGTAGGCACACAGAAATCGGCAGAATTTGTCCCTAAATCTGCAGTTGTTTGATGATACAATTAATGTATTATGGCTTTCAAGTGAACAGATTATTTAAAGATGTTTTATAATACAGAGTTTCAGGATATCTAGCACAAAACTCCACTGCTGGTAAAAGTGAGGAGAAATTGGAAATTAGTGGGTTTTTCTAGTTCTGCCCTCCCTGCAGTTTTTCAAATGCATCTTCCTCTGCCTCAGACATGTTGGTCAGCAGAGCAAGCATTTCTTCAGTATTGATATACTGTTCGGCTCTATGTGGAATATGAAAAAGAGATGCTCTCGTGCCACAAGAATGTAAAGCACTTCCAGCTTCAGGGAAGTTACTAAATAAACAGCCTACATTTCAAAATTACCTGGCAGCTCTTATTGAAATTGGGACCATTCATCAAAGAACTATTTTAACATTAAATACATGAGTAGGAGGCTAACTGAAGCTGCTGGTGGTTCGGCTCTTTTGAAATTTGGTCTATTATTACTATTTAGCAAATGCCTTCATAGCCAAGGTCCCTGTTTTGAAGACTTTGGACTAATCCTACTTCCTTACTTATTTTTGTCAATCAAAAAGTGCCTGGAGTTTCTGATTTTGGCCGAGCAGACAGAGTGAAACAAAAGCTCTAGAAAAAGAAACCTACATGTTTGATAAAAACACTGAGAAAAAAATTCTATGATTCAGCAACCACAGAAGAGAAAACAGAAGTTTTTTTTTCTATAATGTTGCCGTTTTTCCAACAGAAGATTCTTTACTTCAGTCACAAAAATTCTGCCTCAAATTTAGATTTTTAGCATAACCTAATTTTCAACCCTAAAATATTCCACATTCACCAGATCTACAGTATTCTGTTACATTTGTTGGAGAATTTTTTACTATCTTCTTCTGTATTTACACCTTTGCCCTTTAAATACAGACTGCCAGTCATGCTGTCCACCTTAAATAGCACAGGAACAAAAACTGACTGCCAGCAGGTAGTAGTTGGAAATATCTGGTCCCTGTACTGCTGAGATACACTGAGCAAAGTCATAATCACAGGTTTTCCATGGTATTTGCTGCCTTCCTGAGCAAATTTTTCTTCTGAACCAAATTCTCAGCTCCTACATCAATGCAAATCAGGATAACTCCAGGGTAGTAACACCAGATCTAAATTGGTACAAGTGAAAACAGAACAGCACCTGAAGCATTTAAGATATTACTTGTTGAAATAAACTGTAGAAGCCATGTCCAAAAGCTCTGGCTTTGTTTTTTAAGATATTTTGTGGGATATCCAAAAGGACTTCAAAAGAGGGGTCATTGAGACAGAACAAAAATTATATTCAAAATCAGCTTATATCTTCCCAGGACCAAATCTTTATGCAGCCCTTCCTGGTTCCCTGTCAAGACGGTGCTTCCAGGAACACCCTCAGGGACTCTGAAAGCATGCAATATAAAGTCTGGGCTGTAGGGAATAATATCATTAGGAGAAATTAATGCAAAGCAGAGTCTCTCTGCAAGATCACCATCCCATGCATGGTTGTAACGCCTCCTGTACCTAAACTATCCTCCTCCTTTATGCACGTTGGATGTGAGAAAAATCTAAAGGCGCACTTAACAGCTTTAGCAAGTGATCTGCATTCAGAACACCCTGTAATTAACAGCATACCATTTAGCCAATTGAGTTCTTATGAAGGTTAAAGTTTCAAGAATAATGTGATCCCAGCTCACATGCCTCCATCCTGACCCAGCTTCCCTGCTACTCCCAGGCCTCTCTTCTAATTTAGCTAGTCAATTCGGTAGATACCAGAGACATAGGAACCAGGCTGGGATAAATCAGCCCTCTGAAACCGGACTTTGAATTTTAGCCAGATGAGGTAAAAATTGAGTGACTCGCATGTGGTGCAATAACTCACTATTCAGTTATCTTCAGTCTTCCTCACACGTTCCTGTTTTCCCCCTCATAAACATCCTGAGAGCTCTGCAGGTCTCTGACACTGTACTGACAGGAGCTATCACACAGCTAATTTCCCCTGTATGAACATATATACAGTTAGATATTACACACCACTTCTGCTGGTATCCTTCCTGCCTGCCTGTGCAGGATGTTTCTCACCTGCTCAGCAATTCCAGCACTCCCTGCGATAGCTCAAGCCTTGTGCAACGTGAGATTAAAGCTACCAGAAACCCTTCCTGTAGGTGTTTTCAACAACGTGTTAATTTTCCATGTTGTTTCAAAAGGGAGCATGTCAGTGGTTCATTCCTTGGTGGTTTATGAATAAATCTCAGATTTTTAACTCAGGAAGAAGCTGTCATTAAATCTTACAGGCTCTCTCTTTAAAAGTTTCTACAATGAGCTTTCCCCACATTCTTTCTGCTAGCATTTTGGACCCCAGGCTGGACACCTCTCGACTCAATGATGAAAATCCCCTTGCCACCGGATTCCTTGCATTTCTTTGTGACCTCCTCCACAAGAGCTCTGAGGCGGCTGCTGCCCCCCTTTCCCTATCCGACTCCATTGTATTTCCTGCATCCCTCTGCTAGGTCTCCTTTCCCCATCTCCGCAACACACACACGTGGGCCTGCTGGTTGCTCCAGAGGCCCGTTCCTCGCCATCCTTCCACTCCTCACGTCTCTCTTCTCACACTTTGGCCTTTTCCCCCCTCCTTTCACTTGCAAAACTTCTAACATGCACCTGGAAGTTGTGTCTCCTCTCTGTCTCCCGTGAGTGGAGCAGCACTTAGTCCTTGTGCATGGAGCCCCAGCCCTGGTCCATCCCATTCTCCTCCCTCCTAGTCCTCTGCACAAGTCCCCAGTGCCCTCAAGATTCAGTGGCTGCATTGCACATGTGGCTGCCACCTGGTCGCCTTCTGGGTTTGCTCGAGCCACATATGTCCCTGTCCTTAACTGGGAAGCAATTCTGGGCAGGAACTCTACTGAATATGTTACAGTTTGAATGGTGCAACCTAAAGTATATTATAAATGACTTGGTGATTATAGTATTATAGCTACTCTGCCTGGAGTCCGACAATGAGGGCTTTTGAAACACTACGGAACAAAATTTGTTAAAAAAAAAAACCCTCCAACATCCCTTGACTCCGTTCCCTGAAAGAGCAGGAGATACAGTAATACACCCATTTCCATGGCAACCCCCCTTCAACAGAGGCTCAGAGGAATATCTCCTTTCCCCAAATCACATCATGTCATGTAAGGAGGCTGTGGCAGAAACAGATGTTGACGGTATATCAAAAGACAGTTCCCACCGAGCTGATAAACTTGTTATCTGAAGGCTGCAGTTGTCAGAAGGGCTTTTGTACTGACCTCAAGCCCACCTGGCTGTTGAAAGAGGACACATCAAAGAGGCGCCGAGCCAGAAACAGCCTGATGTGAAACCCCTATTCAGCACCACATCCTTTCAAATGGCAATATAATCTCCAACAAGATAAGTGAGGATATGGAGAATATGTCTGTACAGCATAAAATATCTGGCGACTGCGGTGGGTACTTAGCAGGGTTCACCACAGTCTGTGGGTCATGGCTGAAAACCCCACCAGAGGACATAAACTCTGGAAAGTACAGATGAGTCAGACTACAAAGCAGCTTGATTGTGAGGCAAGTGACTTCACTCGGCCAATACTGTCTTTTTTTTTTTAAATATTGCCAACCAAACATACAAAGCAAGGGCCCAGTCACATAGGAGGGATAGGTGACTGTGTTTCAGCAAGCGGTGAAGGCAGTGTGGGTAACTGCCGGACCCTGACCACAGGAAACCCTGTAACTGAAGAGAGAGTAAATGCAATGGCTGGGTGTACAAGCAAGATTAGAGACCTGGTACAACTGTGTCTGGTGACACTACTGGAATAGCATATGCCATTTTTGCATCCACTCACCGAAAAACTGAAATGCATCAATGGCTCGGGCAGCACAGACGAAAGGATGACAAAAACCTGCCTTAAGACGAGAGGCACCCCATTTTACTGAGTTTATCAAAGACAAGGCTAAGCTGACTTATTCATGTTTTGTTCATAAATGAAACCCTTTCTGATAATACAGGGCTTTCTAGTAAACAAAGTCATGATAAGAGCCAATGTAGTGGACAGTGAAGTTAAACATATTCCTAGTAGACACAAGCTGATGATTTTTATCAGAGAAGATGATTAACAGTGGGAAACAGTGGAAAAGACATGTAATGGATTCTCTCTGTCACATGAAGTTTTAAAATTAGGACTGGATGTCTTTTTAAAAGATAGGCCTTAGCTCCAGAAAAAAATTTATGGGCATCATTCAGCAATTACTCTGTCTCGTATTATGCAAGAGGTCAGGTTGCATGATCATAATGGTCCCCTCTAGTTGTAAAGTTATGAGCCTATGCATTTTTAAACCACTCTAAGCTCTTCGAAACAGTTAATTGCACCAAACTATAGGATTATAAAAATGAGTCACTGTCTAGATGGAGAGGCTGAAGAGGGTATCTCGCAACAGCTAGTAATCAGCTGCTATGCTTACAGGAAACGGACTCAACTGCAAAAAGTGAACACACAGATACCACATGGATGCCTGTGCAAAGGACTCTCTGAGGGCACAGAAGCTGCCTGAGCCATGCTGGGTTCTTCTTTGGGTTGAGGGAGATCAGAAGGGAAAATATTAATAATATATTATGCTTGTTCCCTTTGTACATTTGAAGAGCTTTTTATCTGAACTCAGTTTTCCTGTTGCATCAGTTGTCACCCTGGCTACCTCTCTCTTGCACGTGGTAACTGCCCTTGAGTTGGGACTTGTGTTTGCAAAGCCAGGTGGGTCAAGCAGGTCATGTTCAGACTGGCTGGGCGCACAGGACTCAAGTGTCACCAGAGACCCACTGTGCTGGAGTGTCCCAACCTGAAGACCTGGCTGGCTCCTTCCACCCTCAAACCAGGTGAGAATTCCCATGTAGGCAGTGTGAATCACCAGGGAACTTGGAGGTTCAGCCTTCAAATAGGGAGTAAATGTCACAGTACAGACTGGCAGGCATTGCTTGGGAGGAACCCGTGCATTGCTGTTAGGCAATCTGGGACAAAGCAGAACTGAAGAGGCACCAGACACATAGAATCATACAAGCATAGAATGGTTAGAGTTGGAAGGGACCTTAAAGATCATCTAATTCCAACCCCCCTGCCACGGGCAGGGACACCTCCCACTAGACCAGGCTGCTCAAAGCCCCATCCAGCCTGGCCTTGAACACCTCCAGGGATGGGGCATCCACAACTTCTCTGGGCAACCTCTTCCAGTGTCTCACCACCCTCACAGTAAAGAATTCATAATATGTAATCTAAAGCTACCCTCTTCCACTTTAAAACCATTACCCCTTGTCCTATCAGTTACACTCCCTGATAAAGAGTCCCTCACCAGCTTTCCTGTAGGCCCCTTTTAGGTACTGGAAGGCTGCTATAAGGTCTCCCTGGAGCCTTCTCTTCTGCAGGCTGAACAACCCCAGCTCCCTCAGCCTGTCCTCATAGCATAGGTGCTCCAGCCCTTTGATCATCTTCGTGGCCCTCCGCTGGATCCGTTCCAACAGGTCCATGGCCTTCTTATGTTGGGGGTTCCAAAGCTGGACGCAGCACTCCAGGTGGCGTCTCACCAGAGTGGAGCAGAAGGGCAAAATCACCTCCATCGACCTACTGGCCACGCTTCATTTGATGCAGCCCAGTATGTGGCTGGCTTTTTGGGGTGCAAGCGCACATTGCTGGCTCATGTTGAGCTTCTCATCAACCAACACCCCCAAGCCCTTCTCCTCAGGGCTGCTTTCAATACATTCTCTGTCTAACCTATATTTGTGCTTGAGCTTGCTCTGACCCACATGGAAGACCTTGCACTTGGCCTTGTTGAACCTCATGAGGTTTACGCTTGCCCACCTCTCAAGCCTGTCAAGGTCCCTCTGGATGGCAACCGATAAGCTCCAATATGGTTTGGTGATGTCTTTTCATTCCTCTTTCCCTCCAGCCCCTCAAAAAAGTGCAGGGAGAAACTTTTCCTCTTCTTTTGCTGTTTTAGAAAAAAGGTTTTTT
Organism: Stercorarius parasiticus; assembly: GCA_013396915.1. Taxonomy (NCBI): domain Eukaryota; kingdom Metazoa; phylum Chordata; class Aves; order Charadriiformes; family Stercorariidae; genus Stercorarius; species Stercorarius parasiticus. The sequence goes on along the minus strand of VWZL01005952.1, from coordinate 5,585 downwards.
GAAGTATTGTGAGGCATCAGGGTAAGACATCTAAAAGGGAACTCTTAAACAACATAAAGAAAAATTGCTTTTTAAAAAAATCCATCCCCACAACTGTTCCAGCATGTTTCAGAGGAGCCACTGTGGATAAGTGATGTCTGCAGACACTTTTCTTCCTAAACGGGTCACTCTCTCCTTCAACAGCCTTCACCTCACTTTTCAGTTTGCTCAGAGCTCTTGTAATTGAGAAAAATATTGACATATTCTTTGGCTTTTTAAATAATTTATTTTACTCCACTTGTACAGTATTAGCGAAACCCCAAACCTCCCTGAGAAAGAATGACTGACCTGTTGGTAAGAGCCTTTGACTTGGGAGACAGATTTCCTTTGAGACCTCACAAAGGAATCACCCTACAGGACTGCTGGTGTATCTATCTTGCTAACATGAACCACAGTGCTGAGAGCCCCAGTTTAACACTGACCCTCTCCCTGGACTCACAGCACCACGGCATTACTGCAGCTACACCGCTGAGCAGCACTGCTGCACCAGTATGGGCACATGAGCTCAGCATCCCTGTTTTGGGTCCTGCTGCCTGGTGTGATGAAACGCATCCTTCAACACTTAGGCAGCCCTTAAATAAAAAAGAACTTGCACACATGCAAGTTTTGAGAAAGCTTTTGGAAAGACACGTAAAATGGATTTTAAAGTGACACAATTTTCCTAATCTTGCAAAATAATGTTCCGCTTTTGTCTTCAGGTTCAAACTCACAGAAAGTTTTGCCTACAGTATCTCACTAGCCCTCACAAGAACTGGTTTGAAACAGCATTACCTTCATCAAAGACAACTGAGTTCCTCCCCTGCAAAAAAAGGAAGCTTTAATGATCTTCAAAAATCAGGCTTTCTGAGAGGACCATAGGCCAAAATCTACTTGACTTTCCCCCTCAGCCTCCCTGTCTTGAAAAGCAAACTTCACATCTGCTTGTTATCAGTAGTTATCTCACAGCACGCCTCTGAATCATTTAGAAAACTCAAAGCACATGTTTATCCCTGCTGAGGAACCAGTCATTATGATGCTATTTACAGGCCCTCGGTGACCCACGCTCACTACATGGTGTAGAAAACTGCCAAAGATTTTGTCTCAGGGGTTCTTGCTGCTGCTAGGTTTAATTACTTACCATCAGCTTTTCAGCCATAAGGCTACACTCCCTCCTTTCAAGCTGCATTGAGGCATGCCTGTGTGAGGACATGTGGGAAAGCTAAGATAAATCAATTAGACATATGAAGCACGTTGCATGTGAATTAAAGCAAGTTAAGTCCTCACGTGGTTACTCTTTTTCAGGAGAATAAAAAGGCTTTCACTTTCCTGCATAGACAACTTCAAAGCTGTGCCATTTTACAAGTGTGATGTGTCATGAAAAGCAATGAGGGGCCAGGAAGAGATGCCACTGGTCTTGGGCAAATGCCTTCACATCTAAGAATGAAAAATGCTGCGACTGATTGGTAATATGGAAGGATGATATGTTCTCCTGAGACCAAAGTCTCCTTCTCACAGAACACTGTGCACACAAGTCCACCAGGGCCTTTCTGCTTAGATGACCAGACAAGCTTTGTACTCCTCTTAGCACAAGGGTAAACAACTACATTACCACAGGATGCCCAAAGTAAGCCTACTTTTTGTGGGACATGATGTTTGATCCAGGACTAAGCTTCCGCTGACATTCAGAGCCTCAGATCCAGCTCAGGCCATGTGATAACTGTGCTGAGACAGCAGCTTTGCTCAGTATTTTCACTGTTCAGGAAACCCATTTAAAGGTCTGATCTCATAGCCAGTACCCAGTTTGCAACTGCTCCTTACTCTACCAAAGAGAAAATTCCCAGTATCAAATCCAGACCTTTGCCATTCTGGAGCAAAAGGCTAAGGTTATTAGTTTCTCCTTGCGCAAAGAGGGGAAATCTCCTCATATTATTCTTCTTAACCTTTTTCAAAAGTTGTGCAGGGCTAGCCCTACATTTAATTTTTCATGATTTTGAGTCAAAGCAGAGCCCTGTGTTTTTTGCTTTCCAGTGAATACTTTCATTGGTGATCCATCTCTAGCTTTTTTTTTTGCCCACCTAAAAGTGTTTCAACAAGTTAAAAAGTTCTTTCAAAGCCTCTGAGAGACTTCAAGAAACACCAAGAATCCCAAGACTGCCTTCTTGTCTTGTTTCGCTAAAGAATATTTTGAAAAGGTAACAGCATCAGATGGGAGTCTTGCAGCTCTCACTGCCTTCAGAGAACGTCTCTGTGAGGGAACATACAGAGAAGGGACCCACAAAGCTAGACTCCAAGTCTTACAGTACGCATGTGAAAGCTCATCTGAACCTACTTAGTGCAGCATATCTGTGTGATGTACCAATTACAGACAGAGACATCTACTATAAATTCTATAGAGAAGTTATAAGGTGTCTGTCATCTTTTTAATTTAACTAAAACCCAAAAAGAGTAAAAAAACCACCCCAAACCAAAATACTTCAACAGATTGAAAACAGCTGAATGTCACTGAGATTTCCATTTCTTCATGTGGAGAAGTATATGTAGCTGACAACTTCAACCACACGTTCTGCACGCCGCCTCGTTTCACACTGTGGGGGGGATGTTTATATAGCCACTCACAAGCGTTATGTTCTTTAATAACACAATATGGAGAACTGGAAAAGCTTAGAGAGAAACACTTGGGTACAGACAGGTCAAAACCAAAGCTAAGTCTAACTTAACTATGCCTCAATTCTCATGTTCCTATTACCAAACTAGTATAATATTTGACTGTAGTTAACGTCTCTGGCTTTATCTTGAGAAAACCACGGAAACTTGGGGTTGGATTAAAAAAATGCATCAACTGCATCACAATGTGACACTGGAAAAAAAGTCTAGAGGCAATAAGTATATACAAAGTATCCGTTCTGCTATGTAAATAGATATTAAAAGTTTAGTTAACATTCCACAGCGGTTTGACAGAGCAGACTTTGGAGAAATCAAATGAGAAATGAAAAATGTGTATGCAATTTATTTTGCCCATCCTAGTGCCACTGGTCCAGTTCAGTAAATGCTAGGGGGCTGCTACGTTAGTCAGAGGCAAAAAGTGTATTTCAAGTTTGCCTTCATTAAAGCAGTGCAGTACAGTTTTCTTCTCCAGTTTCTGGCTTGCACAGGGCCTTGGACTGGACTGATTCTTCTTGTTGAAGCTCGGCTTGACCTGGGATGGAATGCCAGAGGTGTACATCACTGATGTACAAGAGGGAAAGACAGTGATGCACTGGAAGGGGTTGTTTGTGCTGCTGCTGAAGACTCTCATTCCCCTCTCACGCAAGAAGCTCATGATTTTGAAGTGACACCACCCTCTTGGTTATGTCCCCACACAGTATTTGCTTCACTGAAGGCTTTACTTCACTGAAGGCTTTACAACCTTTTCTTCAGGCCCAGGTCCTGCCATAGTTAACCAAAGCGTTCCACTTCTGTTTAATTTTTCTTCAAGATGTAATTACTCCAATGCACTCAAGCTTGGAGCTACTCCTGAAGATCACTCAGAGGCAACAGCTGCCACACACTGTGGCTTCCCACTTGCTAGGAATTACTCACCGCAGGCGACGTGTCACAACAACTCTTTCAACACACTGCACAGATTCGCATTTCTCATATTCAAAGTCGCATTAATCTAGACTAGCTGAGACGCAGGGAAGCTGGCGTCTTTGCGCTAGTTTGCTTAGGTTGGAAAACTAAGGCCTTGATCCACACAAAGCTTAGGCAGTATCTCACTTTTGGGTATAGTGTATTCCCAAGCCTTTCAGTGCTAGACCTCACTGCTTCTTCCCTTTCCTCTACACCCCTCTCCTTTGCTGCTTCTTTACTCCAGGATCATCCTGGTGTCTCCTTCTGCACAGATCTCATCAGGCTCCTACAGTGTCCCTCTGCCTTCACGCTTCTTCTTGCTGGCCCCTGCCACATGAGCATGAAATGCAAGCCAATGCCACCTCCACTCTGCTCTGCTCTGTGTTGTGCCTGGTTGGACCGAGCAGGAGCTGGTGATCCATAACTCAGGATGCATGTATGTTGCTCACCTTGGGAAATCAGGATATGCCTCAGAGAAAGCACCAGGCTGAGCAGGGATGTGGGTATGATTGCATTAAGTTACCACCTTAAAAGGTGGAAGGTCTGTAGCAGGTGATGGTTATCTGGGAGGTGGACACTGAAGAGCCAAAGCTGAGGACAGCTTCTCAGGGCTGTACTCTAACCTCCAGTTCATCTAACCGCAGCTCCTCACAGTAAATACTACAATGGAAAGCCTGTCATAACTAAGCAGTGAGGTGGATAAAGCTTTCTATAAGCAGTTGGGAGAAATCTCTCAGTCACTTGCCGTTGTTCTTGTGGGGGACTTTAACTTCCCGGGTATCTGCTGGGAATACAACACAGCAGAGAAGGAACAATCCAGGAGGTTCCTGGAATGTGTGGAGGATAACTTCCTCACACAGCTGGTAAGTGAGCCGACCAGGGAAGGTGCCCTCCTGGACCTGCTTCTTGTGAACAGGGAAGAACTTGTGGGGGAAGTAAAGGTTGGAGGCCGTCTAGGACACAGTGATCATGAGATGATTTGAGTTTTCGATTCTTGGAGAAACAAGGAGAGGGGTTAGTAAAACTGTCACCTTAGACTTCTGGAGGGCAAACTTTGACCTGTTCAGAACACTGCTTGACAAAATTCCTTGGGAGGCTTCCCTGAAGGATATAGGAGCCCAGGAAGGCTGGACATACTTCAAGAGAGAAGTCTTAAAGGCATAGGAGCAGGCTGTCCCCGTGGGCTGAAAAACAAGTAGGCAGGGAAGGAGACCGGCCTGGCTAAATAGGGACCTTAGGCTGGATCTCAAGAACAAAAGGAGAGTCTATGACCTTTGGAAGAGGGGGCAGGTCTCTCATGAATGCTGTAAAGATGCAGTGAAGGTATGCAGGGAGAAAATTAGGAGAGCCAAAGCGCAGCCAGAGCTCAACCTAGCTACAGCTGTTAAGGATAATAAAAAATGTTTCTATAAATTCATTAACAACAAAAGGAGGATTAGGGAAAATCTCCCTCCCTTATTGGATGCAGAGGGAAACATAGTCACAAAGGATGAGGAAAAGGCTGAGGTGCTCAACACCTACTTTGCCTCAGTCTTTAGCAGTGGAACTAGCTGTTCCCTGGGCACCCAGCCTCATGAGCTAGGAGACAGAGAGGGGAAGCTGAATGAAGTCATCACAATTAAAGAGGAAGTGATCAGTGACCTGCTACACCACTTGGATGCACACAAGTCTGTGGGACCGGATGGGTTACATCCAGGAGTGCTGAAAGAGTTGGCAGACATGCTCGCCAAGCCACTTTCCATTATTTACCTGAAGTCATGGCTACCTGGGGAGGTCCCAATGGACTGGAGGGTAGCAAATGTAGCACCCATCTACAAGAAAGGCAGAAAGGAGGATCTGGGAAACTACAGACCTGTCAGTCTGACCTCAGTACCAGGGAAGGTCATGGAGCAGATCATCTCGAGTGCCATTACAAGTCATATAATTGGACAGCCTGGGGATCAGGCCTAGTCAGCATG
>VWZL01005951.1:0-119473 GCA_013396915.1 Stercorarius parasiticus | reverse complement strand
TATATATATGAATATATACAAAAATATGGAGAAATACCAAGTTAGGCAAAAAATAAATTTAAATGGAACTACAGGATCCGTTCACTGTCTTTATTTGTAGGGCTTATCACCCTAGGTCAAAGTGTGACAAAGCTAGTTTCTGTCTAGTTCGTCATGTTGTCTAATTTAGAGCTTCCCAAGCTTCTTATAACCAGGTTTTTCTATAATGTGATCTTGTAAATAATTGAAGAGAATTAAACATGGCTTCATTAAATCTTCCTTCAAAGCTGCCCACTGATAGGAAAATTTTGTCCAATGCATGAGGTCCTTTGAAGCTTAAGTCTGAGTATCGATTGTAGATACATTAATACAATCCAATATGCATTTCAAGAACATATGGTATTTTAGAGAACATTTTCAAGGTATTTCTACCCGGGATATTACCAAATTATCAAATGACCTAAAAATTGTGTCATCCTTTTCCTTCCTTCAGGGCTTCCCAACTGCTGTATTAGTTTGAAATTTTTACCTCTTGCTTATTCCTTTTCCTTGCTGTTGAAAACAAGAACATAAATGAATCATGTGAGCAAAACAGGTTCCTGTGATTCAGTATTATTTGTCCATTCAGAGCAGGAGGCCATTTACTACTTGATGAAAGTACCATCAGGGTTGAAGTCACACTGTTTGTGATTTCTGTGCCTAGGATCATGAATCATGTTCTACCCTCAGATTTATACACCATACAGTATGCCTCTCCTGGTTTTGCCTGGCTAGACTAGACATGTTAAAATATTTATCTAGGAATACTAGAAACAGTAGGACAGAATATTGAAAATGAAAGCCTGCAAACACAGTTACTTCACCTGTGTGAAATGCTTTAACAGGCTAAACTAAATCATGACAACACAAATTTTTTATTGGTCTGAATATGTAATAAATGCTTATCTTGGTGAGAAAAAAGATCCTTCTAGTCCATTACTCTAGTAGCGATAAGATGAAATGCTGTTTGGGGAGTGTACGCAAGGCTGGCTGCTTTGTACAGACAATTCTCTCCATACCCCATGGCATCCACAACGGGTAGCCATGGTCAGTCTTGGACCACTTTCTCTGAGTCAGAAGAGGCTAGGTACGCTCTGCTCAACAGGAGGAGATGCACTTCCCGCTACCACTAACCTACTCCACCTCACAAAATCACAAGACCAGCTTGACCTCCCAGATGAAATAGGAAGGTCCCTCTACCACTTTGCCACAGAAAGAAGTTACACTCATTGGCTTTTAGCTCTCAGAATCTCTTTTAGAGGAGGTTCTGTAAAACAGTTGCTTGCCTGCTCCGAGTGTTTCATGACCTTTTAGATTTTATTTGGACTCTATTTCTAAGATTGCTGACCTGAACGGTTATCTAAACCTGATGTGCCCACAAAATAAACTGTTTAAAATTTTTTAAAGCAATTATAAATTCATACAAATGTAATATTCTGATAAGCAAACTCTTGGGATTTAGAAGAACTTTCATTTGTTTTAATAGAAGACTTAAAAAAATATGTTTCCAAAGTCCAGAAAAATATGTATCACATCTGTATTAATATATAACAGACTTATTTTTACGTTTCTAATGCATCCAAGGCTGATATGACACAGGGTAGTATGACAGTAGAAAAACTTTGTGTCAAAACACCAAGATACAATCTTAAACAATTAACTAAAATGTAAATATGAAATTGTACAAAACTTCCTTACATAGTAGAGAACTATAACTGTATTATTTCAAAGTAAACAAGTTCAGAAGCCAATGAACAATTTGGTTTTAGGCCTGATCTGAACTCCTAAAAAGGAAGTGTGGGAGTTGCATCTATAATTCCCTCTGGATAATTTTTCCTTCTGAATGCCTATGGTACTGTTTGTGCATCTATTGTGTAACGCTGTCACCATGGGTTGCAGTTGTGGGTTCCAAAGAGTTAGAAATGTACTATATTTATGACACAATATTTGCAAACGTCCAGAAATTTTGCCAGCTTCTCTGCAATTTGTTTTAAAATTTCACAGATGTTAACATGATCAGTGTTGATGAGGTTGTGAAGGTTCAGGGTTATACATTCTGTACTGATTCCTAGTGCAGGAAATGATTCCGCAGTGTTTAACTGCCCAAGGAATCTTTATCTGAGTCCTTCATCTCCCAGTGTGGTTGTTTCTCATCCAATTGGGAAAGAATTGTCTTTTGTCATAGACAGTGACAATTTCCCTGCCTCTTAGGCCCCTTCTCTGTTGGATAAGTATTGTGTATTTGTCTTTCTTTCAGATTTCTTTTTTCTTATTCTGTTGCTGTCACAAATGTCTATGTTACAGTCTTCCTTCTCATGTTTTACTAATAAATTTTCCAGTACTTCAGTACAGCCTTTTATCTTGGAGACTTTTCTACACTCTTATTGTCTGCTTTCCTAGTAAGCTCATTCTAACTGTTCTAAGTACCGACTTCCTTAGACCCAGTTGCCTTTTCTCACATCCATCACATTATGCATTAATTTTTGTTTACTTAATTCCCAGGATTTCTTCAGGGAAGACAGACATCTGAAGAATTTTCCTGAAATATCCATTAGATATGCAGCTACAAAATGGCAGATCTCTTTAACATACATAGTTTGAGATTTATCAGGGAGCTGGTAATTTTTGTTAAATTAACTTTCTTATGTACTTGATTAATTCCTACTTCCTTTCAACTTCTCATCTTCCTCCTCCTTTTTCTTTTTTTTCCTTTGGCCAAGTGATAAGCTATATATGCCCTCAAACAGAACTTCAGTCTTGGTATCCATTATGTCTAGTATTCAAGAATAGATTTCTTTTAATCAGTGTCCTTGTTTCCCATAGGTGAATGTGGTTTTACTATGGGAAGCTATGCCACATTTGTGATCATTCTTCTAGTACTGCTACTTCAACAACAAAATACATATGTTGATAACATAGATATACACTCCTCATCCTAGTTTTCTTGGAACTCCTCTTTTGCTTACTGTTATTTTTATTATTCATCACTCTTAGAGGCACAGACTACTCTTCTGGCAGCTTCAGGTAATATATTTCTAGTTGGTCAATTGTTCAGAAGTCACTCAAGAACAGTAAGTCTGTAAGTACTCTCTTCAGTGTCAAAATTTCTAGCAACACAATATAGTTCTTATATTGAGCAATGTCTCAATATTGTGAAATGATACAGACAACTTAAATTCTACTGCACAATATAACACATTTCCCCAGACAACGACAAACTCCCTCACTGTAACATGAAGGCATATTGACCCACAAAAACACCTATTATTTGTTCGCATGCATTTAAATAATTGGTGCACCTTTAAGAAAGGAAATGCACAACTAGAACATGAAATCATGTGGTCAAATTCATCTTACATAGTGGAGATTAAAAAAAACGCCAAAACATAGAGGAACAAATTCACACAACACTACAACACTTACTAGTTTCTGTAAATAAGCTACTGAAAATGGTAAAAAAGTGTTGAGGATGATAATGCGCTGCACCTTTTGAAATCCACAACAAGGTCAGTTTGTTACACACAAAAAAAACCCAAAAGTTTCTGTTGCTATTAAAAGAATAAAATAGTATCCAAAGGGAATGCAGCAAGAGATTCTAAAAAAGAGTCATGAAACTCACTTAAATATTTTACAGTAGAAAATTGAATAGGTGAAGCACATTATTTGGTGGTCAGCTATAAACATTTTCAAATAAGAAATGGTGAATACTGCATTAACTCAAAACATTATAGAAAGAACCACACAAATAACTTGTGGTACTTCTAATTCTCTCTTTTGAAAGCAATTGGTTATTGATGAACTCGTACATGGGAGACTGGTTATAGAACAGTTTTATCATCTTATACCCTCTTACAAAATTTACCAGACAAACATGTTAGTAATACATTGTGAGGGTAAGAGTCTTTGCACCAGAGAGAAATACATTTAGGAAGACTTATGGAATCATCTGGGTTGGAAGGGACCTTCAAGAACATCCAGTCCAATTATTAATATAACACTGCCAAAACCACCACTAAAACATGTCCCTAAGCGCCACCTCTACCCATCGTTTAAATACCTCCAGGGATGGTGATTCAACCACTTCCCTGGGCAGCCTGTTCCAATGTTTGATAACCCTTTCAGTGAAGAAATTTTTCCTAATATCCATCCTAAACCTCCCCTGGTGTAGCTTGAGGACATTCCCTCTTGTTCTATCACCCATTACTTGTGAGAAGAGACCAACCCCCACCTCACTACAACCTCCTTCATCATAATACCTCTCTGTGCAATCTTTGACCTTGGCATTTTTGCAAATCATTGCAGTTTCTTGTATGTGTGCTAGCATTCTTTGTTACCCACAGCTCTATGCACTAGCTGTAATACATTTATAAATGTATTTCAAAATGCTCATACTATCCAAAGTAACTTTAGGCTACTATTTCTGTTGAGTAGATGGACTAAACATTACTTGAGAGTTGCTGGGCTTCACTTACAAGTACAATAATGAAGCTCAACAAAGTGAAATATTAAAGGGTCATTATTAAACCTCAAAGTTGCATATCAAGACATAATAAAATAAAGCTCTCTGGACAGATTAAAATTATTTACTCAGAATAAAATAAAATAAAATCCAAATCAAATCAAATCAAATAAATTACTTATCTTACTACTTCAGTAAACTATTTCATAATGAATTCCAATAACATCTGGAAAACCTAAGTTTGCAAAGATAAAAGAAAACAAACTGGCACAGTAACACAGTTAGTGGTACACCCTACAAAATGTGCAAGAACATACTGTTATGAGCAAACTGAAGATATTCAGGTATAAATCACATTATGGTTTCCTTAAGAAGAATAAGTCTATCTGCCACAGTAATTTACACACCCTAGATGTCTAAATGTAGGTATTTTAACTCTTTTAATGTCTGAAGTTGGGTGAGAAAATGTCATAACAACCTAATATGACTGCATAAATTCTAACTAGGATGCTGAAAAGCTAAGGAGAACATTTCTATTAACAGGCACATTAAATCACATGCTTTGCAGAAAAATAAATAATTTACCACATAATGGTAATGAAAAATTACCCTATTCAGTGAGTATTCTTGCTTCTGTGAATATTACAACAAGGAAGACCAGTCTTTTCCTTTAAAATTGTTTCACTGAATTTTAAAGGTGATTGGCTTTGAAGTAATGAATTCAGAAAATGAAAGAAAGCTTTTTAACAGGTTCTTTTCATGGTTTTGTTTTTTCTCATGTTTAAAAACTGGTGTCCAATGCTGATCTTCTTCTATAGGACTTTGACATCTGCCCTTCCACCATGACAGAATATTAGCGCATTGCAGAACAGTGTCTCAGCCTTGGAAATCTTATGTCCTTTATGTGAGAGAGCAGATGGAGTACATGGAGCTCTGCCTGGGGATGGATGAGGAGCCAAGGGAGGGCTCATGAGTTAGTTTTAGAGGACAGGCAAAGGTGATATTATAGTGGGTGTCTGCTACAGGCCACCTGACCAGGAAGAACAAGTGGACGAGGCCCTCTACAGACAGATAGGAGCAGCCTCACATTCCCAGACCCTGGTCCTCATGGGGGACTTCAACCACTCAGATAGGTGCTGGAGGGATGACACAGCAAGGCATAAGCAATCCAGGAGGTTCCACGAGTGCATTGGTGGTAACTTCTTTTTTCAAGTGATAGAGGAGCCAAGGAGAAGAGGTGTTCTGCTGGACCTCCTACTCACCAACAAGAAGGGGTTTGTTGGGGATGTAAAAGTCAAAGGCAGACTTGGCTGCAGTGCCCATGATATGGTGGAGTTCAAAATCCTGAAGGCAAGAAGGGGGATGAAAAGCAAGCTCAAAACCCTGGACCTCAGGAGAGAAGACTTTGGCTTCTTCAAAGATCTGATCAGAAAAGTCCCACAGAATGAAGCCCTGGAGGGAAGAGGGGTCCAAGGAAGCTGGTTAATATTCAAAGATCATCTCCTCCAAACTCCAGAGTGATACATTCCATAAAAATTGATGTCAGGCAAAAGCATCAGGAAGCCTGCGTGGACAAACAAATAGCTCCTTGCCAAATTCAAACACAAAAAGGAAACATACAGAGGGTGGAAGTAAGGGAAAGTAACCTGTGAGAAATACAGAAACGTTATCTGAGCATACAGAAAGTAAATTAGGAAAGCCAAAGCCCAGATGGAATTAAGTCTTGCCAGGGACGTCAAAGACAGTAAGAAGGGCTTCAATAAGTATATTGATGACAGAAGGAAGACTAGGGAAAATGTTGGTTCATACCTCAATGAGACAAGTGACTTGGTTACACAGGATATGGAAAAGGCTGCTTTCGCCTCAGTCTTTACTAGCAAAAGGGATCTTCAGGAATCCCAGGTCCCATAGACCATGGAGAAAGGCCAGAACAAAGATCTACCTTTGGTGAAGGAGATTCAGGTCAGGGAATACTTATGCAACCTAGACATACATAACATCATGGGCCCTGATGGGATGCACCCGTGAGTGTTGAGGGAGCTGGCAGATGTCATTGCAAAGCCACTCTCTGATCAATCATGGCAACTGGGAGAAGTGCCCAAAGATTGGAGAAAAGCAAATGCCACTCCTATCTTCAAGAAGGGCAAATACGAGAACTAAGGGAACTACAGGTTGGTCAGCCTCTCCTTGGTTTCTGGAAAGGTGATAAAGCAGCTAATCCTGGAAACTATTTTGAAGGCACATGAACAACAAGAAGATCATCAGGCATAGTCAGCATGGCTTCACTAAGGGGAAATCATGTTTCACCAACTTGATAAACTTCTATGATGAAGTGGCTACAAAGATGACTAAGGAACTGGGGAATCTCTTTTATGAGGAAAGGCTGAGACAACTGGGTCTGTTTAGCCTAGCAAAGGCTCGGGGGGTATATATTTTTAATTTATATAAATACCTGAAGGGAGAATGCAAACAGGAAAGAGCTAGGATCCTTTCAGTGTTACCCGGTGACAGGCAATGAGCACAAACTGAAGCACAGGAGGTTCCTTCTGAATATAATGAAATACTTTTTTTTTTACTGTGAGGGTTACTGAGCACTGGAACAGGTTGCCCAGAGAGACTATGGAGTCTCCATCCTTAGACATATTCAAAAGTTGTCTGTATACAGTCCTGAGCAACTGGCTCTAGGTTGCCCTCCTTGAGCAGGTTGCTTGGACCAGGTGACCTCCAGAGGTCCCTTCCAACCTCAACCATTTAGTTTGGTTATGTGTATCCAGCATGAGGCACATCTTATATTGTGACAGCAGTGCAACATAAAAGAGTCTTATCTTCTGCCTTTCCCTCCACTTTCAAACACATGTCCTTCTTGAACATTACGCTACTGGAGTGTTCAGTTTCCTGGCAAATGACAGGAATTAGCAACCAACCCATGGTCTTATCCCTTACCACTTCAGAAATAAGAGAAAAAGATGAAATAGGTGAGAACAGGCAAACAGTGGAAAAGTTTGGGAATATTTCATTTCTTGATGCTTTCATGCATGCAATATTTTTAAAGCCTGAACTTAAAAATGACTTTGTTTCCTTTCATGCATATTTAGAATGTCATCAAGGCAAACTCTTTTATTTCTACTTATAATCACATTGTAGAGCAGATTTTTTTTTCACATTTTTATTTTTATTTTAAAAGAGTGAACATAAATTTGAGTTCCTTTTGGATCTTTTTTTCTGTTCAAAGACATCTTTGATTGGCCCTGTCCAGAAGGTCAATAATGATAAAAAGCATGAAAACAGTTACATTAATTCAAAGTATCAGATGGATGAAAAACACTCATAATGGCAAAATTAAGAATAATCACTAATGAGATGATAATCTCATATATGACTGTTACATTCTTTCTATACTTGTGTAAGTAACAAGTGATAGGACAAGAAAAATGGCTTCGAGTTGTGCTAAAGGAGGTTGAGACTAGATATTAGGAAAAATTTCTTCACCAAAAGGTTGTCAAGCATTGGAACAGACTGCCCAGTGAAGTGGTTGAGTCACCATCCTTTGAGGTATTTAAAACTGTAGATGCGGTGCTTAGGGATGTGGTTTAGTGGTGGACTTGGTGTTGTTAGGTTTACAGTTGGCCTAGGCGGTGTTAGGTTTATGGTTGAACTCAATGATCTTAAAAGATCTTTTCCAACCTAAATGATTCTATGATTCTATATCATTATTCATCTCGGTCTCTGTCCCAGTGCTGCATCTCATGTCTAAGGATTTATAATTTTGTACTGCCTTAGACTGTCTTATCAGTGTTATAAGGATACACTGAAAACATTATCAAACAGCGAATACTAACAGGACAATCACAATATACTTGATTTTTAACAGGTTTTCTTTGGTAAATAAAAATGCATTCAGACATGAAAGAAAGAAAAAAAATGTTTATACTAAACTTCCTCAAATTTTAAAAAAACATTATTTCTCATCTGGGGACACTAAAAAAGACTCTGAAAACTGTGAATGGAAAAATATATACAAATGCTCTGGACAAGCACCCAAACATTAGACTAGCTCCTCACTTTAAATGTATTGTCTGAGCTACATTTTCTTTTCCTGTTCATTAGTACTTTTAGTCACCCAGTTCTTCATGCTGTTTTCACTTGCTTCCCTGCTGCTATGTTTTGATCTTTGCTTCCTGTCTGTCTTCCCTGCTGTTCTTTTCAACAGTGTTCTACTTTTTGTTTGATGAGCAGTGAAAATTGCAAGATTCCTGACCTCTAAAGAACAGACAGAACTTCAGAAATCAGGAATCTGAATCAGCCGAATTGTACTTGGCTGCTGATACGTGGAATACTATTAAACATCAAGGACGACTAATCGTAACAAAAAAAAGAAAAATTGTATATAAAAGGTCTTAAGCTGCATTATTGTGCATGGAATAAATTCTGACTCTGGCATTCATTAGTACACGCATTCCTGGCAAAACTTGTTTGTTTTTAATTCTGCAGAACAAAAGCAATTTCAAGTTAAAGGCTGAAGTAATTTTTTCTCCCAATTACAAAACTTCTAGAAAGAAGGGGTTATCATTTACGGTATCCAAATTATTATTACTTTCTTTTTCCTTCCTCCATGTGGACAATAAAAGTGGAACATTATGCACAACAGATGGTGGTGCTTTCATGATTAACTTGCATAGCCCCTGTGCCTTGAATAACATAAAGATTTCATTTTTCTGAAAGCTTGTCTGGTTTGTCAGAACATGCGACATCTAGTCTTTGGTATATGGGAATTCTGGTATATTTGGTATTCTATGTTATGTAGTACTGAAATCAGACAGACATTTTAATTAGTTTAGCATGTATGTGCATGTGAAAAAATAGTTCACGGAATGGTAACTGAAAGGTAGCATGCACATCTGTACAGAAAAGCAACAAGTTCTTTTGAGAGCATCTTTACCTGCTGCATAGCCACTTAGTTCACTTCATTTTTTGGAATCTCAGTGAAAATAAGCAAAATTTGTACTGGTAAACATGAAGAAAAAGACTTTCATGGCAATAGTTCACTTATATTCAAGTACAGGAACATTATTAATAAGCTCAGAAATTAAGTACCTTACAGCAGTTCAAGCCTCCAACACACTTTAAAATTATTTATTCTCAGGCAGCAGTGAATCAGCAGCAAGTTGGATGAGTGCAGCTTTCACTTCTAGAAAAATCTTATCTGCATAAATAATTTTCTACTTTTAACAGTATACTTTTCAAGGCTCTGAGTGCGCTAATTGGTCTTAGTTGCCTCAACCAGCCTTGCTAGCAGCCTCAGCACTGCATTTAAACTCAGGTCTAGTCACCTAGACCTTGCTGTAGACATGTCTGTATTCAATTGTCCTGGTTTTCTAATTAGAAGTTAAAATTAGAATGCTTATGGTTTTCAAATTACTTGGCAGGGAAAAGAGAGAAGTACGGTTCAATGCTTAGCGTATAATTCTAGTACAATTCCGGTAGAGCTTCAAATGGGAGATATGAACATATGTAGAAATGCCATCCTAAGCCTGGGATATATAAGCTACCTATGTCAACTGAGCAACGGCTCTTTCTCATCAGCCCTAAAGATACAGAAATCTCTATTCTATGCCCACAGATAAAACGCATTCTTCTCGTAGCAAGAAGGTTCTTTCAAGGACATGCTATGAATAGCTACCTCTCTCCAGTAGAGAATTAACAAGATCAAATACTTAGCAAATATGATCTCCCTCACTTCTTTTTTTCCTTGCAAACCCACAACAAATCTAAAAAGTCTCCTAAATTCCTACAAGAAATCTCAACCCATCTTTCCACCCAACTCCTTAGTTAAGTAGGGACAGTTTGAGGTCCTGATGAGAGTAGGATTAGTGGGGATAGCAAGTTTTGAAAAAGGAGTTACCTGTAGACATCCTAGCATGAAGACAGAGGTGTACAGAGTGTTACTATGAGGTGTTACATTGTACATATTAAAAACAGAATGGAAAAAAAGGAGTAAACAAGTAAGGAAAGAAATATATTCTTTCTGTTGGACAAGTGAAAATGCCTAGAAAAAGGAGGGATTTTTTTAAATTTCCCTTAGGAAAGGAGATACTTTTTCAGCTCATGTTGTCATATTTTGGATTAATCCTCCAAGTCAGACAATAACAAATATTTAATAGGTTTATAAATGTATGAAATTATGCTAATTAAGATCATAGATTCATGGAATAGTTTGGGCTGGAAGGGACCTTTAAAGTTCATCTAGTACAACCTCCCTGCAATAAGCAGGGATATCTTTAACTAGATCAGGTTCCTCAGAGCCCTGTCCAACCTGACCTTGAATGTTTCCAGGGATGAGGCATCTACCACCTCTCTGGGCAACCTGTTCCAGTGTATCACCACCCTCATAAATGTCTTCCTTCTATCTAGTCTGAATCTACCCTCTTTTAGTTTAAAGCCATTACCCCTTGTAATGGGGCTCTGTTAAAAAGTCTGTCCCCATCTTTCTTGTATTTAAGTATTGAAAAACCACTGTATGGTCTCCCCGGAGCCTTCTCTTCTCCAGGCTGAACAACCCCAACTCTCTCAGCCTTTCTTCATAGAAAGGTGTTCCAGCCCTCTGATCATTTTTGTGGCCCTCCTCCGGATCCACTCCAAGAAGTCCATGTGTTTCTTGTAATGAGGACCCCAGCGCTGGATGCAGTGCTCCAGGTGGGGTCTCACCAGAGCACAGTAGAGGGACAGAATCACCTTCCTCAATCTGCTGGCCACGCTTGTTTTATGCAGTCCAGGATGCAGTTGGCTTTCTGGGCTGGGAGCGCACGTTTCCATCTCATGTCCAGCTTTCCATCCACCATTACCTCCAAGTCCACCCCCAAGGCTCTCAATTCCTTGATTCCCCACCCTGTATTAATATCAGGGGTTGCCCTGACCCAGGTGCAGGACCTTGCACTTGGCCATGTTGAACATCATGAGGCTTACATGGGGCCACTTCTTGTGCTTGTCTACGGCCCTCTGGATGGCATCCCTTCCCTTGGCTGTGTCAACTGCACCATTCAGATTAGTGTTGTCTGCAAACTTGCTGAGGGTGTACTCGATCCCACTGTCTATGTCATCAGTGAACATCAGTACTGGTCCTAATATGGACCCCTGAGGGACACCACTTGTCATGGCTCTCCATCTGGACATTCAACTGTTGACCATTACCCTCTGGATGCAACCATACAACCAATTCCTCATCCACAAACAGTCGACCCATCAAATCCATATCTCTCCAATTCAGAAGGAAGGATGTTGTGGGGGATCATGTCAAAGGCCTTACAGAAGTCCAGACAGATGACATCTGTAGCTCTTCCCTTGCCCACTGATGTAGCCACTCCATCTTAGAAGGCCACTATGTTGGTCAGGCAAGACGTGCCCTTGGTGAAGCCAAGATGATGCCACTTGCCAAAATTATTTATTCATCTTACATGATACTGGTATGTAAGTAATAAATCTTTAGTTGTACATATTCTTGAATATTTGAGGGAGAAGAAAATGCTATGAGGACCACCACAGGTTCCTGGATCACTAGAACATCAATTTCAGGTTGTCCTTCTACTATCTGTATTTCAAGGTATCATACATCATGAACACTATTTATGTAATCATTTCACATGTATTTCCAAATAAATGTCCATGTCAAGTAACTTGCCTCACTTTTACACGTCAGAGTGTTTATTTTCAGGATGTAGAACTTTAAGCTAAATCAAATCCACATTTGGTTCGTATTTTGAAGGCTTACTTGAAAATAAATAAAATAAATAGAAAATTATCTTGCATATAAAGTATACAAAGTCATAGTACACATCTGTATTTAGTGAATAAAAGTGAGGATACAGCAAGACAAAATATACAGTAACATGCAAACAGTATGTCAGCTGAAGTGTTCTGTTATTCTGTCTCATTCAGACAAACTGGCTTTTTATTAGGTACACCTGCATCAGTAGATTTCTTTGGCTGAAAGATCCACAAATCTGTTAACATGCAGGAAGTCAGTAACCTTCTCCAGACTCTTAGATGTTGTGTTTGAGTTTCTCTATCATCCTCAGAAATAATAAATAGTAGTTGCTAGATGTGAAGTCAAGCCTTTCAAAATGGAGAATGCTCTTCTAGCTGAGGTCAGAACAAGTATCCAATGTTAACTGTCACAGCATTGCTCATGGTCCTGCAGCAAAAGAAAATTGCTTAGTTGTTCATAAAGTAAAATTTGCACTAGGTTCCTGTTAGCAGTTTCTTTCCACTCCTGTAACTGTGATCTCTTAACTGTAACGATCTCTTTTCTCTCCCTGGGGTTTTAATGTGAACAATAATTTAACTAATCAAGATTCAGATGGGAATACATATCCTTAATATCACCTACTGTTTGGAAATACAAATACCATTCTTTATTCAAGACATTTTTCTGCAGGTTTTTAAATACCTTGGTCTAATTAGGACATGTGGAGTATTATGCAATGTTTCTTTAATCTTCTGTCTGGGGCTTTAAAATGATTACTGATACTAAATGAAGTTCTGACAGTGACACAGCTACGATGCTAAGATTTTGTTTTCAGTAACATATTTAGAGAAGTGTATTAGTCTCACAGTATTCCATCTATAGAAGTAGGAATGGTATACATTTTATTGGTAATCACAGTTAGTTCATGCTAGGTTTTTCTAAAGTCATATTCTTCTGGGAGACTCGGCACTGAGGCTAACAATTAGAATGTAAGTGTTGAATTAAGCATTGACTCATTCTGCCTTAATGAAATTATTCCATTTTGATATTAATGCAGTTGAGTACCAATTGACTACTTTTTTACATTCAAGTAAAGGCAGATTCTAGATTCCTGAATAGCTAACGTGGCTGAAGGCATATAAATCTATGCCTGCACTGCCTCTGCCCCTGCCCCTGTTGTGCTTGATTCCTTAATGTTTTTTGATGTTGCACAGGACTTTAGAACAGTGAAGAGGAGACAGATAATTATCCCACTTGCATTTAACATGGCTATTTGATGCAAAAAGCATGAAGAAGGGGTGTCCCTTTGTATCAATTCACTGGATACACAGAGATTTGTTGAGTTCTGTCCCTTTTGTAACTACCAAAGCATTTGAAGAGGCACTCTGAAACCTCTGACCCCCTCAGGTCCTGGAATCATTAATAGGTAAGTTATTTTGTAAACCTGCCTACATTCATCTTGAGCTCTGACTATGAATCCCATCCACTTTTGCAGCGAGCAACATCAAAACATTTCTAGGAAAGACTAAAGGTTTTCAACTTATAGCAATCTTAAAGAGTGCTATAAGTGCAGGACATATCATCACAGGAATCTGTAACTCAAGTATCCCTACAAACACCCTCAAGCATGCCAAGTAATAAGGCGTGTGAGAGTGTTATTGTTACGGCCTGGAGGTTGCCCTTGGCATCACTGTATGTCTCTTGTACTATGTCCTCTCAGAATTAGTGAATCCTTGCTGTGCATTGTTAAATCTTGGATCCAACTTAGAACTATCAGTAGCAAAACTGTCACTCTGACCAAGGGACGCACGTTGAATATTTTTCCTTACATGTTTCTTTTAGTTACAGTTTTGAAATTGACAGCAACACCAGGTTTTTGATGATTTGAGATTTTTTCTAAGAAAGCGCTTTTTAACTCACTAAGGAATTTAACAGATTCACCTAAGAGCAAGAACAGAAGGTGAGGGGAGAAGAGAGCTCCAAGTATACTAAATATGCATCTAGTGAATTATATTCTTTCAACGCACTTACCTGCAGCTGTGTGCAATTTGCATAATGGAGACTACAGCATCAGAAGGATAAGACCAGTGCGGATATTGGAAGGAATAATAATGTTATTTATTAATTGCATAGAATATCCCATTGATTGTGTTTTACTAGGATGTTGAATTTGGCTTGTTAATAGTTTTCATTTCTTGCTCTTGTTTAATTTTCAAATAGATAAATTTTGTGTGCAGACTTTTTGAGATTCTTACATGGAAGATTTTTTTACATATTTATTTTAAATGCATATAGTGTGGTGTGACGACTAATGCAGTTCCCTTTCTGAAGTTGTATCAGACAAACAGCTGATCTGAATCCCTAATTACAGCCCCTGTGGGGGGCAGGAAAAGTCTACATTTTCAGGTCACCCAACAAGGTAGTTGCATACTTAATCCATCTCCCTGATACAGCAACTTGTGATTCATAGAGATCCATCATCTTTTCTATGAACTGTTTTTCTCTGTTCCTTGTGATATTTTGCAAGCGTGTCTTTGTATAAAGATTTTAGTGTCTAGTGTAAAGATTAAAGATCACCTATGCTGCAACATGAAGAATTTTGTACAATAGGAAACGAGTATTTTCTTTAAACCTTTCTTACTGGCATCTGAAACTCCTGGTTCAATACATTCCCTTTCTGTAGGTGCTAAGGAATAAAATGGATTCTAGGGAGTAAATTTCATGAGATTATGATGAAGGAAGGAGATATGTAATAAGCCAGGAACAGAACATTCAGCAGTAAGCAAGCACAACCTGAAACCTCAAACATAGTAAACCTGAAACCCCTGTCCAGTATGAACAGTCTGAAATGGAGAAAGAGTGGCAAACAGGGTGCTGTACTCTGGTTATACCTGTAGCTTTAGCAACCTGATTCAAGCATTCAGAAAGCGCTGGTCCATCATCATGGCAACAATGAAGAGGAGTCTCCAAAGAAGCATTACATTCAACAAAACATACACATTACTTACCTGCCTTTTTTAATATCAACTATGGAGGGCAACACAGTCACAACTTCAGAAAAATGAAACTACTACACTGCATCAAGATGCCAAACTAGGAATAGTTGTATTTTATCTTGAAATAAGACTACTTAAAACTCTGCAACTTTCCCACAGAGCTACTGGTATGCTCTGAGTGGTATACGATTTACTTTTCAACAGTCCCTTAGGCCTAAGGAGCCTCAGATAGACCTCCTCCATTCATAGCGCGATCCACCCTACTGAACTTATGATGACTGTAGTATAGACACCTGCATCTGACCTGTTCACTCAGGATCATTTTATATTTGATGGAGAACAGTAGCTATTTTCATAGTGTGATTCCTTCAGCTTACTTTGGACAACTACATGAAGGAAATTCTAGCACAGTCAAAATTTTAGCATTCTCAAAATATCTCTATTTATTGCTGACAGAAGGAGCTAAGGATGACTGCAGATATTGACATCGGATGGATGAGTTCCACTTTCAGTTTTGTCACATGGACATGTTGTTATGACTGGACCTGAAGTAAGTTAGCCATGGTCTGAGTAGAGGGTTGTATCAGAAGACCTCCAGAGGTTCCTTCCAACCTAAATTATTATCTGATTTTCTAATCCTAGGACTTCTAGATCCAAATTGGACACGTTTTCATTATGATCACTTTAAGAAGCTACATAACTTCTTTGTCATTTATACTAAATATTTTAATAAAAAAGAACTAATGACATCTCTCCATGTGCTGAAAAGATAGTTGAGGACTTAATAAGAAACCTAATTTCGTAATCACAATAACAGAAGTAGAAGCACAAAGAAGTTATTCCTGTGATTTGGCTACAGTCAGGTAACTACTTTTATTTTAAGGGTTTGGTTATATGTATTACTTTTCAGTATATTCTTAAGCATTTTGAAGTTCTTATGCATTTTGAAGTGCATATAACATAAAAGCAAACTAAAGTAAACCATGTTGCAAAAAACCCTATCTGAAAGAAATCTTTCTGTTGTATCTGGCACTTGTTTGAGCCAAGATTTTGTTGTGATATTGGGATTTTGCTCACTTTTATGCATGTCCTTATTCCATTTACAAGTCATACATTTTTATGGTTAATGATCATACCAGGCTTACACAGTAGCAGAACAGATGACTCTTAATCATCACTGTTGTGCATTAGGGAGAAACCTGTCTCTGCGCTACACAATCTTTTCTTTCCAGTACTGAGAATATGATTCTCATTAAACAACTAGTTTAAAACATTTTATTGTGTGTTAGCTAATGCTACTAGAATTTACTTTGAGATGAGTCCTAAGTCAGTTTGGGAACATAAAAGTGTAAGCCTGTGAAGCATAGATGCTGCTTTATTTGAAAAAAAAGGATATTTGGGGGGGAAAAAAAAAAAAAGTGCAGCACTTAAACTGCAGTGCCTGATGGAAGGAACTGAAAGCAATATACTGCATATCCAAAGACCAAACTTGTCAGTAGTTGTTTATGACTAGTGGTAGCCATAACCTTAGTAACTTGTTTGTCTTTTTAAAACAAGAAGCTCAAAAGCCTGTTCTATTTTCTTAAAATAAATTCAAAAAGATACATCCTTTTTGGCCAGTTTAGTTTTCTAGTAAATACCATTTACTCCAATGGAAAAAAATAACAGGGATATACTTCATTCATTTTTTAAAAGTATCTAATTCTTTTCAATTCCATAATTAGAACAGCAGTAACAAAGGGCAGGGTGCTAATAATTTCATGAAGTTACCTCCCTAATGAATACTTTTTATGCTGTATTGATTTAATATCTCTTGGTCAGTGGTTCTAAAATACTCGCTATAACCAAAGGTTTGTTTTTCTGTTATTGAAAGCAGTGAGATAAGTATCACTACACTGAGGGAGAGACCAGACTACACAAACAGGGGAGGACATAGTGCTGCTGCTTGATGAAACTCAGGGAACACTGATCATTCTGACCATCTCTTTTTGACATCTAGCAGTCTCTATTGTATGTTTGCTGATGAATGCTTTTTCAAGCTGGTCACCTGAAGCTGCTGAAAGTAAAGACATCTGCCATTTTTATGCTTATGTGGTCTTAAACAAAACTCCCTCTGTTGTTCACTTGACAGAGGAGAATACAGCTCGTCTTACTGCAGAAAGCCTGGGACCAGACTTTCAACATCAAGTCTTTTTGTTAGACAATACTTTTTCCATGATCAAAGCACACAAGGGATGTGTTAGTCACATTCAAGTTTGTGTTCACTCTCCTTTACAGACAATGGAAAAGAAAAGGAATAAATGCATTCAGCCTAAAGAAACAATCTAATTCTTTTCTAGAAATCTGATTTTTACTGGAGACCACAATTTCTGATCAAAGATATAAGTAGCAGCATTTGTTTAAACTCTTCTGTTGCCACCCAGTCCATTACAAATGTTTTTTTCTTTGAGGTTTTCTTTAATATTTTATTCCTAATGTAACTTTTCAATAGATTATTTTCTTACTTTTTTTTTCCCTAAAGCCAATACTAAACTGAAGAAATATATCATGTTTAGAAATGCAGTCACTGAAATGCAGTCACATTCATAAGCACATGATTACTGATGATTGAGGAATATTGTAAGCCTCTTATGTTTTCCCTTATTGACCAGTATGGTGTTCAGTACATTGATTCATTAGGTGTATTAAAAACAACTGCCAGATTAGTAAATTCTTTTTTGTTTGGAGAACCATGTTTGCAGCTACTGAAAACTGGTCTGTGAAAACTGAGTGTGTAAAAACTACTTCTGTGTACAGAGATAAACATTTATAGTTTAACGTCATCATCAACAGTGTATTTTGAATGTATACAATTGCATTTGTTCATTGTCATGTAATATCATATTATTAAATTGCTTTCATTTGCTTTTTATTGACTATTAGAAACTTCTTCACTAAAACTGTAACTTGCCTATATGCTGAATTAAACTACTGAAATTTATTTATGAATGGATATATCATTTCATAGTTTTCAGCTCCCTTGAAGAAAGGTAATGAAAAATTGGGATCATATAGAAAGTTCAGACACTAATATTCAAATCTTTTGTCATTTTATTTGTATTTTTTTAAATAATACATGCGCTGCTGCTAGAATTATGAAAGATTTTTTATTACTTTTAAGAAAGTTTTATCTATGGCTACTAGTGTTCAGAATTTATCTGAGCAACCCACAGTTTTCGTAACATGGGAAATTCTTGTCGTTTTTATTGTCATCGTTATTCTACCACCCAGAAAAAAAAATTGTTATTTTTTTTATTTTATGAAGGGAAAATAGTCAGAGAAGACTAGATACTGACTTCAAAAATTCCACCAAAAAAAAATTATGCAGACTCTAATGCTCATGTTCCAGAGGGTGATTGTGACCTCCATATTAATTTCCATTGAATTCCCATAGTATCTAAAAATCTGTTGGGATCTCTATTTTTGGTCTCTCTGTGGGCTATATATATAGGAGCTCTTATTTGGAAAAGTGGAAAGAATCAGTGCACAGGCATCGATAGTCTTTTGGAGCCTTCAGAAAAGTCCAGTCAGCTAAGTATGTCCAAAACACTCAGATAACATCAGGTTTAGTTTATAGCACAGAAAAAGCAAACAGATCCACTCTTGTATAAGTGTTGGTAGTTATCATGGTAGCTAATTCAGAAATTCAGAAGCCTAGACTGAAGTATGTCTCAACCTGAGAAGGTCTAGACCAGCAGTTCCCCTTGCAAAGTCTGTGCTCTAACACCTGGATAAGTTGAGGCAAGAGTGACCTTCCATTTAATTTGCAGATGCCTTGGCTAGGTCAACAACTATGTAACAAATGATGGAAGTCAAAAGCCAGATGAACAAAATTCCTTAGCAGAATTTTAAAATTCAATTGAAATTACATCACTGCTTTGAAAAAAAAATAATAGTTGGTACTATACTCAAATGAAAATCCATCTTTCTCTATTGAAAGAACTAAAAAATATTAGATGGCTTTGACTAGAAATCTAAATGTTCTCTGTTGATATTTGAAGCTGAAATCATAGGTAATAATTTCTAAATTATATGTTCTTCTCTGGCTTTTATAACTTAAGCAAATAAATTTGGGAAGCATTTCCCAAATTACCAAGTTCTTAGACAATGTCCATCAGCTTCCATATGATGCATGAAAATTCTCCATTTATTATTTTAAAATAAGACTAAGTATAATGATATATGCAATTCTTCTGTAATACAGTCTTAAAAGAATTCTATAAAATGCCTCCTCTAAACGCGTGTGTTCTCAAACTAGCCATTTCATAAAAATACTGGGTAATTCTGTAATTATTCTGGACATTCCAACGAAGCCCATGTGTCTCATAGATATGCATCTCATGACATATGAAAAATAAATAAGGAAATAATTTTGTTCATACATATTCACTGTTCTATCTAAAAAAGGATAAATTTATACTGTGCATATTAAGTCATAACAATTTATTTACTGTGACCTTTTACCTTAAAAACTCCAGTTTCCTTCAGGATGCCAATATAGTCTTGCTTGTTTGAACATTGATTAAACATTTCCCAATATAACTGTAAGGTACGCATTCACTTTTCCCTTGTTTACCATCATCCTGATGTGCTGTTTGTAAACAATCTGTGAAATGTTTTGTGAGTATATGATAAAATATATTGTTACCACTAAAATTAAGCAATGCATATTAATAAAATCCGCTTTATTGCAGTCTATTTTATCTCCAGTTTTGGGACAAATTTATTTACTAAGAGTATACCCTATAAAACCAACAACAATTAATATAATGTTTGTCTACTAAAGAAAAAGCTACCACAGACTGGTACCCTAATTTGCGTATCCAATTCCATTATAAATAACTAGAACCAATTTATTTTCATGTGGCTTACAATTATATAAATACACATACACGTATGCATACATATGTAATATGCATATATGTATACATATTTACAATAAACTAGAATTCAACAAGCTAGTCTCACAGTCTTCCCAATCATTTAAAATAAGCATGTCAGATAATTTACATTAAGACCTTAATTATTATGCCCTCAGCATACAAATCTTATATAAAATGACATTAAACTGTCGACTAAAACAAATTTTACCACTCAGCTTTGAATCTCAGCAAGATTTTTTCAGTTTCTTGGTTTCTCCCCCCATTATTACAAAACATGATTAAACCTGAAAACACATTAATCCCTGCCATAGTTCTTTGCAATTGCATAATAGATGGATTTCTGCCCCCGTAGTTTTACATGGATGGTATGTGCTTCACCTGCTGGGGATGGGATGGCACTATCAGGATCGAGTCACTCTGCATTTCTAACAGCAGAATAATACTTTCATAATAACAAATGTGTAGATCCAGAAGAAAATCATACAATTTACTGGAATTGAGAAAGCAGCTGGGACCTTTGGCAAATGTTGCTATTCTTGCCTGCCATTGAGTGTTTATTCTAAAAGCATCTGTAGCGCTGCAGGCAACATTTCTTTCTGAGTGAAGAACCCTGTGTGTTTAGTGCTGAGTACCTCACATTTCCTTCAAAAACAGCATGAAAACTTTCCTGATTTTGAAACTTTTTCCTTTATTGTCTTGCGAATGAGGCAGAAGATAAAATCCGATAAATATAACATTGTAAATATGCTATAGGTTTTTCCATTTAGAAATGCAAAGTGATTATTGCATCAACAACAGTTTTGGATTCCCATGCTGATATTCAACTATAGAAATTAGTTAATCTACAGATAAAATTATTCTTTCTTTCTCAATAAAACTTCTGACTTCTTTGTGTCCTCTTTATTTTAATCTTTATCATGAATTTTAACAATTGTTAACATTTCTATGGAATCTTTCTGACTGGGCTTGTGGATTGGCTTGTATTCCTTTCATTTTATGTTCTTGAGAACTTGAAACAAACACCTTGAACCAAAGCTTCTAAAGAAAACTTTTGACATATGCTGAAATTTTACTCCTGTTCTACTTTTTCATCTTTTACTACACATCTTCTTGAAAAGTATATAGAACATTCTTACGTGTCCTCATCAATTGCTAGCTGCATTAGAGACCGCTAGATTTTCCAGTCTTGAAGCATTTATTCAGATTTTTCAGCACTCCTGATGGCTATGCTACACATCTGGGGGAAGTATATGCCATGTTCTCTGACCATGTAGAAACATTCTGCTACATCAGAAACACAACTTGCATGTTTGTTCACAAACCCCCTCCCCCACACTGCTCCTTTTCCAGAAAATGTCTTCAGAAAGACTTTTCATGATAATTACTTAAGAAATATATCATCTGAGTTCTGTTTCTCTTCTGGAACAAAAGAAAATGCCTTCAGCAATACTTTGCAGGTAATACGGATTCACCTTTCTCAAGATTTTTTTTTTTAATAGTCGACACTTTTTCTTATTTGTATCCTAATTTAGAAAAAATGCATACAAATGCATAAGCAGGCTATAAAGACAGTAGTTATTTCTTCTGCTGTTTTCCGTGCCCCTTCCTCTTTTCATCTCAATGCTTAAATAAGTACTGAAGAACACGTATTGAAAGGGGCAACAATCTATCCTCAAAAACCTTAATTCTCATGAAACTAATAACATCTGAAAATAATCTGGAGATTTATTTTGAATACTGTGTTGTTCCTGTGTTTAACACAAACTAGATATTTGACACAAGGTACCTTACAGTTCCATGAGACTAGAAGTTCTCCATAATTTGTAAAACTGATGCTCTTAGTAAGGTTTCTGTCAGGGAAAAAAACAAAAAAAACCTGAGGAAAACTACCAGTTCTTCATAAATAAACGTGATAATCCAACTTCATTCCTCCATTATTCCAAAATACTTAAGTAACTTTTTTTTTCATTTTTTCTTCTTTTTTTTGTTTCTGATGGGCTAAATTATTGCTGCCATAGGGAGCTTAGCTGACCATCCGAAGTCAGTAACATCAGTAAGATGTCACTTCAATTAACGTGGGAAATAATGTTGCACAATTCATATCTATAAAACAAACTAGATTGGAAATCCAAGGTGGTCTGTCATGGTGATTTGTTATAGGCATAAGAATATTACTCTTTTTGATATATGCTATTAGCCAACATTTGGAGTCCAGCAGATTGTATCAATTATGAGCAGAAACTTCCTCTAAGGAACTGTTCAATTAGATTCAGTCCTGTTTATTTATAAACAATTTTTTTTTTAACCCTGATCACCGCACAAATCAGATAAAAAGAGAATTGGAATTATGACCACAGAAACACTGAACTAAAACTGTCTGGAGAGGACTGTGTCCCTGGTATTTGCCAGGTTTTCATCCTTTCTCTGCACTTGCTTTTGTGGAGGGAATTTACTTTTCTCCCTCAAATGTCATATCCAGTACATAATATTTGTGAAATATTTCTGCACACGTAAATCACATTCTTCTCTCAGTGTTGGGTAGTACTCCATTTGTTTTGGCACTGCAGACCTTATAAAAAAAACTTTTCTTATTAAGCTTTTTTAACATGTCTAATGACAATATATAGTTGCAAGGAGAGAGCTGACATTTAAGCTGGAGTAATAACAATATCTTTGGAGTCCAGTCAGTTGTAACCTTCATGTGACATGAAAATGTGAATGTCATTGCAAAAAAATATTATTTAGAGTAAAAATCATGTAGAAAATAAACATGCTTTCTGAAGCAATGAAGGAGTGATGGAACACTATAAATAGGAAGATGAGAAAGGTATTTTGAGAAACACTGAGATACATACATAGCAAGCAGAAAGCACTAGAACTGGATCCAATTATGTGTTAATCTACCAGTGGTTAGAGTTTGATCAGCTCAAAAAATGTAGCGCTATTGTAGTCCATCAGACTACAGAGATTTAAAAGAAAGGAAAAATAATATCAACTTCAGAACAAAATCGTATATGTCACTTGTCTTGATTAATTAGCTACAAGATAAAGTTGTAATTAAGTTAAATATATCTACCTGCTCTTTAGAGTGATTGCTAACCCTACTAAAAATGTACTTATCCTCAGAATGTTCTTTTTAAGGACAACAGAAAAATTCTTTTAAATACTCCAAATTCTATTCCTTCATTTTAATGTCGATTCAGTACTTTAGAATGTAAAATCACAGATCCCTGGAACAGAATTCTTTAAATGAGTTTTCAAAAACTAGTATTGGAAACCTAAGCAAAGTTGAGACCACATTCAGTTCTGCTTAATATAAAAGTACAGCTATGTACGCTTAGTGTGACTAGTATTAGGTTTAAAAAAGCCTGTTAATGGTACTCCAGATAGAAATGGACAAAAATTAAATAAAACAACAAAACCCTTCCTTACACCATCTTCCAGACTGATTTTGTCTAAATATGGATGACTAAAACTTAGGAGCTAAGTCAGCTTCATAGAATTCCTCAATAGCTAGTGGAGAGAGAATTATTCTAGCAAGGAATTGATTTTATTTGCTCTTTGCTTCTTTTTCTCTATACATACAAATGTGGAATACTGTAGATCTAATTTGTAGGTAGACAGATTTAGGCAAACTTTGTTAGCACAGGACCTGTGTGTATTTATGAAGAATTTTTATATTTCAATCAGTTTTTATCAATATATTTACAAATTTATATATCTACCATCAGGGTAACAGATGGACAATGAGGTTGATGAACTTGCAACATAATAATAAAAGCATATATGTAAGGTCTTGAAAAATATCTACTTTTTCCCTATTTATTCATCTTTTACTGGAGAGAGGACTGAAGTCAAAACTGTCCTGCATATACAACTATTTTTGTATGAAGAACTGATTTATCTATTTTTAAATTTTAAAATTAAAAGCAGTCCTAATTTCTATATGAGCTTCTTCATTTTACACAGCACTCCATCCAAGGATCTTGCAGGAAAATGAATCAAGTTTCTTTCCTTTATTTCCAACTTATTAAGTGAAAGAACTGACATGCTACTGCTATAAGAGCTGTACATTTTCTCCAGTTTGGAAAAGTTGCACCGTTTTTGTGATAATTACAGTTTGTGATAAGGCTTTNNGGCTTTGAGAAATGTTATGGCAGTTATGAAAATACAAAGTACTAACAGAAGTTCCTGAAGGATATAGAGCTCTTTGCTTTAAATATGAACACTAACAAGCTGCAAAAGTACTCTCTCTTTATGGCTGATGTCTTTTCAGACACAATACTGTAGACATAAGTTCATATTTTTCCTTCAAATCAAAGGATATAAACCAATATTGTTTAGAGTTTTATTGCTTCAAGCATTTGCAATCAAAAAGATAGTGTTATATGTTCAGAGACTGCTTCAGGCATGATCAATTACTTTCTGAATAGATTTTACTCTTTCATCCATATAAATTATGCAGTATCTATCTGAAAAAAAAGGAAAAATTCTACTTTCTCTTGCACTGATGCATCAGTAGGGAGAACAGAGAAGAAAGTCTCTTCTCAGTAACAAACTAACAACAGAATAAGTAGTTGTCTTTTCCCCCCCCCCCCCCCAAGTAAATATAAGCCATATCTTATCACTTTACCTGCTATAGCTGCCAGTAAAATCCTGATATTTGTCCAAAGTTACCACATTGACGTACCTGAGAAATTAGCTGTTAGTTACCACACAGATATACATAACTTACCAGGTAGCATTACATATTTGTCCACAGTATTTTTCAGTCTCTGATAATGACTACTGCATTTGTAATATTAATGTAGAATTTGAACACTATATATATAAATCAGTGTCAAAAAGCAATATAATGTGACGTATGTTTTACATTGATGAGCCCAAATAGAGAAAACTGTATATTAGGTTTTTTCTCTAAAGTTTATTACAAACCAGACATTGACTTCTGCAGAAGCACAGACATCTATTCTGTAAACCTGGAATTCTCCACTGAATTTTTAACAGTCAGGATTAAAGAAGCTTAAATCTAGCAGTAATAGTTGCAAAATGATTAAGATCATCAGTTTATTAGACTTTGTTTCATGTAAGAAAAAGAAGAATGAGGAAAAAAAAAAAGGCTTAAACAGAGATGAATTTACTTAAATAGATTGACATAAACTGGCCAGTAATAAACTCAAGCTGTAAGTTATTTGGTGTCTTACTTTCAGAGTGCTGAGGTTCTGAAACAATTTTCAGATGAATTTTTTGACCTACTATTGTCCATATAATAAAACTGAATATAGCAATGAATAAATGTATATACCTGCAATAGTACTGGAAGACACCACAGATTCCTTTCATTCCTTTCTTAAAGAAATGTGATCAAAACAAATCCATCCATCCCTGGTATTTAATGAAGAATTCTCAGCAAGGGCAATACTTTCTTACTTCATCTGTCAGTACTCAAATTGTCAGTGTGCACCTGCTCAAATAGAACCATAAATATTTTTCATATTAAAGAGCATGTATTCTCTATGTTCCTACTCCCACGTCTGGTATTTTTAAAAAAAAAAACCCAAATATTCATAATCAACAATTATGTTAAAGAGATTGTGAGTTAAATTTTCAGTGAGAAAGGAAAAGACTGAAGAGAATGCATGACCGAAAGTATTATCCACCTAAATTTCTCAAAAAACCTGCTTTTGTTACAATATAATTTTGAAAGTATTTTAAGCATTTTTTTTCCATGAATATAAATACCAAAAACATACTATTCTTTGCATATCACTTAAACTCTAAGTGCATGAAATTTGGTATTACATTTTTCCTTGGTTTTTGCTACTCATTGTGTTTCTATTTTCCTTATGCGTAATTCACAGACCCACATAAATTTTTTCATTGTCATCTCTGCTCCAGATACGGCTTTCATGCTGATCTTTAGTTCAGGAGGACGTAGGACTTTTTCTTCAGTAGATTTAAGGAACCTTGATGGTCTTTAAGGAACAATTGTCCCTTGATGGTCTTTAATTTTTAGTTACTTCACATGAAATACTATACAGACACACAGTTCTCGTAAATTTAATCAAACACCAAGCCATCCCTTGACCTTTCGAGAAGCTCTATTTCTCAAAATCACACTTCAAACAACATGATGAAAAAGAATAAAAGTAAAAAAGAATCTCATACACAGTTTCCCTAAATATTATTTTACCTTAATTTTTGGAGAGAGGAAAAAGTCTGTCAATCTCTTAATGAAAATTTCTGGAACTAGATTAATGAAGTCCAATATATTTACTTCTTTACTCCTGTTCCTATTCTGAAACTTCCCAAGGAAAATGAATACCCAAATAAATCAGTTTTCATTTAATATTTCAATTGGCTTAAATTTAAGCTTAGCATGTAAACTCATTTCTATTAACAGTCGACTGTCAATATATTCCCTTAAATGTAATTTACATATGAATACTGACATCAACAAATTTTAATTATTACCAGTTGGACACCAATATTTCTAAGTTAGTATCTATATTATAAACATTGGCATTGGGAACTTTGGGACATTATCTTCAAAATTAAGTTGATACTTAGAAACTCAAAGGCCACGTATGGAGCTGAAATAGTCACAACATGTAGTCATGGATAAATGGAGATAGAATTCACCTATTTTCTATTTACACAATTTGCAATTTGCCTCTTTCTCTTTTTCATGTCTGCAACAACAAAAAGGAAAGTCTACCATAAAGCTTTGCTTGAGAAGATAACTGTAACTAGGATTTGATGTCACCATAAACAATGAAGACATTTTCAATCATCAATTTATTAAAATATACAGTATTGGTTTTGAGTACCATGTATGCTGTTAATTTATACCAAGGAGAAGCAATAACTGAATCTATGCTTGAGTCGGTAAGATAAAATGGTGTGAAAAGATCATGCAAAATTTTTTTAGTTTGTGCATCTAAAACTTTTTCTGGTCTAGCTTCTCTAAGTAATTTGCAGGGTGTTTTGTTAGGTTGGTTTTGTAGGGCTTTTTTTGTGGTTTGTTCTTTTCCCTTTGTTTAATAACAGGATTTAATAAAGAAAATGGAAAATGAGTTTAAAGACTGAGTACAGTCTTTGAAAAGCTGAGTACAGAAAAAAACCCTAGTCATCTCTAGCCAATTTAGGATCTTATTATAGATACCTTGAAGCCTTGAGCGGTGCTTTTATTTCAGTAAACTGACCCAGGGATGACCTTGAGGTTTCCTATCTTATCTGAAGTTGATTTTCTAAAATCAACATCTAGGCATGGCTTTTGCTTCCCTGACAGGATTATAGAATTGTTTTTTTTCATGTGGTGGTGGTGTTTATTCTTGTGATTATCACAAATTTTGTCACTATAACCTCAGGGATGAAGGTATTACGAGCATATGCTTCATTTATCTGACGAGTAAAAAGCAATAAAGTATGGCATCTCCAGTGTCATCTTTCAAAAAAAATGAATGAACTTTTGGTTGAACTGCCCAATATGGAACTGGGCAGTAAAGATATAGCCTGCCATTTCCAGATCCCTGAGGATTTCTGCTTGTATGTAAGATCTGACAGAGAAATTGTTCCTGGGACCATTCTGCATCTAAACTGCTGACTGCAAGCCTTGGCTTTCCATCTCTACTGTTTTTCTTTTCAAAAGGTTCTAGTCCCTGCCCAAGTTTAGAGAAGGTTGCCAGAATGTGAAAGCCACTCCACAGTGGGAAGCACCAGCTGGCATTCTGGCACAGAGGCTCAGTACGATATTTTTACAGATTAACCATGTACAAGATGTGGTTTTTTGTGATCATGCTTTGGCATCAAACATGAACAGTGGGTCTGGCACATAAACCATTCACAAGCTCTTGTTTAGAGGCTTTAAAGGATTTGAAAGTGGCTGTGTGTCTCTACTAATCAAACATTTGAAGGAGGAAAAGCTGTAATTTACCAACAGCTGTTCTTCTTCAAAATATGTATATGCATTCCCAACATTCCTTCCTATCTCTTTGTCTTACAACAATTCTAAAATGTGGGACTTTATAGCTAGCAGGAACTACAAGGGGAGGCCATGTGGACCACACACAGAGGAAACGGTGCCTCAAATGCAGACCTAAGAATAATTATATAGCAGAAAAATTCTTATTAACAGTTTTTATGTATAAATAACCACAAGTGTAATTTAGATTCTAGTCACACCATTTCAGTTCATGACCTCTGATGACACTGCCAGCAAGACTGGCAACTATCATGAAATATAATGACTGTTTAGGGGGTGTGCATAATTACCACTTGGGAAGTGTCCTGTGGCAAGTAAATTCTTTCTTACAGGCCCTCAATTAAAAATAAATTTCAGTCACTACTGACCTGGGATTAATTAAAAACAACAGTCTAACAACTCAGGTTAAATCAAAGAAATATAGGAGAGCAAAATCATCTTTGCTATTTTAACATACTTCAAAACGTGCCTGACCTGTCTTGCACAGAACTACCTTAATAGCAAGTTGCATCAACAGTGAAAGTAGTACCTCTGAAAATCAGAAAATTTAATATTTTTCTCAAAAATGAAACTTATAATAAAGTTTCCCCTTCTTTTTGTGGGGAGGGTGGGTGGCTGGAGGGAACACAGATAAGCAGCATTCTTTTTTCCATATATTTGATTTCACAGCTATGAAAGACTGTCGGCAAATTTCGCTGGAAGTCATATAATCTGATCTCATGAGTCTAATACTCTCATATTGCTCAAAAACATTTTTTCTATTAATACAAGGTTCAAATACAGAGTTCTTCCTTACTCACTTCATAAATCCATATTCTAAGGAACATTAATTTCACTAGTATTACCTTTCTTATTAAAATTAAAAAGCCTAACAATCTAATAAATCAAATCAATATTTTATGTACTTTAGTCTTCATGATCCTATTTATTTTATCCCTCTTGTTATTAAGCAAACTTTTCTAAAACTAAGATTTTCTTTGCTTTTTGTTACTTAACTGGAGATATCTTTAAAAAAGCCCTCAACTTTTAGAAATTTGTAAAGAAAATAAATTATTTCAAAACCCTAAGGTTGGATAACTGAAGACTATAGAATTCCAACATATTAGACTTCTTACATTGTTACTTCAAGCCATTATTAATTCCACTGGCATATTATGATAGTTTTGAAGTTGGATCTCACTTTATCATCTTACACAGTCTGTTACGAAGTAAACTGTATAGTCTGTTGTACAAACTAACTAAAACAAAAACCTTATTGTTAACAAATATCCAAGAGAAAGTACAGCTATTCTACAATGTCATTTTTCTTTATTCAGCTAAAATGTCATATTTGCAAAAAAAATGAGTGTAACAAAAACATTTCCATGTTTTTCAGTATGCTTACCTGTCTTCAAGGAGTGAGGATAAAATATAGTTCAGACATGTCTCCCTCGTTAGTTCCAAAGAGTTTCATTTGCAATTGACCTTTTGCTGATTCATAATGAGGCATTTAGAAATGTATTACATTTTGCATAAAAGGAAATGAACCAGCATGCAGACTAATGATAATGTTCATGAGAAACATCATGTATTGCTTAAAAACAGGAAATGATTTACAGGGAATAATATAGAAAAGACCTGATGAACGCATGCAACTTTTATATTACTGTATCTGCACTGATTTTACTACAATTGCCACCGATAGGCATTTGGAAATGAGTCATACGGTCCCTCCATATTCCTCTCAGATAAACCTGAATTTTACATCTGTAGCATTTTTGGGGTTTGAATGGATGATGACAGGCACAGTTCAAAAGAAATTTGTACGAAAATTTTATACAGGAATATATAATAATTGTTTTCTATTATTAAATAGATGATTAATTTCAGATTTTCGTTATTCAGTACAAGCTCTTTAGAGAAATTAATAGTAGGAGGATTTTTTTTTTCTGGTAAAATCAAAATATTTTACACCTTTGCTAACAGAGAAGAGTGAGGGTGTAAGGTATCATGCTCAGGAGAAATGCATTACTCTCTTCAACATGAGTAAAAATGACTGAATTTCAATACATTTTTTTATTATTATTATTTTATTTTCTGAACTGTAAACAGAGAAAATATGGTCCAAAATCGAACAGACATTGACAATTTGTATTTGCAGACACTAAAATATTGTGACTTTCTTGAAAATTATTCTCTTAAAGTTGAAATTTTCTCTACACAAAAGGGTTTGGCTTTTACTAAGCTTTACATTATTCTGACTGAAATGATCTATGTTTAAATATGCTAACTCTTACCATGTATTAACTATTCAGGTAATGTAGATTTTATAAGCCTACTTCACAGAGAATTAAGTTAACAGTAAATGAAATTAGAGCAGACTAATATTTGTATGGGAAAATCACTACTTCACATTTGTCTTAGCAGTCCTCCAGTTACTATCTATTCTGATTGCATTTTCCATAGATTAACTGATATGTTTACCTGCCTTCCAATCTACTGAGCTGTTTGCAAGTTACCTGCTTAAATGCTGGCAGAGAGCATGAATTAAACCATTTGTCATTGTATGCTTGTAAAGTGAAAAACATTTTGACATTAGAATGAGTGCATACAGAAAACTACTGCAAAGGAACAGACAGAGTTTACATTCCTGTGGCAATGTTGAATGAGGAAAAGGTTGAAAAAACTCAAGACTAAAAATCTAAAATCCACCATGTTTAAACCATCCATCCAGATTTTGAAAACAGTGAAATTGGAAAGCATCCAGTTTATCCTTTTCTTTTCCTTATTTGTCTCCTGCTGGGGCAATCACAGCAGCAAATTACTTCCTCTCTCTGTGTACAGAAGGCAGTACATTTTCTTGAACCCTTCCTTTCCAACACAATAAAATCACAAAGAAAGCCCTCTAATTTAATATATTTGCTACAGCACTGTCAAAAGTATGCACAATCTGAATGAGTTACCCTGACAGTTAGATAAATATGCATCTGGAAATTCTAGAAAACCCACTAATTCCTCAACATTGATAAAGAAAGGAGTGAGGAAGCACAACAGAAAATACTGAAAAACTATTGAACACTGTGCAATAAGAAAGTTGAATCTAGAATGAATGGGGGATGAAAAATTGTTATAGTTAGAATAACAGAATCATAAAATGGCTAGAGCTGGAATGGACATTAAAGATCACCTAGTTCCAAACACCCTGCCATGGGAAGGAACACCTTCCACTAGACCAGCTTGCTCAAAGCCCCATCCAGCCTGGTCTTGAACATTTCCATGGGTGGGACATCCATAGCTTCCCTGGATAACCTGTTCCAGTGCCTCATCACCCTCACCAGGAAGAATTTCTTCCTAATACCCAATCTAGAACTACCCTCTTCCAGTTTAAAACTGTTATCCCTTGTCCTATCACTACACTCCCTGATAAAGGGTCCTTTCCCATCTTTCCTGTAGGATCCCTTTAAGTACTGGAAGGCTGCTATAAGATCTCCCTGGAGCCTTCTCTTCTCCAGGCTGAACAACCCTCTCTCAGCCTTTCTTCATAGGAGAGATGCTCCAGCCCTCTGATCTTCTTTGTGGATCTGTTCCAACAGGTCTATGTCTTTCTTATGCTGAGGGCTCCAGAGATGGATGCAGTACTCTAGGTGGGGTCTCACAAGAGCAATCACCTCCCTTGAACCTGCTGGCCACACTTCTTTTGATGCAGCCAAGCATGAAGCTGGCTTTGTATGCTGCAAGCACATGTTGATGGCTTCTCATCACTTATGTTGAGCTTCTCATCCACCAATATCCCCAAGTCCTTCTCCTCAGGGCTGGTCTCAATTCATTCTCTGCCCAGCCTGTATTTGTGACTGGGATTGCCCTGACCTTGGGATTGCAGGACCTTGCACTGGGCCTTGTTGAATTTCCTGAGGTTCACACGGGCCTACCACTCAAGCCAGTCCAGCTCCCTCTGGATGGCAGGCCTTCCCTCCAGCATGTCAACCTCACTGCCCAGTTTGGTGTCATTGGTAAACTTTCAGACAGTGTACTCAATCGCACTGTCTATGTTGCTGACAAAGATGTTAAACAGCATCAATCTCAATACCGACCCTTGAGGTCTGCCACTGGTTTCCACTTGGACATTGAGCCGCTGACTGCAACTCTTTGAGTGCGACCATCCAGCCTATTCCTTATCCACCAAGTAGTCCATCCGTCAAATCCATGTCTCACCAATTTAGAGACAAGGATGTCATGTGGGACAGTGTCAAATATTTTTCACAAATCCAAGTAGATGATATCGGTTGCTCTCCCCTTAGCCACCAATGCTGTAACATCATCGTAGAAGGCCATCAGATTCGTCTGGCATGAATTGCCCTTGGTGAAGCCATGTTGGCTGTCACCAATCAGGTTCTTATTTTCCATGTGCCTTAGTAGAGTTTCCAGGAGGATCTGCTCCATTACTGGGCAGAGAGTTGAGACTGTATGGCCTGCCTTCCATTTTTCCCTTTTTGAAAATGGGGGTTATGTTTCCCCTTTTCCAGTCAGTGGGAACTTCACCAGACTGCCACAGCTTCTCACATGTGATTGCTAGTGGCTTAGCAACTTCATCCGTCAGTTCCCTCAGGACCCATGGATGAACCTCATTAGGTCCCATGGACTCCAAGTTCCTCAGCTGTTCTTGAATCTGGCCTTCTCCTACATTGGCTGTTCCTCATTCTCCCAGTCCCTGCCTTTGCCTTCTGCATCTTGTATAATGTGGCTAGAGCCATTGGCAGTGAAGACCAAGGCAAAGAAGTCATTGAGTACTTCAGCCTTCTCCTGGCTGACCAGATCTCCTGTTTACTTCTGGAGGGGGTCCACATTTTACCTAGTCTTCCTTTAGTTACTGACATACCTATAGAATCTTTTCTTCTTATAGAATCTTTAGCATCATGAGAAACTACATGATAAATATGTACTCATATTAATCTTTCTCTTTCAATTCTATAGCATCTGAAAAAGATTCCTGCTGGGTAAATTAAACATTTTCCTTAGCCTTCCTAAATAATTTTCTTCTCTGTTTTTTTCATGTATCTAAGCAATAGATTGTTTAGTACCAGGGCATGCAATTATTAGCTTGAATCTAGCAATTCCCATAGCTTCTCCAGCACAGACATACTTATCCCCCAAAATCCTGCTTAAGAATTCACTGGTGTGACATAGAAACAACTGTATGCTGTTGTCCTTTTTAACCACTATTTAACTCAAAGCTACACATTTACCATCTAAAGACTTCAAGAGTGAAAAATGGGCAGATTGTGCCAGAATTCTACTTCGGGCCTCTAAAAAGCAAATTACTTGCCATCTTTTTTGACTCCCTACTGGGAAAAAGGAATCACAAAAATTGTGGAAAGAAAAGGGAAAAATGAATAGATAAGTGTAAGAACAAAGATTTTTCCTGTGATGGAATGTGATAAAAGAACAATATTTACTTTTTTTTGGACAGTTTAACTGGC
The DNA here is from genome assembly GCA_013396915.1 of Stercorarius parasiticus. Lineage (NCBI taxonomy): Eukaryota > Metazoa > Chordata > Aves > Charadriiformes > Stercorariidae > Stercorarius > Stercorarius parasiticus. The sequence goes on along the minus strand of VWZL01005951.1, from coordinate 85,897 downwards.
ATTCCCCATAAGATCACACTTATTAGTCTCCTATTTCAGAAATCTGACAGAAAGAAAAAGAAATAAAGAAGACCAGGCTTAGAAGTTCAAGAGTATCATTAAGCATACAAAACCAGAGAGATTAAGCATGTTAAGGACTTTTCTGAGCCTGGGAGAAAAAATAATTCAGGTAGGAAGAAAGCTCTGGAGGTCATATAGTCCAACTACGAAGAAAAGAAATGACTTGTTAGCACATCACAATGATCTGAAGCAGAATGAAATGTGACTTCCATAATAAAAAAAAAAGTGTTGAAAATGCACAAAAATAAGGAATATCATGCCTGGTCTAACAGTAACATCAGCAATCACGGTGGGAGTATCATAGGATATGTAGAAATGCACTCCCTTTAAAGTAACTAGCAGATTAAATCTTGCCAAATAGAATCCACAAATGGATTTAAATTAACAATTACCACAAGGAACATGAGCAAAATGCAAAGTTTCACCCCCCAAACCATTCTCAGTTTCTAGAATTGCGCTAATAAGTGTTTGGAATAATTAGGTTGCTGCTGCCTGAGGAAAAGGACAACAGAGGCAGCTGGTGGGAGAAAGATGTGTGTGGAAAAACATATCCCAAGAAAAGCCCCGGGCCCAGAGGGATGCACCCATCACAGGCACCCTGCTCCTCCTGCCTCTTCACTGCAACACCTACCACCCCAGGTTGAGGGCACAGTCAGACAGGGACCCCCAGAGTCATGAGCAGGGACTTGTAAACACCAGAGAAGAGTGGCTGGTGGCAAAGGTATCACTAATGAAAGTTTTCTTTGCTAGTTTAGAATATAGCTATTAATGTGTTTTGTTACTAAGTAATGATAATTGTTGTTTTTTTGATTTGGATGTTCAATATTTGACTTCATATAAAAGTGTTGTGGATCTCTTTGTCCATAACAGAACATAGCACTTAAACTGTGACAGTATTCTTATAATGAAATTCTGTATGTCGAATAAAAATAACATCAACAAATGTTAAGTACTTTATGTAGAACATGATAGTCTTCTGTCTTTATTGTATTCTAGAAATTCTGCATAAGGACAGGATAAAAAAAAAACAGACAGACAGACCAATCTAACTGAACAGCTGCTTTTTTATTTGGGTAAAAAGGAGGGTAGAAGAAAAGAAGCATGCAAAAAGTATTAAGGGTTTTGGATAAGACAGCCTGGCAAGCTTGCATTTCTGCTTATTAACTTACCCTCCCATGAGCAAGATCCACAACCTTCTTAGGCCTTGAAGGTTGCAGATACTTTTTAACAGAACTGGTAACTGACGGCAGGTCTTTATAGCCTCTTTGCCTTATTTAATAAAATGAGATAGAGAAACAACAAAAGTGTTCAGATGGAGACTGAATTATAATGAAAAGGGAAACAAAACATTTTTGTAGAATTTTAAAAGCTTGAAGCTGCATGTAACCTTGGTTGATCAAACAAAACAAAAATAAATTAATTGGGGAAAAAAGGCTTTCCTGATGTTCCAAACACCCTTTTTTTTCCTCATCTTAACATTAACATGAAAATTTAGATGGTCTGAGCAAAAGTCTATATCCCCTATTCTCCTTTATGATGTACAGTGCTCATATTGAAACCAGAAAGTGAAACATGGAGAAACCTTTAAAATATGGATGTAATGATTTTGACCACAAGAAATGCAAACACTTGTCACTCACACCCTCAGCAGTAGTTACATCATTCCTTCAAATCTTTCTATGAACATAAGAGAAGGACAAAACAAATTTATGCATTTAAACCTTTCTAACCAACTCCTTAACTTGGAAATACGTTGACTCATTTAGATAGAAGACTCTTTGAATAGCTGTACAGCATCAGCTGTTTAGAAGAGTTCAGCATGAATAATAGTTTTTCAAATTACATTATTTTTTTTTTTACATTAAAACAAAATCAGCTGTGTGCATCCCATTCTGCAATGTCAGTGTCATTTTCAGAATTAGCGTGCTGCCTAGTAATGATCTTAAAGGTACTTCTTTTCTTCCACAATCTCCATTAATCCCTTCCTCAGTGAGAAAATCTTAAAAAAAAGTGGATGTGCAGTGTGGGTATCTGCTCCAATTTTGTCTTCTCCGTGGTCTGTAGGGAAATTGCTGTTTTCACTGCCATCTCTTCCACAGGATGTAGGAAAATATCTGTTCCATTGTAGTCTCTTCCATGGGCTGCAGGGGAGTATCTGCTTGTATGCTTGGGGCACCTCCGCTCTCTCCTCCTCCTCTGACCTTGGTGTTCACATTGTTTCTTCACACATTTTTTTTCTTCACTCTGAGGAATGTGTGGCATTTTCCCCTTTCTTAAATATGTTTTCAAAGCAGCATTCTTTCTATGATCTCAATGAAGCTATGCTAACGTATATCTGCTAAAGCTGTGAGCCAATACAACCAATATTGTCAGCTGTCCCCACAGATATTATACCCACAAATAGTTAATCAAATTTCTTTCGTGAGCTTTCAAAAGACTATTTTTTTTCAACATTCTCATTTCCACATCTAAAAATAGTCCAAATCTCCTGGGGAAAACCAGAATAGACAGAATGAAGCAAAAATATTTTGAACGTGTTTTTCAAAATACTGTGACATATGGATAATTAGCTAGCAAATGAGTAATGGGAAAGCTAGAAAGATTGCATTAGCTAGCATCATTCATACAAAATGTGCTTCTAAATAATTGTTCTTCTTTGTAATTACTTCTCTATGCCAACTAAGCACCATAAAGCAAATCAATCAGGCTGGACATCCGATTAAAGAGACAAGAACAAAAACAATGGCAAAATCAGAACAAACCCTAATGGATCAAAATAAAAACTTTTAATTTTTTAAAAACAGCATGTTATATTTTAATCAGTGTTCATCCAGCATTTAATTCAACTCAATTATGCTGACAAGCCTGCATACTTGAAAACTGTGTCCCTGTATTTGATTAATTTATGTAATATTTACATTTTGGAGTAATATAAAGGATACTTTTTGGAAGAAATTATATATCTGGTCAAACTAAGCAGTTTTTGATATTACACTTTGGCACCATATAATGAAAGATAAAAATGCTATTTTTAGATTACCTTCTCATTTAGAAAACAAAACAAACTCATATTCTCCATGTTTTTTAAATTCTAATTCCCCTCCTGACCACACATCTGTAAAATTTCAAACTGACAAAACCAAAAATCTATAAAGAAAAGCTTTTCTCAGGTTCATGTTCAACATAACCTTTAAAGTCTTGCCTAACTTTTTGCCATTTTTTTTTGACAAAAAAAAATTAATTGGATTTAAGTAAATGTTTTACTTTTTGGGTCAATCAGAGCCTTTAATCAGTATTTAGATTTCATTTCTAAAGCCCTAACTGAAGAAAATCCAAGGTCACCTGTCTATAATTAACATACTTCTGTGAATTCTCAGCTCAGTGTCACAATTGAATGGAGAAACTTGGCAATGTCCTGGGATCTTAAAAGAGGATTTTGTAGAGTCCTGTGAGAGAATCATGTAATTCAGTCAAACAGGGACTAAAAATGTCTGTCTCTTCTGTGATTAAAACCATGAGAAATTCTTATTCAGAAACCTTGAATGCATTTGATCAAGCTATATCAAAAGACACATGCTCATCACAGAGAGGTCACTCTTCCAATGGTTTCTAGTGACTTCAGAAGCCTAATTATTTTCAAAATGTATTCTTGCCTAAGCAAATTAACCTTTAAAAGCACTGGTTATCTCTGAGTTACAGATTCAGTACAGGAACTTTCACACACAGAAGTGCTCAGCTAAGAGAAACCATGCTCATTTTCAAGGTTTCTCATCAAGGAACTTTAGTGCCCCATGTGGGAATGCTTAGTACTGATCAAGGGTGGCCACCACTGCAAATGTGCTGATGGGAATCACCGCTGTTACTGGGGTAACGGGAACCCCCTGAGCAGAATTTAGAAGTTCCTTGCTCTGCTTCAGCTCTACCATGAGAGAGACCACGTGGAAACAGTCCCACCAACCTATAGCCACTATCCTGTATGTTTCTTCCCCATCAAGGTCTCATTGCTGCTCTCAGTCTCTTCCCTGCTCTGGAGAGCTACAACTCATTTAGAGCACAGCAGACAAGATCAGGCAAACAGGCAGCCTTCTCCTTACTACATGCATGCACCTTTTAAGCAAGGTGCCACAGGTAAACAAGAAAATTGCTTACAGCCATCACTTGCTTTATTCAGTCCACTTTTTAATTACTGAATTTAAGAAACTTGAATTGAAATATTAATCTTGTAAGTTTGATAATTAAATTTTATTTCAAAATAGACAATGAAAATTTTCATTTGCGTTTTTTCAGTCCTACTTGTCTAATGCAGTTTTGGATTGCAATTAAACCTTCATTGCTTATTTAAGATCTCCTGATATTTGTAAAAAATTATGATTAATTTTTTAGAAATAGTACTAGACTGCAAAGCATTAAGAAGTAGCTCTTTAAACAGAAAAATTAATTCTACTTGTGTGAGTTGTATTAAATAAAAAGGCTTGATAACAAGTATCCTTGGATGCATAATGTTGCAAGGTAAATCTTTCTACTAGCCTTTCTTTCCAGTCCAGCATTTTTTATAGTTTAGACTGAAGGGACTCCAGTCTGTTGAGTCCTTTCTACTACATCTGTCATTTGGCTTTGGCTCTCCTTCATACTGCAGATAAACTTCTGGTCTTCTGCCTGTCTTTGTTCTTCTGTGGACTTTCCCTTTTTTCTGTCTTTAGCCGCTATCTACGTCAGCTGCAATAATAATGCATCTCCTAGCTGAATTTTGTCAGTAGTAGTATGCCTCCCCAGAACATAAATATAGAAGAAAGATGAACAAGTGGTTTATTTCACAATTATCAATTTTATATTTTTTTTAAATAAAAATAATATTTAGTAAAGATACTGTGAATTGAAAACAACATAAACAACTCTAGTTTCGTTAGTATTAGAGGTAACTTTGGGACAAAATGAATGTATGTGAAAGAATTAGAGAAGTGACTTTCAGCTGCTAAGCTGTTCATAATTACTCCAACCAGTTAAACATAGAGGGTCGTGTCTTGCCCAGACTTAGAAACAGTTCCTTATATATTCCTGTAAAGAATAGCTGGAAGAGAAAGAAACTGAAAAGTAATAGGGGTGACTGAATTCTTCTTTAAAATATTTCTGTAATAATAGCAGAAAGACAATAATAGTGGGAAAAAGCTTGAATTTAAAAAAGGATTTTCATTTGAATTACAAACTGTATCAGACATTAATACAGGATTAGAAAGGGTGACATACATGAGAAAACTGAAAGGACAAAGTGAAAAAAGGATTTGCATTATATCCACTTAGTTGTTAAAGAATGTTTGAACCCATATGGAAAGAAAATGCTTGCTACAGTAGAGATGTGGTAGTAACTTAAAAAACCTGTGATGAGTCAAAAATTCAATAGAATATTAATAGCAAAAAACAATAGCAATGCAAAATAGAATCTGAGCATTAAAAGAATGGAGAAAAAGTATATTTAGCCACAGATGTGAGTGTATGATTGAGGCCTGTGATTTAAGATATTAAAGATATCTTCTTTTTTTCCTACACTTGGGTCACAACAACCCCATGAAACACTACAGAATTGGGGAAGAGTGGCTGGAAAGCTTCCCGGCAGAAAAGGACCTGGGGGTGTTGGTGGACTGCTGGCTGAATAGGAGCCAGCAGTGTGCCCAGGTGGCCAAGGCAGTCAACAGCATCCTGGCTTGTATCAGTAACAGTGTGGTGAGTAGGACTAGGGAAGTGCTCGTCCCCCTGTACTCCTCACCGGCGAGGCCCCATCTTGAGTACTGTGTTAGATTTTGGGCCCCTCACTACTGGAAAGACACTGATCCAGATGAAAGCTGGTGAAGAGCAATGAAGCTGGTGAGGGGTCTAGAGCACAAGTCTTATGAGGAATGGCTGAGGGAGCTGGGGTCGTTTAGCCTAGAGAAAAGGCGGCTGAGGGGAGACCTTATCACTCTACACAACTACTTGAAAGGAGATTGTAGAGAGGTGGGGGTCAGTCTCTTCTCCCAAGTAACAGGCGATAGGGCAAGAGGAAATGGCCTCAAGTTATGCCAGGGGTGGTTTAGATTGGATATTAGGAAAAATTTTTACACTGAAAATGTTGTCAAGCTTTGGAACAGGCTTCCCAGGGAGTGGCTGAGTCACCACCTCTACAGGTATTTAAAAGATATGCAGATGTGGTACTTACGGACATGGTTTAGTGATGGTTTTTGTCAGAGTTAGGCTGATGGTTGAACTCGATGATATGAAAGGTCCCTTCCAACCTAGACAATTGATTCTATGATTCTTTTCAAATATACTTTTTGATGGGAGGCTAAGAAGAGAATATTTCAATATTCTGTGTATGTTCAGCAAGGGAACTTCAGTAGTTATTTATATCCTAGAGACAAAAATAAATATTTAGTGAGCAATAATATATACATTAAAAACATTTTTGGAAGCAAGTTTTCAGAATTCATATGTTCAGCCAGCAAACAGAATATTTTGGAGCAGCCGTGTCACACAAATTACTGGGAAGGGCCTTTTGTGACACTGTGAAGAATAATTATACTGACATGATTAAATTTCCAATTCCTAAACATTACAAAGTGGGCAGGTTTGAATCGATGTTGGAAGTAACTGTAGCAAAAGTAAACAGAAAAAGTTGAGTAACTGAGAAGTTAATGTGACCTCTACTGAACGTAAGTACGTACGAAATGAATACACCAATACTGACAGTTCCAGTGCCTCTATGACCAAAATCTCTTTTACATCAATAGCTCAGCCCAGGTTTCCAAAGAAAACCTGAGGCATTTATGTCTAGGATGCTGTTCTGTTCTAACTGATATTGCAGGCAGGACTTTCATTGCTTTAATGAGACCTAGATCAGTTTTCTGCTTTCCATCATGCAGTTCTTCACATGGATTTTATTTTCTTCTTTAATAAATATTATATCTAAGAAAGATTATAATGAATATTATATTTAAATGTAAATAAATAATTAATAAATATGATAAATATATGAATATAATATCTATATATAATAAATATATATAGATATAATATCTTCTATAATAAATATATATTGTGGTATAAATACTGCTGCGATCTATTGTACCATGCATTTTAGTAATTAGATAATTTTTTCACTAGAACTTTTTCTCGGAATAAATTATACCTTAAGATATAGGATTAAAGGTATAAAAATTAATACTCAGTTTTAAAACTTGTTCTGAAGAATGTCAAGACTGTTAATTTTCCAGAGGCAAAAAGTATTTGCTATGTGAGCTAATCTTTTAGAAACTCTTCATGGGAATATTTTCCTGAGAAACTCGGGAAGATATGTTTGGAGTAAAGTCTTTAATTTTACACATTTACAATTGGATATCCACTCTGAATTAGTTTATCAGGCTCTCTACCAAAACTGACTTCCTCAGTGGAAGATTCACTCCCAGAAGCAATTCAGTATGCCTAGTTAGACACATACATCACAACAGGAAGATTCTTGCTTTGGGGAAGTGCCAATCCTCTTCCCATTGACTAAGGATGGACTTAACTGACTGCTTATGAATAGCCAGCTAATTTCTAAATGCCTTGAATTAGATGAAGTGAACCCATCCTGAAGGGCACAATGAAAACTAATAATTGTTTTATTAGTCACTTCAGTGACTTATGTACACTATATTAAGTTTACTTAAGGAAAACTTTAAAATAATATTATAATATCCAAAATCCTTTTATATGAACTATGAATGGACAAGCAGTAAACAATCAGGTCTTCCGTCAGCATGAATGAACATAATAAACCTACTCAGTGCTATCATACCACAGTGCATTATTTCAGGATACAACTGGAAGTTTTCAATTCCACATAAAACAGGTGGGATAGGAATCAATGCAGCAGCAAAGATTTTTTGGCAAAGGCCCTTATCTCAGCTCTGTACAGAGAGCAATAACTAAGTATCCTGTTACTGCCCTCAAAGAAATAAGCTGGCAACAGTGAAGAAACGAGCAGCCAGGTGGCTTGATAGTAAAGGGCATAGAATCATAGAATGTGTTGGGTTGGAAGGGGCCTTTAAAGGTCATCTAGTCCAATACCCCTGCAGTAAGCAGGGACATCTTTAACTAGATCAAATTGCTCAGAGCCTCATCAAGCCTGGCCTTGAATGTCTCCAGGGATGGGGCCTCCACCACCTCTCTGGGCAACCTGTTCCAGTGTCTCACCACCCTCATTGTAAAGAACTTCTTCATAATGTCTAATCTGAACCTACCCTGCTCTAGTTTAAAACCACTGCCCTCATCCAATCGCTACCTGCCCTTGCAAACAGCCCTTCCCCAGCTTTCTTGTACCCTTCAGGTACTGGAAGGCCACTATAATGTCTCCCCAGAGCATTCTCTTCTCCAGGCTGAACAAACCCAACTCTCTCAGCCTGTCTTCATAGAAGTGCTCCAGCACTCTGATCATCCTCGTGGTCCTCCTCTGGACCCGCTCCAACAGGTCTATGTCCTTCTTGTTCTGAGGGCTCCAGAGCTGGACACAGTAGTCCAGGTGGGGTTTCACGAGAGCAAAGTAGAGGGGCAGAATCACCTCTCTGGATCTGCTGGCCACTGTTCTTTTGATGCAACCCAGAGTGCAACTGGCCTTCTGGGCTGCAAGCACACATTGTTGGCTCATGTCCAGCTTTTCATCCACAAGTACCCCCAAGTCCTTTTCCGCAGGGCTGCGCTCTATCACATCAACCCCCAGCCTGTATTGATAATGAGGATTGTCCTGACCCAAGTGCAGGACCTTGCACTTGGCCTTGTTGAACTTCATGAGGTTTGCACGGGCCCACCTTTCTAGCTCGTCCAGGTCCGCCTGCATGACAACCCTTCCCTCCAGTATGTTGAGTGCTCCACACAGCTTGGTGTTAATGGCAAACTTGCTGAGGGTGCACTTGATACTGCTGTCTATACCATCGATGAAGATATTGAACAGCACCGGTCCCAGTACAGATCCCTGAGGGACACCACTTGTCACACCTCTCCATCTGGATAGCAAGCCATTGATCCCTACCCTCTGGATGTGACCATCCAGCCAGTTCCTTATCCACCGAACAGTTCACCCACCAAATCTGTATCTCTCCAACTTAGAGAAAAGGATGTTGTGGGAGACCATGTCAAAGGCCTTGCAGAAATCCAGATAGATGATATCCTTTGTTCTTCCCTTGTCCACCGATGCAGTCACTCCATTGTAGAAAGCTACTATGTTGGTCAGGCAGGACTTGCCCCTGGTGAAGCCATGCTGCCTGTCTCAAATCACTTCCCTGTCCTCCATGTGCCTTAGCATAGCTTCTAGGAAGATTTGTTCCATTATCTTCCCATGCACAGACATGAGACTTATAGGTCGGTAGTTCCCGGGGTCCTCCTTTCTACCCTTTTTAAAAATGGGTGTAATGTTTCCCTTAAGTCAAGTCTCTCCTCAGCAGGCAGGTATACCACAACCTTTAAACTAATTAATCAGAGTTACAAAAAATTATTCTGTTGCAACTCCTGCATCACAGAACCACCTTGAAATGGATAGTTAAGTCTTTCATTGCCAAAAGGTAAAAAAACACAAACAAAAAAATAAGTACATTTCTTGAGGTCTGGAAGGAGCGCTGATGTAGCAAACAACAGAAAAGGTCCTTGGACAGAAGAGGCATAAAAGTCCCCACAAAGAGAAATGAAGTTATAATTATTTATGACAAAGCTATTGAGTACTCAGAACATACAGAAATTCTGAATAAGCCTGTTCTTTGGTCAATTTATTATGAAGTCAGGATTGGAAAGTGTCAGGATTTTTTCTTACACCACACTAGCTAATTTCCCTTTACATAAAACACAAGAATAAACCCATTGACAAAAATGCAAAGATCCTTAGCTGTTCATGAGACATTACAGTTTATAAAGACCTATAGTTAGTGTGCTATTCACCATCTGCTTGGTCAACAATATGTAACATTTGAAAATAACTCTAAAGAATACTGCTATGGTTTTTTCCACAAGGTAACTTTTCTTCTTCCACTTAAATTAGGATAATCTCTTTTCATTTTCTTCCTAGAGAAGACAAGTATGCAGTCCAAACATTGTAAAACTGAGAAATACAGACAATGAGAAATTTCAGTATTCTGTAAGACCAGTGTATGTTTCTTCCATCCCAAAGGCAAGTTTTTTGAAAGTTTTTTCTTTCAGTTAGAATATGTTTACAGTTCCAGGTTTAGTCAGTATCTGTAATTTCATTTATGGGAATGTATTTAATTTATAAATGTATGAATACATAATTGTTTCATTCTGGCCTGTAATAAGTACCCTTTCAAAAAATATTTACATTTAAGTTGTAAATTTACAAGCGTTATTTCATTGAAAATTTGGATGTAATAGTGATGGATAAATCTCAAAAGGTGAAGTCTTATAACTTAACTCTTAACTGATCTGCAAACCAGTTTTGAAACAAAAATAATGATAACACTGGCAGGATTTTACATTTTTGAGTCCAGAAATTCTGTCAAAATTTATTTTATTCTAATATATTTGCTTTCTGTAGGTAATATGATTTGCATATTTTTTTGATTTTCAAAGTATTTGGAGTTTTAGCCCAATTTTGTAAAAATTTCAGGTTGGTTCATTTTTTGGTAATCCAAACCACTTTATTCATCTTTAATAATTAAGGAATGAGATGAATAATTGGCTAGTCATCTTCAAAAAAGGAAGAACAGATTGACCACTGTTCTTTGGCATTGGGAACACTGCATGTTGTGCAAAGTCTTGCTAGCATCTGTTTAGAATTATAAGCATCGGTGTACAATAAATTACATTATGCTTGAATCAGCCTCTTTCACTGAGTAAATGAAGACTTTGGAGAGTGTCTGGTAAGAGCCATAGTTTTCTTTTACAACCTACGCTTTGTCACATCATTCCCTCTTGCAGTTTAGAAGGAAATCTAAACTAGGAAACTGAATGCATCCTAAAACTTTCTATTTTGAAGTATCAAGCATCTGATTATTTTTATAAAAGCAAAAATCTACATATTGAAACACTTATTTTTATATATAATGAAATAGGTATTGTTATTATATTTTCTTTTTTTTAATGCCACTCACATTTTAATAATAATGATAGAACGTAATTTAATAATATAATAAAGGGTAGATGGAAGAGGTTTGGTGTCTTCTGTTAATTGTTTTGCCTAGGATTTTTTGTCCCCAAAATTCACCTTTCTTTTGAACTATGTCCTCTTTGTACAGCTAATCCTTGTAAAGTAGATGATGGTTTTATGAAGTAGCGTAATACTTTATACTTTAAGACCTGATTCTGCTAGCATATCATCATGGAAAGACTCCTCATCCCTTAAGGACCTCCTGTCAGAATTGAGCACTTTATATTTATGAGTGCAAAAAGGATGATTTTGTTATGATAAACTTATTCTAAATGGTACCTGAATTTCCGACTTGATACTTTTTTATTTATTATTTTTTAATCAAGGCTGAATATATAAATCTGTTTCTGTTTTAATTTCATGTTGAAGATTTTTATTCATTTTTTCATATATAAAACTGTAGGAATGAAATTAATGTAGAAATAATATTTTCAAATTAGATTCCAAAAACAAATTACTATAACCACACTGTAGAACGTTACTGTATGTGATTTAATTACAAACTTTAATTTCTATAATATGGATTAGATTTTGGTTTTCAGAGAATGCTTCCAAATTTTCTCTGACACTGTCGTCTGGCCTTTATTATACAGTTATTTGTTTATTACTCCATTCAGAAACAGTACATCTAACTTTTTCCTTGAATAAAAAAATAAATGAACTCTATAGTAATATATAGTCTTATACAATACACATGTGTTTTCTGTTTATCTGTCTAGTGCTGTTTATTGATGCTAGCTTGCGAAAATTGAATTGAGAGACAGACATGTGTTTCTTGGCTGATTGCTGTTACACATGATTAACCCTTTACTTGTGTTGCTTTTCTGTGGTCATGTTGGTTTCCATTTCTTACATATGCTATAGTCGATTAAATCAAAATAAGATCTAAGGTGAAACAAATTGTCCATGCAATCACTCTCAGTATGAAAATATGCTTATTGATACCCTGCTTTTCTATATTTCAATTACTTGTTTTAAATGAGGTTAAAGACCTATATCCTGTTTACTTTTCATGTCAAATTCAACTGAATTACTTCACATGAGTAGAGAAGAATGCATTATGAGACCCAGAGACAGAGATTAAGTTCTAGAAATTTTTTATTTCAGCAGACTTCAGGACAAACTTCAGGCTGTTTTTTCTAAAGCATGAATTGCTTTGTTAAAGGTTTTTTTCACATCCTTATTTAAAGAATGAAAGAGGACACAAGAAAAGAATATATATCTACTCTGTTTTATCAGTTGTACCTCTAAAATAGGATCTAAAAGCTCAAAACTAATCATGCAGACCACCTGTACATAATGAGGTTTGTTGACAAGCAGGCGGACCTGAACTTGAAACAGTAAACAAAGCACGTACCTCTTTTCTTGTCTTTGTTCTTTAAATTTTGGGAAAGTGAGGGTTTCTCTTTTTCTAGACTTTTTAAATTTTATTTTTTATTGGTTTGGTAGATTCATTAAGATGGTCTTTCTGCATGTTTTATTACTGGATTCTTCAAGGTAATAATCTGTTGTGTGATTGAAATTGTACCACCGTGGCGCCAAGATCCTCAAGAAAAAAACCACAGGAGTGTAATTACGGGCACTATAGCAGCAAAGAAGGACAAAGTAGAGGACTTAAGGATACTGTACCTGATTGGCAGGTGTTCCAAATAGGTTATACTCTCCTCACTTCACCCCCAATTTAATACAAATTCAAGCTATTCATGTATATTTAGCAGTTATAATTTCTGAGGTATAACTATAACATCAGTTAGGAAAGGATTTCACTTTTCCTTACAGTGCAGTATACCATGTACATTTCCATGCCGTTTTAACTCTAATTTCCATCCTATCTCAAAGCAAGTTGTTCTCCTTATACTCATGACTACCTGAACAACATAATCATAAATATATGATTATAGCTATTTGGTGTCCGTGAAGCAGAAAAACAGATATCAGCATTTTCTATTAAAAAAAGGATTTTGACATTGTGTTCTATGTAAAAAAAAAATACTTTAATCATGGAATCACGGAATTTTTCAGAGTTTGAAGGGACCTCTAGAGATCATCTAGTCCAACTCTCCTGCTAAAGGAGGATCGCCTAGAGCACATTACTCAGGACTGCATCCAGGTGGGTCTTGAAAGTCTCCAGAGAAGGGGACTCCACAACCTTCCTGGGCAGCCTGGTCCAGTGCTCTGTCACCCTCACCGTAAAGAAGCTTTTTCTCATATTTGATTGGATTAAACATGTTGTATTACTTTGTTTCCATTTTATTCTGTTTACATTTCTCTCTTATTGCTTAATTATAAACATAATATAAATACTTTCATTACATGTGCATATGCTATATTTAATATTTGAATTTAAAGATCTAAGTTGAGCATTCCAGAAATAAAATTTCATTAAAAATGTAAATTTTTGTAAGATTTTGGTGGTGTTTCTGAAGATATATTTGCAAGTTTATTTTGTTTTAATGTTGGAAAAGATGGACTTTTCTCATGAAAAATAAAATTTTCTGACTATGCATAAACCAGCCATATTCTGATGTCTGTACATTAGTACACCATGTCTTAAAATGGTTTAGAGTATTGTAAGAACTAAACCAACTCTGAACTTAAAGCTGGACCAATAGGAAAAGCAGAGCTGAGGAGGGAAAGAACAGGATGAAGTAACCTCCATCTCTTACTTGTTAAAAAATGAATCTATGTGATTAAAATCCATTCAATATCAAAGGATTTACAATCTTTGAATAGGAACTGAGGTGGCTTAACAAATAGGAACTACATGGCAGCATTATAGATAGAGCTTTTGGAGTCCTGTGATTACACTTGAAGGTTGGTTTTGGGGAAAATATTTCTACCTGTTAAAGTTCCATTAAGAAACTTAAAACCTTGAATAAATAAAACCAAGGGTATGAAATTTGCTTTTGTGCTTGAACCAATGGTTTATGTAGGGATGAATTTTCCTCACCGTCCAAAGGTGAGGGAAGATTTTAACTTAAAGTCACACTGTTGCAGAAGGTTCCATAGACCTTCCAAAACAAAACTCTATTTTTCGAAAAGAATGTTCCACCCAGTTGTGGATACAAATTCCAGCTGTTTTGTTGATGGACGATGAAAGGAGTCAGATTATTTCTGACAGAGGATGCACTGCCAATGTTTAAGTTATCATTGTGTTTCTACTGGTAATGCTGCTAGTTTAGGTAAAGTTACTGATAATCACAGCATATACAGTCCTCTGGCAGGACTTTTTAGACTGGGATTTTAACAGCATTTGAGATGAAAATCCACATACATAAAATGTTTTTATTCACACTACATTAAACATTTGAGTCTACAAATGTTATGAATAGCTTATTTCTGAACATTTTCTTAATTACTTTTGGCCTGAAACCAATATGAAAGGTCCCCTCTCTCCCAGCCCCACCAAACAATTTGTTCTGGAAATGATGTTAGAACTTATTCCCATACATTCAAAATGGAATTATAACTATTAACATGAATTTTGTACATTTAAGCATTACTTAAGCATTAAGGCTCTAAACAGATGGAGTTATGTAATTTGAGGAAACAAGCAAGCCCTCAGGCCTAGTCTTCTTCATCTTCAAAAAGGAGTAAAACTTCAAATAACGTCTGGAAAAGGATGGGGAAAACATAGTCTACAGTATTACAGCACAAATAAATTACTAGCTTAATTGAAAAGTGACTTTTTTCCCCCCTCGTTTATTCCCAACTCAGCTGTGCTGTTTTCAGAAGGAAGCTGTCATACAGCAATGAATCTGTTCTGCATACAGGTGGCTGTGTCTCCTTGTAGGCACAGACAGCTGTACCCATCCTTGGCAATTGTATCAGCACTTTCTACTAATTATCTTTTCAATGCACTCTGATTATCCTCAGTTCTTTCCACTAGAAAGCCATGGAGTTTTATTTTTCCTTTGCTCTGTAGAATTCATGTTATTTTCAGAGTTTGATTGCACATACATGCCACAAATACACATAAATTGTGAATGTGCACAGTCACTGCACAAGGTTATTATAAAACAGAGGAGATTTGTAAAACCTATATAGTTGACAAATATTGCCTAGAAAATGCTGGCATTTTGAAAATTATATCTTAATTGTTTTATTTTTCCTAATCATGACAGTACAAATCTTTGCATATTACCAAAAAAATATAAAAAAGAAAAAAAAAGCAAATGTGCCAACTCAAACCTACAAATGTTTCAAAAGGCAATTACTTCAGTCTAAAAATGAAATGAAAGCATCCAGCAGAATCTAAGTATTCTCTTACAGGACTGAATATACGGACCAGGTATTAGATTTTTTTTAATAGCTTTTTGAAACTGTGTCCATCATTGACTCGATGTCTTTCCTCATTCATAGCACCTTGGGGAAAAAAAACCCTATATAGCGCTATCTGCCTGATCCTCTGTAGGATCACATATGCAACAGTTCTGCTATTCCACAGTCCTGACCTACACCAGTACTGAACCAATCTGTCCCAAATTCTGAGGTTGTTGGTGAGTTTAAACTCCTGTATTAGATTCAGATATCTGCTTTTTCCACTTTCAGATACTTTCTAACCGCTGCAGCTTCATAAAACAGCTGTGACTTTCATATGAGTAGCTGTAGGATAGAGAAGATACATTGTACAGTGTAAGGTATCTTGTATAAATACATTTATTCCTTTTTAGTTAATGATTTCTTAATATTAATGAAACAGGAATTCAGCTGTTCCTCCTGCCTCTAGTGATGGAAACAATCTTATTTTTTAACTTAAAGGAGCTACAGTAGTGGTTGCAACCTACCTGCAAGTCTGAACAACTTGATGCCTCCAAGAGCCTGAATAAAGAGATGTTCTCATTTCTTTGCACACACATGGCCAGGAATGAGGATCTGTCCCATTAGGACAAAATTGGTAGGATTCAAACTATTATCTGTCTGTCTATCAGAGTAAAGGATATTTTTAACCTCATGGCTTATGGTGAACTGACAGAGCCTCTGAAGATTCTGATATTGTTAACTTTCTTGGAAGAATTGTAAATTTAATTTCCTTTCATAAAAGGAAAAAGTTGATGTAACCTACATTTAGAGGTAGTTCAATTTTTCACTGTCAGTTTTTTGGGGTTTGCTGTTGTTTTGGCTGTTTAGGGGTTTTTTTGTGTGTGTGTTTGGGTGTTTTGGTTTTCGGTTTTATGTTTTTTCCCCCACACCAAGAACTTCCTAAAATCATAGGTAAGGAAAAGCACTGTATTCAATGAACTAATATACTTTTTTCCAACTGAAACTTTGACTTGGCCGTATATAAAGTTAATAAATTTCCAGAGGCTGGGATGGCATATCCTTCATGTCTTTATTGTTAAGTTCCTGACAAATTTAAGAATTAATTTTAAAAAAGTACATAGTCAATCTTACTATAGAAAATATATATTCACATGTGTCTGTATCTATATATGTAGGTTAGATAATGGAATGTAATTCGCTAGAAATCCACCACACTTTCCTCTTCAAATTCTCATATTTTGACAGAATTCAAAGTAGGAGTGTACAAGTATTATCTGTGAGGTACGAAGATATGACTCGATTACAAAATTTGTGTTGATCTCATTCCAGTTTTATATATCATTTAAAAGCCATAATTATTGTGTAGGTATTCCAAAGAAGATGTCCAAGGTCCTTCTGAAATGGATAGAGAATGTGAATGTCAAAAATCAAAAGCTTCAGCTTCTCACCTTAGGTACTTTTTTGGGGGTGGAAGGAAACCCTTTAGAGACATCTTGATTTGCTGCAGAGGGTACCAGAACATAAGTTTCCTGTGCATAAATCTGATAAAAATAATTACTATTATTTATAATAATAATGAATATAATAGTTTTTATAAAGGGGGTGTACAGTAAATAGCAGATCTATCCCCTTGAAGATACACTTGTACAATGGGTACAAGTCCAACAAGTACAATTTTGACTGCTTAAGTCAAATCAAAGCAAGTTGCTTTTGAAAAGGAACTTCATTCCCTTCTATTAAGAGAAAACTCTACCAAGACTAGTTTAGATGAGTAGTACCAATGATATTGAAACTAGCATGAATATCTACTAAGTAATGTATTAGATATTCCACACTGCATAGAATAAGAGTTGTAACACTGGAGTGTAATTAGAGGGGATATTGCTTTGTATGAGCTCAGGGGATTAGCATGGTAAGAAAAGTTATATTATTTTTAGTACGAGTGCATTTAGAATTATTTTCTTCCATATTGTAATTTTTTAATTTATCGTAGCTAGCTGTTCTATTTCAGGAAAACATACATCAAGAAGACAAAAAAATGGATATATATATAAAAAATATAATCCTATTCCAGGTAGATTTTCTGCATATTCATACAGAATATGGAATCCACTCCATTAATACATTGAACAGACCAGTACAGGTTATAAACAGAAGAAATTACAGTATAAAATCAAATTCTAGGTGATGAAGAATTATAGCAGTCTTTTCTGATCAGGAGTCCAAAATAAAGCCTACTACAGAAGTTCTTACACTTTTTATTAAATATGAGGGAATAATTTATTCAACCTACAAAGACCTGGAAAAAGCAAAAAGCTTTTCAGTTAAAAAAATAAAAAGAAACCAAAAGGAAATCAAAGTTCCTCAAAAAATATACGCTTGTCACCAATGTATTTCACAGCTAGAATAGGTCCAGTATCTCAATTGACTGAAAAGTAGCCACTCAAAAAATTAAAAACATATGTTTAAACAAATATATAACAAGTAGTATATATGCTATTGAGAGTATTCACTTTAATGGTGTTTATTGATATTTTAAATACATGTACCTCATGTAATTATCATGTACTTGAAAATTGTGGTATATTACCTACAAGAGTTAGTCAGCATCTTTAGCTAGTCAACATTCAGATGATATTCCTCGTGTTGTAAAACCTGGTGTATTTAAACTATGAGAAGAGGTTAACTTTAGATGCACAGCTTCATGCTGTTTTGGTAAGTGGTGACAGGAACAATTTCATATCTGAAGAATTAATAGAAATGATTAATGGAATTAATCTCATACAGCTATGAGAAAACATTTTGTGTTACAAATTTTATCCTCCTTACGTTTAAATTAATTCCTTTCTTCCTTACATCTGGATTGATATGTCACAATGAAGCAATACAGATTGCTGTATTTATACTATACCTCTAATATGCAGAAAATGTGGTTACCAAGACCCACTACTGAGATTTCAGGATTTGGCAAGAAGATAGCTGATATTTCAACAAGTCTATTATGTATCCTATAAATGATATAGTGAATTAAGCATACAGTTGAGTACTGTGATAAAGTAAGCTTATTCTCTGAAAAATGTAGTCAGGGAGTTTAAGTTCTATTGTCTCCTGATGACGAGTAAGTAAAAAGATTATCTTTTTTATCTTTTTTTTTTTTCCTTCATCAGTTAGAAGATTCTTGATGACCAGAATCTTCAAGGGGAACATACATAGTTTCTTTTAATACACCATCATCATTAAGAACTTTGATAGCTTTAACTTAATTAACACTTTTGTTAATGAAGTTTGAGAAATACAGTAATGTTCTCCAACCTGCAATGTTTTTATTGCTTATAATAGTCATAGAAGCACTTGTATTTAAATTCAACTTATTACCTTACTTCTGAATAATTTGTAAATTTAATAGTCTTAAAAGAGAACTATGCAGAAAGTTCTTCTGTGGTAGAATTTAGCAGCTTTATTACCGGTTGAAAAGCAGAGATTTTATGTACTGGAATATTTTCAGAAAAAATATTTCTAATTTTTGTGAAGTGTTTTCTGCAAATGAAATTACAAAGTATTTCTTCAAATTTCTATCCCATTCTCCAGCCAAAATTGGGATCATTCTGTTCCCCTAACATCCTTTTCTGCCAAAGTGAGGGGCAGAAAAATGTCAAAAAATACACCTTCAAGACATTTTTTTTCTTCAAGATTTTCATGCATCGAACCTTTCCCGACCTCCTTGTTTCCACCACTCAAAGCTCAAAGCTATTATCAAACCTACTGCAAAAAAAAGCAGGAAACAGAAAGGCAGAGCTAGACCCCTGAATTTGTTCTGGTGGCTCTGCAGAGGACATCTCTCTGGGCCCATTTTTTGTCTCACTTAATGCAACTAGATTCAGGTGGCATACGTCTTGGCTCACATTTAGATAAATCATGACAATAACTGCCACTAGTCACACTTTCAAACATACAAAATATGTTCCATGTCCCTCATGACAGTATGGATTACAGTACTGAGCATTTGGACACCCAATTTTTACATACATAACCATATGGACTATTCAAAAACATGATGTTTGGCATTCTCAATACAACTCATAAGTAACAGGCGTCTAAAAAATTGAACTGAATTGCATACTGCTAAAGTTTGCCAAATGTTCAAAAAGAAAGGACTATTAACTTCACATCTCATTGAAGTTTGTCAGTTGCTTAGGTCTGTCTTGAAAGTGGTTCTTTCCTGTGCTGTCTAGCCATTAGTGCTGTTAAAACACATAATTCTGGTGACCCTTCTACTCTGCTCTGGTGACACCCCACCTGGAGTACTGTATCCAGCTCTGGAGTCCTCAGCACAGGAAGGACATGGACCTGCTGGAACGGGTCCTCAGGAGGGCCATGATGCTCAGAGGGCTGGAGCACCTATGCTGTGAGAATGGGCTGAGAGAGTTGGGGTTGTTCAGCCTGGAGAAGAGAAGGCTCCGAGAAGACCTTATAGCAGCTTTCCAATACCTACAGGGGGCCTACAGGAGAGATGGGGAGGACTCTTTATGAGGGAGTGTAGCGATAGGACAAGGGGTAATGGTTTTAAACTGAAAAAGGGGAGATCTAGGTTAGACATTAGGAAGAAAATCTTTACTGTGAGGGTGGTGAGGCACTGGAATAGGTTGCCCAGAGAAATTGTGGCTGCCCCTTCCCTGGAAATGTTCAAGGCCAGGCTGGATGGGGCCTTGAGTAACCTGGTCTAGTGGAAGGTGTCCCTGCCCATGGCAGGGGGGTTGGAACTAGTTGATCATTAAGGTCCCTTCTAACCTGAACCATACTATGATTCTATGATTCTATGATTCTGTGATTCAAGTAAGTGAATACCAGGCCCGGAGACAGGACTAGACACTGGGCTGGGCATGGGTATCCCAATGAGTGTTGTCAGCAGGGGCCCAGATGAGCCAAAATGAGGTCCTGGGCCCTGGGCAGGTGGGTCCTAGGTGAGGCCCTTCAGGGTGGTGAAGCTAAGCAGTGCCTTCCCAGCCCCAACAGTAGCAACCCTGGAAGAAGAATTTCATTCTCACCTGAGTCTCAACATCTCCCTCTTGTTATAGCTCATCCTACAGAAAAAAACAACCAAAAAAACGTGACTTGGATCAGTGAGATGGCAGTTATTTTGCAATAATTTGGTGTCAGATTCTAGTCAGTCATGTAATTAATAAATCCAGAAATAACATATACAAGTATATATGGGCAGATGACAGATGTACTTTGTCTGACTACTGAAAAGACAGGGTTATTTGCCCAGATGTTTCTCAAAAAACAGCTGGATTACCACAGTCACCTTAGTTGAAAGTCAGGTAAATTCCATTAAAATTATGCTTATATAGAAGATATTTAAGTTCCAGTGGTTTAAATTTACACATGTATACCACTGAAATGATTCCTTAAAAAAAGATCTATGTAGTTCTGCATTACTTTTATTAAAATTAAAATTCAAGAAATTTTCATGGAACATCGAGTTATTTAGGAAACAAAAATACTTAAAACATTAACCTAGAGTTTAATCTAGATTGCATATGAAAATTCTACAATTCCTGTCTCAACAATGTAGCTTTTTTTTCCTGAACTGAACATAAATTTTAGTAACAGCAATTTCTCAGATTCTTAAGTCTGTCATTTCCTTTTTGACCTTATTTCTTTGACAGAAGCCTACAATTTATTTCCAACATGAAGCATCACATATCCGTGGGTTTTTTTACTTTTTTGAATATGTGATAAAGAATGATTATGTAGAAGACAATGTCAGAAGAGTGGAAGAAAAAAGGTGAAAGTCTAAAGAAGAAAATGCATAATTAGTACCAAGAATATTTCAGGTTTCCTTCAGATGATCAGATGTTATTTACTTTTTCCTCCTCCCGCAGGCACAATGACAGCAAGCCTGGGGGTTAAACAATCACAGAGGGAGTCATTAATAGGTTTCATTTGGACATATCCTTCACTGAGAAAGAGAGCTTGTCCCTAGGATGATACTTCTATGTTTAATTCCAAAAGTGGAAAAGAATAATAATTTAAAAAGCGTGAAAGATCTTAACTTCTGGACGCTATTTCTTTAACATATACACTAGCAAATATTTCCGTCCACTCTATACAAAAATTAACAACAACTCTGCATATGAACATACCTATCTGCCTTTTTTTTTGCATCTAGCAAGGTGTGTTATAAGAAATTTTTCTTTCAGATTGCACTTATGGGCAAGGAAAAAAAATGTGTTCCAGGAATGACATTCCAACAGCAGTGTACACAGGCACATTAGAAGCCTGAAAGCAGAGACAGGTTCCTTTTTTGTTACAAGGTAGAACCAATTGCTCCCAAGAAATATATACCGTACCTTCAGATTGTTTGCCAGACACTTTCTGTCATGTTTTAGACACAAATTATATATCAGTAGTTATAAACACTTCACTTTCTATCAACTCAGTATTTGCTATCCTCACACAATTCATTATTTATAGTTAAACTGTACAGATTTCCCCAAAAATGGCTACTAAATGTGTTCTCTAGAAATCAATATCTGCTCAAAAATTTAAGCAGAAAGTGAAGAAAAAAGCAAACAAAAAGCAAACAAAATGCAGTGAGAAGGGGGGAAAAAAAAGTGCAACTATTTGGTTTACATCCACAACTAAATTGGTAAGACAGATGGAGACACTTAAGAAAGCCAGAAATGAAATACATATTTTTAGGGATTATGTATAACATAGAACAAATCAAGAGAGGAAAGGTTAAAAGTTGAAATATAAATTATGTTCCAAATGAATGTTTATGATTCAACAGATACAATTCACAGTGCACAAATTTCCTAAAATCTATAGAACTGCTTTTCAGAACCGTATTATCAGATTGCATATTGCATTAAATATCTTTCAAAAACATGTTATTACTTGATCCATAGAAGTTCACTTTAAAATGTATTCAGATTCTGTAAAGGAAATAGTATGGTATTGCTGATAATGAACATTTATGGTTTTCTGGTTTGGATCACTTGGCCAGGTTTACTTGCTAATGTAAATGAGAACTTAGGTCTTATTTCATGATAATCTTATTTATTAACACTTTTGCCCAGGCAGGCATGATGGTTACCCATTTGCTCATGAACTGGTGGATTTCAAGTACTACATGCGTTAAGGAGAAGTGTGCACAGTAGCTTATTCCTGCCATAATAATCTTTTACTTCCTCTCTTACAGGTGGTCATCTGTGTGGTTTTTATATGTTATGTTCTGAATGTTGGAATATGTAGGGAAGTTTTTTCATTTGAAACAAAGAGAATATGTTAAGAAAATTGATATCAGAAAATTTGTCCCAGATAGGCCTAAAGAGATTCAGCAAATCATAGTAATGAGGACTTTCCCCAAAACTGGTGATCTGTTGAACTGTATTGGTAAGTTACAAGACTCGCTTCTTTAGGAACGTCTTGAGATTTATCATTGCTAACCTAGAATCTGCAGATGGCCTTGTGGCAGACAAATTGATCCAAAGGTAAAGCTGTAAGGCATCGTAAAGATCTATTTCTGGTAATAATAATATATATGTTTTTCAGATAAATTTTAAATTATTTTCTTTTCCTCTGAGGCTTTTGAAATATGCATAGTTTTCCATTTAATAAAATTAGTTATTGGTTTTAAGCTGGAAAATACTGGATGAAAACAAACAAATAGTTTAAAAAACAGAAATACAGAGATAAAATTAACAAGACCAATATAAGTGACAGGAAAGTGTGCAGAAAAAAGCAAATAGTTGTCTAATTGACTCAGAGGAACTTCTTGAAATTTAGACATTTTTTAGAGGAAAAAAAAATGGAAAAAGTAGCAACAGGCAAAAAGACACTGCATGACAAAAAAGAACAAATTAACTTGAATGTATTTTGCCCCTCACTTTTATTATGTGTTCCTAATGAAAAAAGAAAAGGGATAAAAGCTTAAATGTCACTGAATGTGACGAACAAACCAAAACAAAAAGGTAAGGCAAGGCAAAGAAAAAATTAAGACATGTACAAGATTCTCAAGGGCATAAAGTTGATTTAAATCCATTGCTTGAATTTCCACCCTCAGTAAAAAAGAAGTTTAAAAAAACCCCCCACATGTAAATATCCATGTGCTTTTGCTTTCAGTTTTCAAGACTAAATTTAAGTCCTAAACACTATAAAATCAAAGAGATGTCCAGGAATTATCCTGATGTAAGAGTGTAAATGATTTTAACTTATTTTTAGCAATGCTGAAACAACCCTTTAAACACTATCATGTCCTTAGGCTTTGTACTGAACAATTTAACGTCCTAGAAACTCTCCATTTCCTTGAAACCTCATAGTAATTGTTATATTTTTTTTAAGGCAATGTGCTATTTTGTTATAGTCTATACTATAGCAGGAAAATCCAGGAGTTCAAAGTACAGGCATTTATTCTGAACTTGCTAACAAAAGGCAATGCTTGCTTAGTAAGACCTTCTGTTTTAAGGTCCTGATTTTTCAGCTGGATACAAAAGAGTAGAACTTTGGATAATTTCTTAATATAATTACAAATATGATAGATGCCAAATTACCATGCTAGAGCCAGAAAAGAGAGCAAGTTAAAAATTTGGTCTGCACAAAGGGAAAAATGGGCAGGTTAATATGGAGGAATGTCTAGGGCTTTTCAATATTTCTCACATGATGTTTAAATCTTCTCATAGTCTTACTTGCTATACCCACAGTTACATAAAATAAGTCTGGTTGCTATATTGCTTTCATCTTCTCTTTCCCTCCCTTACAATTAGGGGGATACTGGTGTACTTCTGGACTCCACCCAGATTTGGAGTCAGGAGGTATCTGAGGTGCTCACAGGTTTCCATGGGATATCATAGATGTCATACTAAGCAATGGTTATGAATAACTTTCTCATTCAAATAACTTTCATCTTCGGTGTAGAACTTAAACTAAAGTATCATAATAGAAGCAAACAATAAGCTCACAAACCAAAATATGTTGTTATGCTCTCAAAAACTACTCAGTATTGCACATCTGAAATACAGAAACTCTGGTGGCTTCTTGTTTGTTTGTTTTGTTGGGTTTTTTTTCCCTCTGAAAGCATATTTCTATATTCTATTTTCCACTTCTGTTTTAGACAAGAAAACAGCATAAAAGAAGAAATTCTAAAAAGATTCACTAATGGATATATCAACAGCGAATGTCTGCCACATCTAGGAAAGTTCTCACAAAGGTTGTCTCAGTACTGTTTGCAAGTGAGGCTAAAGTAACATAGAGACAAGGCAGAGCCTTATAAAAGAATCTGAAAATCTCTCAGTAGAGATTTTTCAAAGACCAGGGACTGTCTCTGAAAGAATAAGCTGAGAAGGACTTCAGGACATAGGGATGATTTAGCTTCCTGTGAGGTGTTCGCAGAAGCAGTATTTCAGAAATGTATAGCAGAAATGGAAAGACACTTTTTGGTCTCCCTGACCTGTTAGCCCCAGGGCAAAGATGTGAGTTAAAAAAATATATACTTCTCTATAAAATATATGTTAAAGCTACTGCTTAAAGTTTGGAGGCTTATCACAGAATGCAAAGCAACAACTGAATTTGGATAGACAGCACAAACAAAAAATTAGAAATGGGGATTACTGAGAAGCATTTTTATAAGAAAATTTATTTACCTCAAAACAAATTCTGCGTGAAGATCTGTGCATTTGACCTTAAACAACCATTCATTGCCTTTAGCTATCATTTTGAGAATCAAAGGATTTTAAGTTTCTTTATTATCTTTGCATAAATTATTTCAACCATCACAAACATGTAAAATGGTATATTTAAAATTGACTTTCAAGAAATCTAGTGCCATGTGAAGGAGCTGCAATTATAATCATGTTGTACACTTACAAGTTTTGGTATTAAAGGATAGTTAAATTACATATGTTTATCATAATATTTTACACCGGATATAGTATGTTGGTCAAATACAAACAGAATAAATAGATAAGGCCATCATGATTCAAGGTCATATCTACATATTATTTATATATTTATAATTGATTTAATCAACATGACAGTGACTGTCATTATAGCATTTTTTCAAAAGGCAAAGATATGGTGCCTATAAGGAAGAAAATGTATGTTTTCAGGGCAAAGTAGAGATATGACATTGCATGATTCAGTAAATAAAGCAATAATTTCCAAAAGGCTAACTGTTGTTTGAAACGAAAAAAAAAAGAAGAAAACCCCAACATCCTAGTTACCACTGATGGGATGTTAAACCCATGATTACATGAAACTAGAGCTGATGATACAAGGAAATTCAAACATTGTTTCTAACACAAAAAAAAAACCCAAACTTTTCTATTTCTAAGAAAATAAAAAGATGCTTCAGAGTCATTCAAAAGCACAGTCATTCAAATATATCACTTGGTTTTGGCAGGAAAGATAAATAACATTTTTTTCAAGATTCATCCATAAATGAAATGGTACATCCTGCCTGGATCAAAACTCCAAATTTTGTTGTTGTTAAGTGATCAATAAATGTGAGCTCATAATTAAAACCTTGGCATTAAGACATAAAAACAGCAAAATGCCAACAAGAATTTATTTTCATTACTAAAAAGAAAGCAGAGTGAGCTGCTGAATTATGTACCAAATATCAGTAAAACCTTATTAGGCATATTTAATATTTAAGAGCATTGCAATCAAATTATTTGACCTTTGGCAACTAAATTCCCCTTACAAATCATAGAATCATAGAAACATTTAGGTTGGAAAAGACCTTTAAGATCATCAGGCTTGGGGAAGGGTGGCCGGAAAGCCGCCTGGTGGAAATGGACCTTGGTGCCTTGGTTGACAGCCAGCTGAATATGAGCCACCAGTGTGCCCACGGGGGCAAGAAGGCCAATAGCATCCTGGCTTGTATCAGAAATAGTGTGGTCAGCAGGACTAGGGAAGTGATTGCCTGTCTGTACTTGGTATTGGTGAGGCCCCACCTTGAATACCGTGTTAGGTTTTGGGACCCTCACTACAAGAAAGACATTGAGGTACTGGAGCACATCCAAATGAAGCTGGTGAAGGGCAATGAAGCGGGTGAAGGGTCTAGAGAAAAAGTCTTATGAGGAGTGGCTGAGGGAGCTGGGATTGTTTAGCATGGAGAAAAGGAGGCTGATGAGTGACTTCAGCGCGCTCTACCACTACCTGAAAGGAGGTTGTAGCGACATGGGGATCAGCCTCTTCTCCCAAGTAACAAGCAACAGGACAAGAGCAAATGGCCTCAAGTTACACCAGGGGAGATTCAGATTGGATATTAGGAGAAATTTTTACACTGAAAGGGTTATCAAGCATTGGAACAGGCTGCTTAGGGAAGTGGTGGAAACACTATTCGTGGAGGTATTTAAAAGACATACAGATGTTGTGCTTAGGTTAACAGTCAGACTTCATAATCCTAAAGGTCTTTCCCAATCTAAATGACTCTATGATTCTGTCACTCTATTAAGTCCAACTGTTAACCTAGCACTTCCAAGTCCACCACTAAACCACGTCCCTAAGCCCCACACTTACGCATCTTCTAAATACCTCCAGGGATGGTGACTCAGCCACTTCCCTGAACAATGATAATATTACTGTTGATTTTGTCAGAGTTCATATTTTTCAAACCATGATGTAACACATATTAAAAGAAAATTATGTTTTGGACTTGAAAACTCTTCTAAAAAAGTTTTCAATCACTTGTTTTTCCGTCTGCCAGAAACCTTTCAGAAATATAGATGTAGATCTGAAATACTATCATAAAAAATATAATTTTGAAGCTGTGGAAATGCAGAGGCTTTTCTCTGTAAGATGTTAATGTTTATTATCTTTAGTTTAAAGGATTTTAACAAGTACGTATGGTATTAAAATTAATTTTTTGTATTAAGTAATACTTATTAAATTTTAAGTTAATATCATAGGAAATTATAGTGCCAGGGAGAAATTTTAAGGTACTTAATAGTTCTATATCTTTACCAACGTGTTAACACACATGGTAATGATGCATTCTTCACATTATAAAATGTATCCTGTATGTTGAAACTTGGTACCTAACATTTATTAAAGATTCTGTTTGAGTAAAAGTTGTGAGAAACTACATAAAAAATGGTGAAGCAAAAATAAAAATTGAAAGGATTTCAATAAATATACACTCTCTCAAATAATAGTCTTCATATTTTGATCTTACTTAAGATTACTGTCATCTGATTTATTCAAAGCTCAGCTTTTTAACTATGTAACATAGCCATAAATAAATTAAAAAACCAAAAAACACCAAACAAACATTTGAAAGAAACCTAGTATGATTTGTTTGTATGAAATATTTACTGCAGTAGGCCATTCATTAGGTAAATGTGCATGCTGCAGGAGAATTTAATTAGTAAATGGTTGAACATTTCTTATTAGAATCTTATTTTATTAATATTTTAAATCCTTTTGTTTTGAAGTACCCATGTGAACTACATTAACGAATGAACTATGTTCACTCTTAACTCATGGAAAAGGATTATTTTCCTATGACAAACAGACCTACACAAGTTGCAAAAAGGTCCTCCATAGTCAGCACATGGTCATTGTAATTCAGTTAGGGGTTAAGTGTCTCAGCATAATATGTGCAAATGGTAATAAAGTGAGGAAGCTGTCTGATGTAGTTTAAGAATGAAAGTACTGAGAGGACACGTTTTGAATGTTTTACATGTACACAGTTTGATGAGGCATGTGCTCCAAGGCATTTGCAGGGGAGGCTATTGCACCCTTTCATGTAGTCAGTTGGAAATAGAAATGCTAAGGATGTGTCTTAAACTGTTTTTTATTCAGAGAAAGGGACAGCAAACACCCTGTCAGCAGGAAAATATCTCCATCTGCACAGTTACTTATAGCATGACATGTAACGTGGACAACCATTGCAAATGAAGTCATAACCTGTTAGTTCCTCAGCTGCTCATAAAGTATTCTAAAATATGGATAGACCTTGAAAGATATGCAAACAACAAAGCTAAAACTGAAATGTAGCAATGATGAAAATGTGTTACAAAATCCCAGTATTTTTATACTTACATGTGTATGACCTGAAAAGATGCTCCTCTTAATAAAAAAATAGCTTTTTAATTATTTGCAAAGGATTTTTATCATTCTTCCTTTAATTCACTTAGTTTATAATCCAGCACATTCTACTCTTATGGCACATTCAAAGAATCGCATAAGGCCTGCTGTTTCTGAGGGGCTTGCTCTGCAAGCATTCAGTCCTGATGAAACAATGTCATAGAAAGAAAAATAGCTATCCTCTTCCCAAACACCTGACACCTCTTTTTTCATGCTGTTGAGCTTACCTGATCACATGAACCTGGGAACCTAAAGGATTCCTCCTCTGTGTCACCTGGACCTCCTGTGGCAGGAGGTCCTCCTCTAGGACCCAGGTTTCTCCCAGTCCTACTCTGTCCCCTAATCTGTCCATTAGTGAGGCTCAGTGTGTATTGATAGTTCATGGTACATACACTACATATACACACATACATACTCACTTATATACACATATACATGGCCAGACACACAGATCACAGACAGACACACACTCACACAAACACAGACAATACCAATGACCTCATCCTGCTCCCCTCTCTGGCTGAGCAGGATGAAGGTCCACTACTGAGAATATATATCTATACATATGTTCAAGGTGGATCACTCTAGCAGCTCGTCTGACACAGCCTGCCCGGTAGCTGGACCTGGATCCCAGTCTCCCCACTTGCTGGTACCTGTCCATATGATTCACCAAGGCTGAAGCCTCTTGCTGTCTCACCAACATACAGGCACACAGACACACACACAGCTGGCCAGGACTCCTCTGGTCCTAATAACTAGCCCCCCCGTGCTCTCACCCTTAGAGGCTCACAGGTGCTCTCACTGTCAGAGCTGGCCCTTAGAGATATCCATTCCTCCCCAGCTCCCATGTTTTTTCACCACCTAGCCCAACTTGATCTTCCTCCTCTAGAGATCATAGACTCACTCGCAGACCTGTACTCACTCCTGCCGCTGGCAGCACAGATTCGTCTGCACACACGTGCGCAGAGAGTAAAGAGACCCATACCAGAAAATAGTCAAAGGTGAAGTTTAATGAGAAGACAACGACTGACTTCAGTGATCAGGCACAGGGCTTGGCCAAACAAGCATACTGACCAGCCTCTGCTTATGTGGAAATGGACCCCTTTATTCCTCTTTTTCCCATACTTGCTCTTCCACAAAACACAGCTGGAAAGCTGCTTTCGATGCGTCATCCTGATGGGTTTCATATGTTGCCAACAGGACTGATGTCTCTGCTGGGACAGTCCTTGGATGGGTTCAGACAAGGCATTCATTCCCTGGGAGTCTGCAATTTGGATTCCTGCCTGCCATTGTGTCCCTGTGCTCCTCTGGTTTTATGAAGAGGGGCCTTTGATGGGATGCTGGCTCTCCTGTGGTTGGCCTGAGAGCAGTAAGGACAGGTCACTACTCCTGCCATTGTTTCTCTGTGCCACCTCTTGTGTGTGCAAATGAGCTTCTTATCACTTAACCTAAGAAAAACTTGCTCTAAAAGCTTCTGGTATTAGAACTATGCTAAAATATTTCACTCAAATGTTCCGTATGGTTTGCTGACTATATATGTTTTGGGACCTGTCAGAGGATGATATACGATCTTGATGTTGTATTTAAGATGCTTATCAGTCAATCTTTTGCATAACTAAGGGATTCTAATGAGTAGCCTTGGAGTCTTCCTAATGTAAAAATGTTGCTGACTGTCAAAAGGAAGGAAAGGGGTAAAACGATAATAATTGTTCAGAGAAATCAAGGTCTTCCAACTGTGCTACTGCAACAGTTGCAAATGTATATACAAGGCTTAGGTACACAGGTACCACTAAGTAGTATTGTGCAATGAAGCAGAACATTCTTGTTTTAAAATAAATGGAAAAATATGTTAAAATTTTAAAGATGAAAATGATAAATACATCGTGAACAGACAACTACAGGCTTTCCCTTACATGCATACTGGCTGTAGTTAAAATAACTAAGCTGCCAGAAATGCAATTTTGTGAGACATCTGTGCATATAAGTACACTGTAAGATTACATCTAGTCTACCATCTGTAACATGCTATGACTGTTGTCTGGTCAGCTGGTGTAGCTTTTATTACATCTAGTCTACCGTCTGTAACATGCTATGACTGTTGTCTGGTCAGCTGGTGTAGCTTTTCTCACATCTTTTATACTTGAATTTGGCCCTGGACAAAATCACATCAGTACGAGTGTTCAGGTTGCCGTGGCTCTTTCGATTTATTAGTAGTATGGTAGCACACCAAACAGTATTCTCCTGTATGGTACTGTTTGAAGGACTTTGAAACCAGTAAATTAAAGTGTATACCTGTACAGTCAAATATCTTTTCTTCTCAGTTCACATCTGGGTCCTGATCCCTGGCTATCCGCACTGTGTAAATATTTATTTGTTCTGAGGCTCTCTTTTAGAATGCCCTTTGAGAATGATGAAGATGGTTGACTGCTAGGTCTCAGGGTATTTCTGAGAAGGCAAAGAATCACAACCACATGCCCAAGCAACTTTTGGATCAGACAGGAAGGCACAAGTCTAGTGTTAGTTATCAAGTGTGTGTCGGGGTGTTCGGGCTTTTATGTATACTATTGCCTTGTTTTAAACAGTTTGGGTCAAGTTTTGACTACTGTATAATGAACCAGTGATGTGTGCTTTGATACAATTCAGTGCTGAATACTGTTCTCAGTCGCAATTAAATCCAATTTAATAATTCACATACATGCTAATTCCACAGTAGCCATATTTTACCTGGACACAATGGAACAGGGAATCACAGAAACATGGAATCATAGAATGGTTTAGGTTGGAAGGGACATTAAAGATCCTCTAGTTCCAAGCCCCCTGCCATGAGAAGGGACACCTTCCGCTAGACCAGGTTGCTCAAAACCCCATCCAACCTGGCCTTGAACACTTCCAGGGAGTGGGCATCCACAACTTCTCTAGGGAACCTGTCTGAGTCTCTCACCACCCTCACAGTAAAGAATTTCTTTCTAATATCCAATTTGAAGTCTCCCCTTTTTCAGTTTAAAACCGTTTCCCCTCATCCTATCTCTATGGTCCCTGATAAAGAGTCCTGTAGGCCCCCTCCAGGTACTGGAAGGCCACTATAAGGTCTCCCTGGAGCCTTTTCTCCAGGCTGAACAACCCCAACTCTCTCAGCCTGTCTTCACAGTAGAGGTGCTCCAGCCCTCTGAGCATCTTTGTGGCCCTCCTCTGGACTTGCTTCAACAGGTCCATGTCTTTCCTGTGCTGAGGACTCCAAAGCTGGACACAGTACTTCAGGTGGGGTCTCACGAGAGCAGAATCATCTCCCTCAACCTACTAGCCATGCTTCTTTTGATGCAGCCCAGGATGCGGTTGGCTTTAAGAAGCCTACAGACATGGCTTTGAAATATTGTTGATACAGCTGTACCAAAATGAAGTGCAATTGTTTGGGATTCAAAAGCCTGTTTTTTTGTATAGGATATAACATAATTTTTCAAATTGATGACAAAAGAATTTGTCCTCATGAAAGAGTCAGCAGGAATTGTCTTTGTCAATGGAAAAAAGGGGGTAAAAGTGTTGAGAGGAGAGTGGAAGGAAAGAGGGGCAAAACTTCCATCCAGTTGAAGTCAGAAAAGAATATACAGGTAAAAGGAAGCAAAGAACAATAAATAAATAAATAGTCTAGTTTAAATCTCAACCATATCAACTAAGATACTTTAAATTACTATAACATGACATAGATTTTGACAGTATTATTAAAGAAATCTTTTCCCTTCAAAACTGTGTAAATCAAGTACCTACAAGCAAACAAAAATCAAAAAAGCCCAAGTAAGCAAAATCCTTACTAGTACAAGAATGCTAAAATTGTCTTGAAGATGCAAGTGAAATTAGCTTTGGATTCAAGTGCTATAATTTTATTTTCATAACTTTTATGTGCTATTTATGACCTGCTATTGGCAGGATAGATCAGCAAATAAGGTATATTGATCTACTAACATACACCTTGAACTAGTTTATCATTAAACACATCCACAAAACCCCCCAGAAAATCTGACTTTAGAAAAAAACGTGAATTTTGTGAAAATATGTCATGGAAGAAATATATTTTGATGCTGATGTTCTTGTGCAAAAGAAATCTTGTTAGAAGTATTTTTTAAGAAAAAAATAATTTTAAATGTCCATCTTTTATAGAATTAAATCAGAAACCTGGTATTATGCTTAATGCAATTAAAGTTTTGTATTCATTTTTTTAGAAAGACTGTTACACTACTGCTCCTATGCTCTGTAGACAGTGGCTTACTACATGGAGACTTGTACTACATTGAACTAAAAAAAATCTCTGCTCCTAGCAAAATAATAGAAATATAATGCAGACTGCTGTAGGGGGCAATCATATCTATTTATATACCAGAAAAGAAAACAAATACTTAACCTGAAGACATTTTATATGCTTCATAAAGCTTTGACCAAACATAGCTTAGCATCATAATTTTATTGTTTGAGTTCTTTAACACAAGAAAAGCCACACTCCTGAAAGACATATTGTGTTTAAATTATTTTTAAATTACTGATTTAACAGAAAATAAATAAGTTCAAATTTTTAGGAAATTCAAATCAATTTATTTCGCTCTTCACATTTTCATCTTTACATTGTTTTGGAAGGTTTATGTACCTTAAAAAAAAGTTTTTTCTTTCCCATGTAAATCAAATTCCACATTAAGCTAAGATTATATTTTTGCATGTAAACACTTTCTCTCACTCTTAGATAGGAACCACGATTTAAGCAATTGAAATATCCAACTTATTTAAATTTCTTTAAAAAAAAGGTTGCATCACTCCTAACTTCAGTGATTTATTTTTCTTAAGGGTCTCAAGAGAATATAAAATATTTTTCATCACTCTCGATGGTAATTTTATTTTTCTTTAATTAAATGTGCTTCTGTAGAGACACCATGGGATTGTTTTGTTTCTTTTTTTGTACAGACTGAATAACCCTTTCACAATCACCTCATTCTGAGCCGAAGGCATAGCAAGCAAACTGAAACCAGTTCACTTTGATACTTCTTCCGGAAACATGACCTACAAACCACAGAATTTTCTACAGTAGCAGCCTGGCACCAATCTCACAGCCTTTTTCTTTCCTTGGGCTTTGATATATCCTGAGAAAATACACATATTTCTTGTCTCATATCAAAGACGGTTAGAAATCAAGGAATTATCATTTCAGTATTTAGCATATTTGTATCTGAAGATGTGGGTTTTTTATTCAACAGACAGATACACCTCTGAAAAGATTATATTATAATTTCTGAAAACAGGTTGGGACAATTAGAAGAAAAGTTGAGATAGAAAATACTTGCAGAGGGCTATCAGGATGAAATTATGATTGAAGGGCATGATTTCATTAATATGGGAACACATATACAAATACAGCGATTAGCTTGCAGAAACTCTTCTGTGGATTTTTTTGAGTAGGAATAAGATATTCTGCCTGTGCTGTTTTAGAATTGTTCGCTTTTTCTTACCTCATTATTTTGAAATTTATAAATATGCCAGTAACAGGAAGCCAATATCAAGAGTTTACATCTTACTGATATAACTATTATCCTGCAGACAAACTAGTTGTCTTGTCCTCCTTTTGACTTCTTTTGCAAATATACCGGTTCCGACACAAATGGTGGAGAACATTGTTTCTTTTAAACTATTTTTCCAGTTTTCCTTCTTTTCTGCTTTCAAATATGATACAACTGGGCAGCTAGAGAAGCCTTGTTCTTAGGAGAGTTGCCTTCTTTTAGATAGATCTAGCAATCATTTTAAGTATAATACCCATTTTAAGTGCAGAGGATATTGTTGAGATGCCCAGCTCATGTGTTCTGAGACATAGTATTGGCTACCAGTATCAAAACATATAATGCATATCAACTAAATTACGTAAAATTATTGGGCATTTTAATTTCATGCTACAAAGAAGTAACTCATAGTGATTCATATAAACAGAAACTGCCTCTTAGTTGAATTCTGACCTAGGAGGTCTGGGTTCTTGTATGAGTTCTTACACAATAACAATACAGGAATTTGGACTGGAATTCAACATCTGTGTTGCTTAACGCAGTTACAATCAGATGTTGGTAGACATACAACAGGCGGCTGGTTTTCCATTAAGTAGCATTCCTCTACCATAAATGAATACTTCAAAAATACATTCATAAGTATTTTTGAGATATTACATTGTATGCAGGCAATGGAAGGGTTTTTAAAAGCGTAGAAATATTGTGCTTACTGAGAGAATGGAATATAGGAATAGTTATTGGCTACATACAGCTAAAGTAAGGTTGTTATGATTCTATTAATATGTAAATGCATTTGGTCTGAATGTGTTTTCATATTCTTTACAGAAAAAAAAAACAACAAACCAACACTTAAATATTCATGTAACATGCTTCAGGAATATACCTTTTTTTTACGTAGTGTTTTTTTCCCCTTCCTATATTTGTTTTAATTTTCTGTGTCCTAGATAAGAAGTTTTGCTATTAACTGTTAAAATGAAAGTGCTACTACAAAATAGTGTGTCTTTCCTTTAATGGCTTTTATTTATCATGTAAGTTAATAGATAAAATTGAAATATATCATATAAATACATCTTAATCAAAGATGACTGTGAGCATTTAAACACAATTCTGTTGTTAACTGATCCAGTACACTTATCATGTGCCAGCATCAATACTTAGCATTGAAAAAGATAGCTTAGTTTTCTAAGCACAGTTCTCCCCTGTGGAGCTGCAGTTACAACCATTAAGCATATTGTTACTTTGCCAAATCTTTTACCTGCAAGATTTTTTTTGCACTGTATTTAAACCAGAGTGATTTGCCTTCTGGCAAGTTAGATTTAGGAGCTCTTCAAGTTTGGGTGTTTGCAGGGTTCTATTGAATCGTATAAGGTTGAGTTTTTGACCAATTACTACATTAGTGTGGAATAATTACTAAAATGGCCAAAAATACAACATTGTTCACACATTAAGGAAAGGTATAAAATCAAAAGGCTTCTAAGGTAGAATACAGCCGCAGCTGGCAAGCGAAGAATGCAACATCTGCGATTCCCTGTACAATATTCCTTGCGAAGCTACACGGGCGATGGAACGGAATGTGACCATTCTGTGGCCTCGCCCTGTGACGTATAGCAGATATGGGAACGAGATGGTACTATGGAACCGATAAGCTGCCTATTTGCTACCCTGAGCCAACATTTTGTCACATTTTGATGAAATGCTGTCCTTTGTGTGAACTTTGCTCATTATAATGTCATTATAATACCAAAACACATCTCCATCCTGAAGGCTACCGGCCTCCAAGGTGCGACCACTCCTCCTTGAGTCTGCGCCCTGAATTTTTTGTGAATTATATCTTTAAATGTGAAGCGAGAGAGTTTTACACCAATCATAATAAAAGTATTTATGACTGAAGTCACTCAAACTCCACCTTGAAGGTAAAAAATAGTATAAAAATAGCCCAAGAAAGGGGGGATATCAGGGAAGACACCATTGTGAACAAGTCAAGGAGGACTCCATCACTGACTGCCTTTGAATTCCAGGACCAGTTGACAGGCTGAGCTTTTCTTCCCCCTCATAGGGATGCCTTTGGGTACGACTTAGACTATACCGAGTGCTTCCTCAGGAAACTTAGAAATCTCTCTAGAGAATCTTTCCTACATTTATAGCCAGGCTGTATTGTTTATAACTTTGTCACGCGTTTTGTATATTTAACAATACCTTTATTTGCAAGTGCTTTGCAGACAGTGTATTTATCACCGGCAATCGTAAGAAAATATGTCTGTTGCTTAAACAAACTGCACTGTTTAAGTAACTAGTCATTTTGGTTTCTTAATGAACGCGACCTAAGACTCAAGAGTGGCCGTGCTAGTTCATGAGCATGACTAGACTGAAGGTGCAGTCCACTATTAGTGTATCCAAATCATAACAGTTTAATACATATTAAACGTGATTGGATTGATAGTGTTGAATTGGGCATCACTCAGAATTTAAACCTAGCTGCATCTAGCCTCCTCGGTGAGGAGTGTTAGAACGCAAGGGGGCTTATTTTCTGCCAAAACTGATTGCCCCTTTCCCACAACAGAAATCGGGCCTAGTCATCAGGATTGCCATGAATAAACTGCTGCAAAAATATGATTGTGCCCCTTCCCAGGCTGGGAAGGAGTGGGCCCAAAAATTTTGGAAGGATGAAGAGAAACTGGGAGAACGTATTGAATAGTGTCGGGCTTCACTAAAGCTCAGAGTGGGAAAAGGCAAGGGTGTGATTTGTGCAGTGTTAGGCACCTGTTTATCTTGTGCACAACAAGAAGCTAGGGAAATCCCTGCTACTAATCTGATTTCTGCTGTAGAATATGCAACTCTGAAATTGGAAATGGGGTGTTGAAGTCATCATTAGCTTTTCAGAAGGAGACAGGAGAAAAACTAAGAACTCAAGTTGATAAGCTTGTGAGTGAAAATGAAAGTTTAGGAAACCAGAATGCTTGACTCGGGAGTGAAAATCTCCAACTTAAAATGTTATTGGAAAGGGTGACTGGGCTCTTAGATAAAATGCAGCCTTCGGCCCAGGTCCAACAAATTCGTAAGTTAATGTGTTGTCCAAATTATGGATCTCAGACTGGAGATTTTTGGTCTAACAGTGAGGATGATGAAGATGATGAGGCAGAAGGGACTTTTACTTTGAAATCCCAAGTCTTTCCTTTATGACCTCTAGTTAAAACTGAAGCTGTGGCTGATGATGATGATGAAGTCCACACCACTGTGCATACTGTTCTGTGGACACCAACAGAGTTGGCGAAAATAAGGCAGAAATATTCAAGGCGACCAGGAGAGTCGGCTGTTGAGTATGTGTGGCGAGTTTCTTCTGAAGGAGGAGATAGAATTATGTTGAGTGAGGAAGAGGCAGGAGACTCTTGGGGACCAGGAGTGATTTTAACTACTATGCCCAGGGATCATAATTATTCCCTAACCACTCGAGCAGCCTACTAGGCAGATGGTATGGATCCGCGAGAAAGAGGGGAGCTGTTAGAGATTAGAGCTACAGGCTACTCTGATCTGTGTGCGGCAATACGGAAAGCAGCTTGTCTGCAAGCCATGTATGACAGAGAGGAATTTTGGAAATCCCCAGTGTCGGCCCCTATCAACTCCGTTCGATTAGTCCCTCTCATCTGTGGTCTTCCTGACTGCCTGAAACCGTTTATTGTCAGCACTCAAGATCGCATACGAGATGTTCGGGGTACTCATAGGCGGAGCTGGTGTCACTACATTCCCTGGAATGAATATGTACAAGAAATAAGCCAATACGGGTGCCAAATGGGCTGGGCCAGCCTAACTAGTGAAAAATCCTCCGAACACCCTTGAAAGGTTTGCCAAGTCCGAACCCACGCTCAAAACCCCAAATCGGATGGAAGGTCTAAACCTGATAAGGACCGAAAAGAGTTGTTTAATTTGATGGTTTTTATCTAGTTCTTGTTCTTTTACAAAGGGAATTGTATAGTCAAACCCACGTATTTCATACTTCCAGTTTTCTTTCTACCTGTGAACACAGCTACATGGAAAATGTTTATCATAGCAGGTACCTTAAGACTGGAAAAGCCTGTGTCCTAAGTACCTTCCTACTGCGACATTTGCAATTGATCCTTCAGGCACCTTTGTTCAAACTCATTCTATTTTTCCCTTCACTTGGCATTGAAAATAAATGAAGTGGATATTAGACTAAAGTCTTCGGGGTATTAAGTCAAAACTAAAAACTTTACATTTTAGGCTTCCTGGTAGTTCTCCCATGAGTCTTCTTCTTTTAAAGTATTATACATCAAGACATTCCCATATCATAGAAGAAAAACAAATGAATGATTGGTTAAGACAGTAGATCCCCTCAGGGTCTCTGTCAGACCTGGATGTGTTGACTTGAATTTCTGTCCTAGAATTTTAATCTAGCATCAAAGCTTAATTTTTATTATATTTTGGTTATCCTTATTCTCTGTAAATTTAATCTTACAGTATTGGTCATCATAAAGCTTTTTTCTAAACAATGAACTTCTAATTTACCATTTCTTTCTATCAAAAACTTTTGACATGCAACAAAAAAAAAAAATTATTAAACTGAATAGAACATGTTTTATCGAGCTATTGAGCATATATGCTCAAACATTATCAGAAGACTGCCTCCAAATATTTTTCTGTTATTGTTTTTAATACAATTTTTTTTACTTTTGCCTCTTTAATATACCAAATACAAGTAATTATAACAGAATAATTAAATACTTCTTTTTAGGATTAGTATTAGTATTACTAATAGTGCATCATAGCTAGAAAAGGGAAACAAACACAAAATCTGATTCTACCTTATCTATTGCCACTTAATAGCTAACTATCAATGTTTACTTCCAGATACTAAATCAGTTTTGAGTATAGATAGAAGCAGATGTTGAAGTCTTGGCATTCAGGATTTATAAATAAATCTCAGTTCAGCAAAGCATTTAAATATGTACGTGATCTCTACAAATTTAAGTGAGACTGAAATAAAAAACTAAATGTTTTGTTGAATTAGGGTAATGGTCAGGTAGTTTTTAATGTAAACAGTAATAGTTTTGTTTGCAGCTTAACATAGACTCAATTTCATGGATGCAAAGTTGAAAGTACAGGTAATTTAATCATAGTTGCGTTGTACGCAACATTAAATAGCATTGTGGTATTGTATTATGCGCATAAACAATGACACAAGCAAAATAATCATACATGCACACACAGATCCACATACAATTTATTTTCGTCTATTCATGCATATTCCTCCACATTTGAATTAACATTGTTGCACTGCTTGTTAATTTAATTTATATTTCTCTCCTATTGTTTTGCCAGTTATAACTGTTGATGTCTGAAATTATCGTGGCTCATCCTGTAGAACATACTTTTGCCCGTTTTTAGCAAAAATAGTTCAACTTTTCAAGCACTTAAATTATCAGATTTATGGGTTTATGTTTTGCTTATTTATTACCAGTTTATGTTTTATGTTTTCCAGCATTAAGTAATTTTGATTTTCTTTAAAGCCTCTTAGATTTGGACTAAAGAGCCTTTATTTTAGAGAGGGGATGGGTTGTGGTTTAAAGGCCACCTTTTTCCTTGCAAGAAAACCTCAAATTCCACTGGCAGAATTGTAAACTACAGGAGAACACCGTTTAAATGTTTCTTCAGAAGCAAAGATTAAAAACCTAAATTTCTTAATGTAAAACAGATTATCTGTAATAATACGCTAATGAAGTGTGATTGGCATGAAAATCTGTCCTGGTTTGGGGTAAAGCAGAGCCAACTTTCTGTTCAGTGAGAAAGGCTCTTGCTTATACTTGTTGCTGTGGCAACCAGAGTCAGCTGACTTAGTTGTTTACCCCTTGGAGGGGTCGCAACTGTGAGGTGTGGACAGGTCAGGTGACCCAAAACTGACCAATAGGGTATTCCATCCCATCTGCCATGCTCAGTATAAAAGCTGAGGGGTGGAAGGGGTTAGCTATTTGGTTTTGGCTCTTCTCCTGTGGGCTGTTCTTTGTGGGTTCTTCTCCAATGGACTGCTTCTGCAGTGGCTCTCTTTCCTCAATGACTGATGTCTGCAGAGGACCCCGTCAGCTCATCTGCCTTTTGGTCCTGGTCAGTGTGTTCCAGTTCCCATTTGTCACTGAGTCCAGTCTGGAACTTTCCCAGTGCCATCTTCCTATGAACTTGATCCAGTTTTGTATATGTTTATATATATTGTATCTATTTAATTATGTACTTTTTTTATTATTAATTTTTTACTAAAGTGGTTTAGGGTTTTTTCTAAGCTCATAACTCTCTCTATTGTTCTTCTTCCTCTCCTTGGAGTGAGAGATAGGGGAGAGCATCTGTTTTGTCACTGGCCAACCCAGCCCAAAATGTGACAAAATCTAAACTTTGCTAAATTTGATACTAATATTGAAACAAATAATTAGCTCTCCCTATGGCTTCTGAGTTAAGCCTACATGTGAGTTATTCATGTACTTTGTATTAACAGAAGTGAACCCTACAAGATGAGCTAATGCCACCTATAAATTTATAACGTTAGTGATATATTTAATGAGGGAGTACAGCAGCTGATAAGGACTATCTTTCTAGATAAAGATACATATTTTATGGGCAGTTTCCCTATAACTTTTCTTGTTCCCTCTCTGCTCTCTTTTGGTAGCTTTAGGTGCTCTCGGATCACTTGATCCCTTGCAAGTAAAAATTAATTTTCTACTTTAATTCCATTATCCGTTGTTAATTTTGTATCCGTTATTATATCCATTATTTCAAAAGCTGTCTGGACATAGTCCTGGGCTGCTGGCTCTAAATGGTCTAGATGCACTGCAGAAAAATGTCGTAACTAAGGTTTTGATCGTCTATGCATGTTCTTGGCCCAATACATGTCTGCTTTCTTAAGCCAAGTCCTATAGAAACATTACTTAAATTCCTATGTCCAGAAATAATTAATAGGGTTAAGTAGAAAACTCTTAGCACAAAAATAGACTTAGACTAGATGCATATTGAAAATGTAACTTTATGCCACTGCTTGCTATTCTGCAGTGGACCAATTGTCTGTTCAAGAGGTTTAAGCAGACCTTTATAGAATAGTCTGCCTAGAGAAGAAATTAAGTCGCAAGTTATGCCCTTAAGTAGGAAGGTTAGTAACACCTCTAGTTGATTTTGTATGTTTATTTCAAGGGAAACGAAATTTCATTCCATGACAGTTGCCAGCAACATAAACATCCAAAAGTGGCAAAATAAGATGTTGAGGAAAAAGTATTGCTGAAATCTGTTCCTTGTACTTATTGACAGCACTGTTGAAAATATCACACTCCAGCACTCTAGACAGGCTTTGCTTTCGCTTCAGAGATATCACAAAGTAACCAGTATCCCAACTACAGGTTCATACTTTCCCAAAAAAAATTCAATAGTAACTTAATGTGTTGATATGGTAATGAATTTCCGTTCCTGTCCTGGGCTGGGCTGAAGTTGTTAAGTGGTGTGAGGAGGCATCAGAAGAATTGTACCCATGGAAGAGTGGGGTTTTTTGGTGAGCTGTGCTGCGTGTTGCACTAGTAAGGGAAATTCTAAGGGATACATCCACTAATCTCTGGCATTGATATTGAGATCGGTTTCACATTTTTCCTTCTTTTATTCTTTGTATTACACT
This sequence comes from Stercorarius parasiticus, assembly GCA_013396915.1. Taxonomy (NCBI): domain Eukaryota; kingdom Metazoa; phylum Chordata; class Aves; order Charadriiformes; family Stercorariidae; genus Stercorarius; species Stercorarius parasiticus. Next base: position 44,130 of record VWZL01005951.1, on the reverse strand, counting down.
TGTACTGAAATTCTAGGGTAGTTTTCAGAGGTACTCAGCCAATGCACAGAAGTGATAGGTGCTGGACAGCTTTCCTAGGGAAGAAATGGATCATGAATAAAGCAGCTTTGAGATTTTTTTCTATTAAGACCTTTCTAAAAAAAATATGATTTTTAAAGGGAGAGCATACATGTAACTGGATGCAGATATGATTGTAAACAAACAAGGAAACAGATACCTCAGTATTTCCCTTTTGTTTCCCATGTTTCTAAAAACACTAGTGAATTTAGGAATCATTTAGGTTTGGTGATCTGAAACAAAGTGCAAAGACTTGTATTTCTGCTTTTTCTTAGTTATAGTTAGAATTGCAGCTACGTAAAGTGCAGTATAGCCTCAGAGGTTACATATTGCTTATTCATGGCAAAAAGCTCTCTGGGTTGCATAACAGTCTTGTTTTGATTGAGTCATATACTTCACTGGGTTTGCAATCCAGTGATGAAGACAGCCTGTGCAGACAACACGAGAGGCACTGGAATGACAAGTCTCAACAGGCACGGCGTCAGGGTGCAGCACAGGCTGGTGGCTCCCTGGGGATGGGGACTGGGACTGTCAGGGATTCAGAAGGGCACAATGCCTGCCAGCATGGGCTGATCGCTCCCCTCAGCCAAGAGCACTTCCATGGGGACTGAAACGGGCCAAGCCTGGGCCAGCTCAGCAGGGCCCATGTCCAGGCATGGCAGGGCTGTGGGGAGCTGGAGGTGGCATGGCTGGTGGCCCTGTGGGGCTGAAATGGGGTCCTGGACTGTGGGCAGGGTGGGAACAGCCAGGACTGGTGGTGCCTACAGGGCAATGGCACTCTGACATATTATAGGAAGGTACAGTAAGTAAAAATAAAATAGCTGAATATTTTGAAATCAATAAAAAAATATAATCAGTGCATGAAAAATTACAAGATAGTTTAACTTATGTTCCCAATTCATGACTGACTGAATCTGTCTGGAGAAAATCCTTTTTCCATAAAATCCACAGTAGAAATGATTGCTAGCTAATTTACAAGCAGAAGTTACTTCAGAACCAGAAATGGTACAAAGCACAGACAGAAAAGAGTTACAGTCTGTTGTCAACAGAATATGAGAAAGGAGAGTCATCTACAAAGCAATGCCACCTTAATAGCACAATAGCTTACAAACTTCAGCTCTGTTTCACCTAGCAATGTATCAACTGCTCCTGAAACTTGATAGTGAACAGCAGAAAATAGGGACCATTCACTAGAACTAAATAATTCCCTCTTTGTGCCTGCCCCAGCTAATTTATATCAGGAGTGCACTTGCCTAAGGTATTTCTTGAGTAACTCTGTTTTCAATGCTGATATGTTTGATTCTTTTTTTGGCTAGCTTTGTGTTGAGTTTCTCTTCATAATATAATTAATACACCTTCTACCATGATATGAAATATAACGGTTGCTATCAAGAGACTCACAATTTTGATGGTTTTAAAAAGTCTTCTCCTCCATTCATACAGGAAATGAAATAATAAAATGAATCTACACAAGTCTTGGTTCTTATTAAGCAGGTACATAGTTTATTAGTGCTTTGTTGTTTTTACAGCTAAATTCACAAAGAGCCCAGGATCTAGAAAAACTCATCAATAATAGATAGCAACAAATAATAAAGTGTCAGCCTAATAGATTAAAAAGTGCAAAAGAAACAAGTGACTTTGCTTGCTTTTTGCCTGCTGAAATGAGGAAAACAACCTAGACTGAAGTTTTCATTTGATATTACAGAGTATTAAGTCTTGCTAATTTTTAGGGAGGTATATTTAAACTCTGTCACTTGCCAGGGACACATCTATTTACAAACATCTTGGCTGACTCTTATGTAGGTCTTATGCTATTTTTAAACTTTGTCTGGTAGTTAAAATACCACAAAAATAAATGACCTAAAAGAATTAATAGAAAAGGCAAATAGATCAAAAAACCACAAGGCCTTCTCTCCTACCAGCACTCCCTTCCTTCCTGTTTTCATCCCACTTCACACTCTAAAGTTTAAATATTGATTAGGATAATTGAAATGGCACCTATCAAATTATCTTTCATCTGAGTCTGAGGCCTGAGTTAGTCCATTCAATTTTAAGCTATTAATGAGTGTATAAATTAAAATAATTAGGCTTTAAAGGTGACTAATGACAGGAAGTGGCTTCATATTATCAAACAACAGTTTGGCGCGTCTAAGGTCTCACTCTCCCTCTAGATGTGACTTATTTTTCTTCATTAACAGGTTTGAAGGACAACTGTGTTTTTTAATTTAAGTGCCTCAGTCAAGCACTGAATTTCAAGACAGATGATTAACTGAAGTGTGTTCACCATCAGGGAGTGATTATATTACATGTGATTACATTATAGATGTCAATATCAGTGAGAAAACTGATGATGTCAAGATGATGTCAGAAAAAACTCAAGCCACTAGAAGTAATTTACAGGTTGTGATCATGTTCAGGCCTGTGAAGGTTAGAATTTGGGGAACACACCTGGATGGCTGCAGTTGGAAGAGAAGGACTTTGGAAGTGGGCTGGGTCATTCGTTTTTGTTGCATGTGGTGTGTGCCTCTGGCTTTAAATCTGCAAGAAATCAGGGCAACAGCCACCTGTATCTCTACAAATACAAACCCTCATCAATTAAGGTTTACGCTCACAACCTGTCAGTATTATTTTAATAATATTAAATTAATTTCATTTTTGAAAATTACAGCTCTCTTGCTTGAAATATTAGATTTGCGAAGAAAAAAATTACACTGTAATGTCACTATACTAGAAAATCCTTCAAAAGCTCTAAGTCAATTGCTTTAAGGTGGTAAAAAACCCTAAGTGATTTTTACATTTAGCTTTACTGTTAAAGCAATAGCTCCTATAAGCAGTTTCATTAAAATCAAGTCACCAGTGGCTGTAAATTCACAGTGCCAAGGACAACATCTTGCTTTCCATTATATTTGAAAAGTCGTGGCAGTCTTGTGAAGTTCCTGCTGACTTGAAAAACCCCCATAACCCCCACTTTCAAAAAGGGAAAAAAGGAAGACACAGGGAACTACAGACCAGTCAGTCTCACCTCTGTGCCTGGCAAGATCATGGAGCAGATCCTCCTGGAAACTCTGCGAAGGCACATGGAAAATAAGGAGGTGACTGGTGACAGCCAACATGGCTTCAGCAAAGGCAAGTCATGCCTGACAAATTTGGTGGCCTTCTGGGATGTTGCCACAGCATTGGTAGACAAGGGAAGAGCAACTGACACCATCTACCTGGACTTATTAACACNCTGGACAGGCTTGAGAGGTGGGCCTGTATGAATCTCATGAAGTTCAACCAGGCCAAGTGCAAGGTCCTGTACCTGGGTCATGGCAATCCCAGGCACAAATACAGGTTGGGCAGAGAATGGCTTAAGAGCAGCCCTGAGCAGAAGGACTTGGGGGTGCTGGTGGACAAGAATCTCAACATGAGCTGGCAATGTGTGCGTATGCAGCCCAGAAAGCTGACCGTGTCCTGGGCTGCATCAAAAGAAATGTGGCCAGCAGGTCAGAGGAGGTGATTCTGCCCCTCTACTCCACTCTGGTGAGACCCCATTTGGAGTACTGCGTCCAGCTCTGGAGTCCTCAGCACAGGAAGGACATGGACCTGCTGGAACGGGTCCAGCGGAGGGCCACAAAGATGCTCAGAGGGCTGGAGCACCTATGCTATAAGGACAGGCTAAGAGAGTTGGGGTTGTTCGGCCTGGAGAAGAGGAGGCTCCGAGGAGACCTTATAGCAGCCTTCCAGTACCTAAAGGGGACAACAGAGAGAGTCTTTAATGGAATGGTTTCATTTAGTAAACAAATATATCCCTGTATGAAATACCTCAATGTTCAGAACTGATACTGTAACAGTGATAAGTATTGCAGTTTTATTCTAGTACTCATAAATAGAAAAGAGTTAATAGATGATCAAAGAAATTATCTTAGGTCACAAGCAAGAATAGCGTAATCTTGAAGAGCGGGACACCAGAAATTTTAATGTCAATAAAAGATGGTATTATTTATTATCAAAAATGCAAATAACATTCAGCACCTGTATCCAAATTACAAGGAAACCACATAATATGGCAGGACTGAACAAATACTTTGGACAGGTATAAAGTGTATAAAAAGTAAAACAAAAGTAATTGAAAATCTTTTAATTGGCAAATTTCTTGAAGCTTTGAAAGTAGAAGATAATGTAAAAGTGGCCAATTAGTTTGTTGAGCTGGATGCTGCAAAGCAAATAAGGAAAATCGTGTAGGTTTTCAGATGTATAAATAAGAAGAGCAGATATAAATGATGAGACCAGTCACAGTACATTGTATAGGACAGAGGTTAAGCCAAATATACAAGAACTACAGAAGCAGTATTTTACCTCATAGACACATAACATAATATGCATCCACATGTTAAATTACATGAGTATAAAGAAAACCTGAGTGAAGAGACTGCAGTAATTGCAATTACAAAAGACAGGTGGAAATAATATTTATATTGCTTATTAGAACAAAATAATGGTTCACAGATTTACAAACAATAGCAAGGACTTTTTACTTGCTGTACTAGAAAATCACAAATATTATATATATATATATGCACACATACACCCTGAAAAATTACAATCCCATGAATTCGACCTCAAATCTAGTGCAGCCTTAGAACATATTTTGAATCAGGAAATAATCAATCAGCTGTGCATGAATGAAAAATTTAGATAACCCCAAGAATTTTATGAAAAGTAGATGGCATCACACTAACCTAACAGCGTTCTTTACTAAATTAATTTCTTAAAAACAGCAATCTGTCTAAATTTAAGTGAAGAGAATGAGGATTCAGCCATGCTTTCAGACTGGCAGGTAACTATCCACACATCAGGTAGCTCCCTCATCACAGTTGGAGGCATCCTATCTGGACTTGTGTATGTCCAGTTTGCTTAAGTGTTCTCTAACTTTGTTTCTTCCACTTTCCCAAAGAGATCCTTAGTAGGTACAGAGGCCTGGGAGTCCAGAGGCCATACCTTACTAGTGGAAATCTTCTACTGCCAAGATAATTGGAGAAACCTTTCTTGTTGCCTTTCACATTTCTAAGCTTTGGCTTATGTTCAGTCAGTGTCTCTGCTCCTCTTGGACAGTTCATTCCTGCTTTTTTTGGTTGAACATATTATATAATTCCTTGTCCATCCATCCTTCTGCCACGGATGCACTTCAGAATGTATCTTGTTATTTGAGAAGATTGTCCTTGAAGATCAACCCTGGCTTACAGTCATTGCAGTAAAGGCTGCCTTAAGTTTACAGGTCTTCAACCAGTTCGTCCTTTTCCCTTTTTGTGAGTAATAGACCATGTTAGTAATCTTACCTACTAATTAGTAAAGCATGTGTCTTTTTCATCAGAAAAAAACCTCTTTCCCTATTTTTTAAGCATGGTCCTCTTCTAACCTTCATATGCTTTAAGAGAAAAGCCCTTTACAGACATCTCCTCCATAATATTTTGTATTGGTCTTATTGTATGTCTAGAAACAAAAATTCAAAAAATTATTCTCTGACTTTTACTCTTGTTGACATCTGTGATCACTGTTCATAAAACAGGGAATAAAATTGCAAATAAAACTATAAAACCACCACTGTGCAAACACGTCTCTTGGCATGTTGCAGAAGACACTTTTATAAACAGTTCACCGTTCCTTGGATTCTCTTACTTCAGCAGTTTCTCCCTTATTATTTGTCTGCCTAGAGCCATCAAAACGCTAGATTTTTACTCATTATAACTGATTGGTCTTACTGGACTGAGATCTGCAAAAAGAAAGAATAAGAAAATAAAAAAAAAATTTTAAAGGTCTCTCTCATATCTGTAGAAATGTATCAGTAAAAATCAACACTCATGTATTAAAAAAACCAAAACTTGGTCCTCTTACTAAACTTATTTTTTATCATTGCAAATGAATGAGAGGTCCAACAAAATTAATGTCATAATATAACCCTTATGTAAGTGTATTTGTTTATTCATCTTGTTTGATTATATCTACAACCATTTGAATTTTAGAAGCAGATATTGTCTAGATTTTCCCTTGCTGGCATCTAGGACAGACTTACTTCACAAGATTCAAAAAAGTCCTTTTGTCAGAAAGGACTATCCTAATTCAGGCTGTTTACAACTATGTGGGGAAACCATATGAGCAGCATAAACTGAAGCAGTATGTCCAAAAGGACTAAAAAGTATTTGATTAGAATATCTCCAGCCTTTATCTGAAGGATTTTTTCAAGGATTTTCCACTGGTCTTTATATGCATTTCCAAATCAATGAAATTCTATTACAGTGATGTTCTTCCTTGGTCTCAGATAAAAAAGCAAGGCAGTGCAGAAGTGCAGTGGTTGCTGCTGGTGAAGGGATATATAATTTTATGTTGTAAAATCACAGGAATGGAGAGAATACAGGGGCCTACAGGAAAGATAGGGAGGGAATCTATCAGGGAGTGTAATGATAGGACAAAGGGTAATGTTTTTTAACTGAAAGAGGGGAGATTTAGGCTGGATATTAGGAAGAAATTCTTTACTGTAAAGGTGGTGAGGCACTGGAACAGGTTGCCCAGGGAAGCTGTCAATGCCACATCGCTGGAAGCATTTAAGCCCAGTCTGGATGAGGCTTTGAGGAACCTGGTCTAGTGGGAGGTGTCCCTTCCCATGGCAGGGGGGTTGGAACTAGATGATCTTTAAGGTCCCTTACAACCTGAACCGTTCTATGATTCTAATAAAATCAATTTTACAGATAGAATCACAGAATGCAGTGAAAGAAATTTGGATTTATATTATATTTCCAGTCACCTGTGTAAGATTCTACAGGTTTAAAATGGACACTATGACAAAGAACATATATAATGTTATTACAACCTGTAGCTGGGGTATTAACATGTAATGTGTAAAACTAAGGAATCTTGAACCACCATCTTTTCTGTAGTTATCCAGTAATGCCCTACTGAGATGTCATTGTTTTCTCTTTTATTTCATAGATACAAAAGTAGGGAGAACTTACCCTTTTAAAAATTATTATTATTATTAGGAGTGCAATAGTTTTGTCTTCTAAGTGCATCCTACTGCTGTTGATTGCCACCATACTGCAATTACTGTAGCTGCTGCACCATAGTGTCAAGTATGATATTTGGATAAGAGAAGATGTACTTCATAAATTCCTTTTTCAGTAGTTCAGGTCTAATTAAGAGTTATTATTAAGCAAAAATATTATGGACGGTACCTGTGATTGTCACTCTTTTAAATAAGATAGCAACTTCTCATGCTAAACTTATTTATTTAGCATCTACATAACAATTCTGCATCTGTTATACAGTTGTGCAGAAAGCAAATAGGAAAATAATTGACGTTGTGTTATTCAGACACTAAAGATCAAGGGATGGTTGCATCCAGCTTCTTCCTTTTTTCCAGTTAATTCTGCTCTCAAAATCTGAGAATTTCTTTTAGGATCAAACTTTGAACCTATGACCCCAAATGACATGAATATAACAAGAAAGTTACAATTGCGAGGAAATTTAACTACGTTTATATGAATTAAATAATTCAATAATGATAACTTTCTCTTATGTCACTAGAAACTAAATGCCATTAATAAAATAACTATTCAACTGGAAAATACATACAGATAAGCATTTTCTACAGTAATGACATAATGTGTTACATGGACATAATTCTTACTGTTCAGCACTTTAATGACTTTATCCTGCACAGTTTCCCATACTCATACATAATAGCTAAGTACCCTATGGTGAAAATATAAGCTGAATAGCCATGTGCCTGCAATCTTCTTGCGAACTGAGCAGGTTTTTGATTGGCTCTAGCAGGTTTGGGGAAATGACCATTTCAGACAAGACACAGTCAAGCAGAAAACGGGCAGATGCTGTAAGTTGCATAATCAGTACAACGAAAACTCATCTGCCATTTATAGTACATAAGATTAACTGATGGGATACCAACTGATTCAGGCTAATTTAATGACAACCTCTAACCATCTGGCTAAAAAGCTGCATTTTACAAGCCCTAATGCTGACCCACATAAGCTAGTCTAAAAAACATTTGGTGAGTTTAATAATGGATTATACATCAAAGCAAGAACTCATTACTGTTACAAGTCATGAAATATTAATTTTTAATCTGACAGTTCTACTACTGCTAAACAATAAGATTACACCGTGAAAGCAGTATATATAATAAATGACTGACTACTTTTCTGCTGCGCTAGTAAATGCAAACCTTTCCGAGCCCAATGTTTTCACTTGCTGACCGTGTGAAACAGTAGGAAATAGAGCCTCCCTGTTCTTCAGTGGCTTCTCCAGCAGTAAATCTTCCTTTGCTCTTTGAACTTAACTTACAATTTTGCAGTCATATTAGCCGTAACTGATGGATTCAACCAACTTGTTAGTTTCTTTGTATTTAGCTTGATTTCATGAATAGCCAGCATCCTGGAGCTCAAATTATACCTGTAATGCTCTGTGGAATGTAATTGAAGAAGGAAACTGGGGAAAAAAAGCATAATTAAGGGCATAATTTGGCTGAACGATTCAATTTACTAGTGATGGTTTGTGACGTGGAAAGGACCCAGTCTGATTCTCAAAGCTCAGAGCTGCCGGTTAGAAAATGTACATCAGCAAACTTGATTCGAAGGCAGTGAAGCGATAATTATTCAACTTCCACAGTGCAATTTTTATGGAGTCATTGTTATAAACAGAGCCACATATTAAAATGTTATTGAAATATGGAAATGGCAAATGTTTTTCAGACAGCCTATATTATTTTCGGAAGAGATGTTCCCCAGTGTACAGATGCATAGTGATGTTTTCACATTTATGTTTCTTCTTTTTTTTTCCTCTTTTTGTAGTCATGTTTAAATACAATTTATGTATAATAGCATATACAGGTTGCTGAACATGTTATATTCTGTTCAAAGCATGAGAGATCTGGGAACAGAGGAAACTGATGAGGAATCAGAAGGGTATGTTTCCACACAAACTTTACACAGCTGTAAGTGATACTGTTAAATTCTTTGAGGCATAAAAGTAAATTATGCCATTTGCACCAAAATATTATGTGCAATGTACTGCACATATATTGATCTGTATACTATTCCTTCACTAAAATCTATGGACAAACATATAACTTCCTTGCTATATATATATCGGTAACGGTTGCAAGTAGTATTAGCTGGTCAGGTTTCAGAAAGAATTCCATTACCTGTCCTATCAGTCAACATTATTTGGTGCCTTTGACAGTCAGCAAATGGAAAAAAAAAAGACAACTTTGCTGACATTCGAGAATAATCCTTATTAGTTTCACATAGATTTAAATGCAAAAATTTTCCTTTGGAAGAGTGTCTTGTGTACAGAAAAAAACCCCACAAACCCAAAACCAAAACCCCCCCAAAACCAAATCCAGAGAAGGTTTCCTAGAAAAACAAATTAAGGCAGGTGCATCTAGGAATGAACATACAACTCATAAATTAGCCTTGGTACTGTGTAACTGTTTTCAGATGTGGTATCAAAGGTAGACGGTAAAATTTAAAAGAAAGACTACCCTTATGACATTCTATCAATTTACTCATACTACCTATAGAATATCATAATATTATTTTACATTAGGTTGCATAAGATAAAAAAATATGGAAGATTTGAGATACGGTATAAGGATGCCAATATATACATAGCCATTACAGAGGTAAAATCATATAATTATTCTGCTCAGCAAATCTGTTTATCTACATGGGTTGATTCTTTTGAACTCTGTGATCCCACTCTGAAAACTGTGTGCACACAACACAAAGAAGCTTTCCTTCATCTGAAATAGACTGTTTAGAGAAATGAAAATGTAGCACACATCATTTGAGAATCTGCAGTTTTCTTTTATGCAAAAGAATATTCTAAGGAACATCCACACTACTGTTCTGGTGTCAGATCTATACAGTGCTTGTCTAATGAAAGAAAGCTGACTCACTGGGGAAATCTGCTACTTTCAACTGTTTGAAAGGGGCAACTCCTTTGTCATCTTCAGAGCATGAAACAGTGCAAAAAATAGCAAAGATAGTGCTGTTCAGCACTTCATTGTACTACCAGTTCTCACCCCCATTTACAAGAAGGGCTTAAAGGAAGAACCAGGAAATCATAGACCCATCAGTCTTACTTCAGTCCCTAGGAAAGTTATGGAATGAATCCTCATGGGGGCTATCACAAGTCAAATGAAGCACATGATTGGGAAAAGCCAGCATGGATTCACCAAGGGCAAACTGTGACAAACCTGATTGTGTTCTATGACAAAGTAACCTGCTCAGTTGATGTGGGGTAAGTGGTAGACATTGCGTACCTGGATTTCTCCAAGGCTTTCAACATGGTTCCCCACAGCCTCCTCCTGCAGAAACTGGTGTGTTATGACCTAGGCCACACCAGGAATACTGTGTTCAGTTTTGGTCCTGCTACACAAAAAAGTTGTGGAGAGGCTGGAAACGCTCCAGAGGAGGGCCACAAAGATGATCAAAGGACTAGGAAGCCTACCATATGAGGAAAGGCTGAGACAATTGGCTTTGTTCAGCCTTGAGAAAAGAAGGCTTAGGGGAGACCTTATCACCATGTTCCGGTATTTAAAGGGTGGCTACAAAGAAAATGGAGACTCCCTTTTTACAAGGAGTCACATGGAAAAGATGAGGGGTAATGGGTACAAGTTACTCCTGGGGAGGTTCTGATTGGACACAAGAAGGAAAATTTTACAGTCGGTGATTTGAATAATCTCACCAGGGAAGTGGTGGCTTCCCCAACATTGGACACTTTTAAGATTCAGCTGGACAGAGTGCTGAGCCATCTTGTCTAGACAATGCTTTTGCCAAGAAGGTTGGACCAGATGATCCGTGAGGTCCCTTCCAACCTGGTATTCTATGACTGAAATTCTTTTACACAGATTACCTGTTTATATACAAATGCTCTTGGAATGACTGTTAAACAGATATAAATTGACTTGAAATTATTTAATCAATTTTAAAATTAAAATTAGTTTGGCTGATTTTCTGAGTCATGCAAGACAAAGAGTTTGACCTTGACTGTGAAATTGGCAGAGAAAATATACATTAATGCATTAATGTACACATTTTCATACATACACATGTGCAAAGTACATAATAATTGCAGCACAGAATGAAGTGAGTGAAAGTTTTGAATAAAAAAAGGGCAATATGCAAGTTCCTATAGATTAAGGACATATTTCTCTGGTGTATGTTTTAGGTTTATAAGCCAATTAACCTTTTGAAAGAAAAACGTTTTTTATAATTAAAGGAATCAATGTCTTGACAACTCAGACTAGAACTGTAAGCATAATAAATAGCTTGAGAATTTTACCCATGAGCTTCATCCATAGGTGCACTGGAAGAAGATTCTTTATTTATTATCAGGTATCCACCTACATCTTTAAATTATTAGTTGATCTTAATGGCAAAATAACTTTTATCATTGTTCAGTAGGCACAGTGTTACCTAATAGAGTCATTCAGGCTGCCATAGCTATTTTTGCCTAATTCAGAGCAGTTCTTACAGTTCTTTCAGAATCACAGAATTGTAGGGGTTGGAAGGGTCCTTCATAGATCATCTAGTCCAACCCCCCTGCCAAAGCAGGTTCACCTAGAGCAGGCTGGACAGGAACACATCCAGGCAACTTTTGAATATCTCCAGAGAAGGAGACTCCACAATCTCTCTGGGCAGCCTGTTCCAGTGCTCTGCTACTCTCACAGTAAAGAAGTTTTTCCCCATGTTGAGATGGAATTTCCTGTGTTCCAGTTTGTGTCCTGTCACCAGGCAGGATGTGGCCTCACCAGGGTAGAGTAGAGGGGAAGGATGACCTCCCTTGTCCTGCTGGCCACACTCTTCTTGTTGCATCCCAGGACATCATTGGCCTTCTTGGCCACACGGCCACATTGCTGCCTCATGGTCAACTTGTCCACCAAGACTCCCACGTCCCTCTCTGCAGAGCTGTTTTCCAGCAGGTCAGCCCCTAACCTGCACTGGTGTATGGAGTTATTCCTCCCTAGATGTAGGTCCCTACACACCCTTGTTGAATTTCATTAGGTTCCTCTCTGCCCAACTCTCCAGGCTGTCCAGGTCTCACTGTATGTCAGCACAGCCTTCTGGTGTGTCAGCCACTCCTCCCAGTTTTTTATCATCAGCAAACTCACTGAGGGTACACTCTGTCCCCTCATCCAGGTTGTTGATGATTATGTTGAACAAGAGCACCACTAGTTACGGACCTACAACTAGACTCTGCGCTGATGATCACAACCCTCTGAGCTCTTCCATTCATCCAGTTCTCAATGCACCTCACTGTCCATTCATCTGAGCCACACTTCCTAAGCTTACCTATGAGTTCCATTTGTTTTATTATCAGTATATATTTGATATCAGAAATAGTCTGCAGTCTGGACATTGGTCATAAATTACAACACATCCAAATGCAGTTACTATCTACGTGGACTTCATTTGATTTTTGTTTCTTCATTACTTGAAAGTCTGTAATGACATACAGGAAAACACTGTTATGTTGACACCTTGCCCTTTGATCAACGTTGTCAGTGTAGACAGACTGCTCCCACCCTGCTTCCTGACACCCTGTCCCTTGACTGACATTGGCAGTGTAGGCAGAATGCTGCCCACGTTATCCATGTAAGGTATCATTCTCTCAAATCACATTGCCACTGGTGGAGCTGAGGGGTGGTGCAACTCTTACCTGCATTCAAAAGACATGTGCACAATTCACTGTTGCTGTCAGATGACCCAGATATCAAATGCCCCTGGCAGTCTAATGGAGTCGCAGCATTGCTTATGACCCTATGTTTGATATTGGCGATTGGGTGAGTCGCCATACCAGGTGCATTATTGCTCATCTTTCTTACTGCCTCAATAAAGTTTGGTTTATGAAGTGTCATCAGACTCCATTACTGTTCAGGTCACATATGTTTATGCTCTTCCTGGACAGAAAGGAGAGGAGATTTGTGATCCTTCCCTCTCTCTCCCTCACGACAGCCAATTGCTTATGTTTGGCAAAGTCATAGGTAGTCAAAAATCATCAGCACAATCGTAATTTATAGGAAAAGATGATATCTAAAATGCAAAACCAATTAATAAATGAAAGTTACTGAGTTTTTCTACTAGAAAAAACACAGCGTTTCTTGGAATACTCTGTTGCCTTGTATTCGTTTTACTTGCCTGGCTGTAATGTATTTTCCCTGTTAATAGGATCTTGCCATGGACAAGAAAGGAAAAGAAGCAGAAGTTACAAAATGGTTTACTGGATGTGAGATAGACATTTTAAAAACTCTTTAGAATCCATATTAGTTTTGGAATTCAGTAACTCTACTGAATATGAAAAAATCATATTTTTGTTTCCAGCTTCTTATCTAGTTTCTTCTACTGATAATCAACACATTAAATGTGGCATATGTGAACAGTTGCTAAAACCTCCCTAAAATTCATTTTAGAGTACAAAGTAGCTGCAAATGTAAATGCAAATGCAAAGAAACAAAAAATCCCATTAGAATTACTATTTTAAGACCAAAGAAAAAAACATATTATAGTAAGAAATTTTAGCCAGTATATTTTAAAAAGTATATATTATATTTACTACTTATGTAGTAGAGTATATAGTCAATCACTTTCTTTAGTTAACAAGAAAATTTTTGTTCTTCCATTTATTTTAATCTTATACGTAGCAGCTCTGCTTATTTATGTAAAAGTGATCTTATAAGAAAATATTGCATTAATAAAAGAATTTTAGGCACCGCAAAATACACAGAGATGATTTCCAATTAAGTATTTCTATTGCTGTTTTCCAAGTTAAACAATATTATTTTAATTTGTTTCTACCCAATCAAACATGAAAATCAATATCATCCTTCATGTTCTCTATTAGAGAGTTGAGAAAACAAGTTAAACTTCATTGAGTAATTACACAGAATAAGTCAAGCTTGAACTGTTATCACTGAGGGACACACTATCTGAAAAGAGACTAAAAAAGTAATTTTACTGAATGCAATTAAAGGAGGCAAAAAAATTGTAAACAGATGAAAGACAGAAGGGTATAACACAAAGACTTATTCCAGGAAATTAAAATTCACAACTAAAAACCGTGAAATAAAAACAACAGGTACCAGGGTGTGATTTAAAAATGCAGTAAAATACTTAAGTATTCTTATACAAAGCCAAAAGTTTGGCCCAAAAAGTCAATTCCATCCCAAAGGTTGCACCTTAGTTATACATAAAGGATAAAAATGTACACATATTGGAGAAAAGCAGCCCCATATGTGGTTCCTTTATGATTTATCCAAACAGTTATGCATAAAAAATGAAGATGTTGAGCACTGTGGGTGATATACATGCATCAGTCTTTAGATTATGTCAACTTGTATCTATATTCTGCCCTGCCCTGCTATGGTAATATACACCTAGGAAAATGGTCACAGCAGAGATAAAATAAAATCAGGGTAAAACCAGCTGCTTCTGGCAGCAATTTTAGAAATATTTGCTTACAATATTTTGCCAAAATCCGGCTGAGAAATAACTTTATAAAACTACCTGAAAGGATTTTTTAAATAACTTTGTGAAGAGGATACTCAAGACTACAGATCAGATAATCTCTTTCTCTCTGAAATATTGAGGAAGGAGCAAACATTTTGTAGAACCTGACGAGTGGGTAAAAAGAGTATGTCGTGGTTTGGGCTGGGCTGGACACTAAAACGAAAGGCTGAGTACTCGCAGAAGGCTTATAAGTGTCTCATTTTACTTCTGTTTACGCTATAGAAAAACAACTTAATGTTAGACAAGTCCAGCCCCGGGGGTCCTATCTGCTTACCTGTTTACCTTACCTCTAAAGCTGTAAAAAGGTGATAATAGCTTTACGTAGTTTTAATTGTGTCATTCCCTTGATAAAAGCATTTATGGAGATGTAGGAAACAGAAGTGTTTCAAGGTCTATTAAAGTCTAAATGGGATCTTCTACATTACAGAGTTGACAGGTGGTCCTGAATACCAGGCAGATGTCATTTCTCTTCTTTTTGGAGGTGGGCTAGTATCAGGCAGGTGCATAAGAAGCAAACAAACAAAAAAAAAAAACAAGACACAAGCTTGTTTAGTATTCATGGATATCACAGATGAGAACGTGAAAAGGTTTGTCACTCGTGCCACCACCAGTGAAATTATTACTAGTTATGATGACTTACAGCTTTTAGAAGTTTTGGGGACAACTCGAATGGAGTATAAATGGCTACACACTTAAACCTGGACCACAGTGACATGCTAGGTACAAGGAGAAACAGGATTTCTTTTTCACATTTACAGACCTATAGTGCCTAGAGGAATTTCAAGGTAAACAGTGAGTGAAGCCATTCAAAGTAAATATTTGGAGGAAATCAAAGTATGACATAGACTTTAGTCTCTTTGTGATTTATACCCCCACCCCATATTGTTTAGTATTATATTGTTCAGTATTATGGCAAGAAAGAAGTTCCTCCTAAAAAAAAAAAAAAAAAAGTTCTTCCATAACAAACACGGTAAATGATGGACTTTGGGTGACTGAATATTATATCTCACCATTCTTTTAAACATGCTGGTGATATTTATCGGAAAGACTGAATGTTTTAAAGAATATTGCAACAAATTTAGGCATTAAAGTTTGAAATCTAACCTAGAAAAAAGCATTGATCCAATAGGATGTATAGTAGCTTATTCTTTATACAGGCTTTGATTTCAAATTCTCTGTCTCCTCTATATTTTAGTTAAATCAATTTTGGTGTTTTGGTTTCCTAATTATTTAGCAGTCTATCTTATTTTGCTTTGACAAGATTATGCTCTGACAGAAAAAAGTAGAGAACAGTTGACTACATTTTGAAACATAGGCAATAAGTTCTAGATAGAGAATAAAATACTCTTAGGATCTCCTGAATTCTGTTCAGACTGCTCTATTTTTTTATACACAATATTTATTCCACTTTGGTTTTACAAAAAGGAATGAAAGATCCAAGTGCTAGACAGTACTGTCAGCTCTTCTAATGTTTAGATTCTTGTAAACATTTCCCAGTACAAAAAAGGTGTTTGTTTCAACATGTTATTGTCTCATTTATTTCTTAGCCATCAGAGAGCATATTTGCCTTATTTTACTCTCTCTCAAAAAAATCCACCAAAAACCAAACACACACATACACAACAAAAAAACCCAGAAAAAGTCAACACACCTTGACAGTCAGTTACATCCAAGAGCTGGTAGAGTACGTAAGGGACAAGTTTTTCTTCTTGCCATTTCAGTTTTGCTTTCACTCAGTAATGAAGTGACAGCTATATTTATACTTTCATGAACAAGTAACAATGTAAATTCTACTCCTTCATTCCAACTGAGGTGGAGAAGAGGGATGTGATAAAAAATAATTACTGGTTTGGAGAGGTTTTTTTTTGGGGGTGGGGTGGTTGTTGTTTGTTTCATTTGTTGGTAGTTTTTGTGTTTGTTCCCCCCCCCGCCCCAAGAATTTCTTGCCTTCCCTCTGCATTTTGTAAAAAAATGATGTAGGTTTTGGGGGATTTTTAATCGATCATTCAGCTTGAGAGACCAGAATGCCACAAACTCAGTCAGTCTGGAAATCCAAGTCAGTGCACAAATGTTTATACTCATAGGTTAATTAGACAATTTTTATGACATGGATATCCTAAACAAGGCTGCAGCAATAGCCTACACAGAATTTATCTCAGATCACTTCCACAGATTATGGCATGTATTTTAGTGATGTGGGCAAAAGTAATGCACAGACAATTCATGTAATGATCTTCCTCTGGGAAGATTGTGTACAATGGTAAAGACAGCATTAAAGCTTTTATTTATAGGACTTCATTGTGGTTTAGTTTAGTTAAGGTAATGGAAGCTACACTGGGATCATTACATCGATTAAAGAATCTATAAATTATGATGATGAGCCTCATGTTTCCAGACTGTAATGAGGTTCAAATGCTATGCTGAGTTCCTGCTGGGGCATCACTGCGGTGGTTTATAGCACCTATTACGACAAGTATGTTTGCAAACCAATATTTAGGTGCTAATAAAACAAAAATATTTAATATTACAGAAAAAAAAATTGAAAATTCTCCTTTGATTTATTAGTTAAATATTCTAAGACAGTGAACTCAGTGAGACTGCTTATATATTAAATAGCTGAATGTATTTAACAGCATAAAAAACTTTGAAGCAAGTTTGAAGGAAAGATTCCAAAATGATTTATTGTATCACTAAATAAAAAATTAAGCATTTTTTCCTCTTAATTGGTCATTATTGTTATTATTATCGAAATCCATGGTTGAATATTAATAAGAAACATAAAGATGTTTTTATTTAAGTCAGCAGCAAAATAGGAGTTTAAGCATTAACAATAAATGTTAATCTAATTTTATATTCTTTCTGACAAAATCTTAAAACAATCTCAAATTAAATATTTACTTATTTGTTGTTACAATTTTGAGTGGTGAATGATGAAAGATTTTTCCTGTGTGATGGTGGAAGTAGCATATGACATTTAGTCACACGTGCAATGAAAAGTATTTCAGCATCTAATAAATAAATTAATCAAACTGAAATGATCACAACATGATGCTATGCAATGAGTGGTTACATATGCATTGGGAACATTTGTGATGGATTTAAAATATCTTGTGAGATCATTGTTGACACAAGCTTATTTCTCAAGCATTTACTTAACATCATAATGTTCTATAAAACAGAGTGAAAAATACAAATAACTGTGAAGAAATATTCTAAAAAAATAAACAAAGCCGGACTACATAAGGTTATCTTTTTTAGAAAAGAACTGCTATTTTATGGCAGAAGTAGATACCCAGTTGTTCTAATTGTCATAGAAAGGAATGATAGGACACCTCTGTGTACAGAACACTCTTCCTGTTATAACAGCACTTGTGGATAAATTCTTATAATGGGAAAGGGTGCAGAAAGTGCTTTTAATTCACTGCAGAGTCTAAACACCTACATTATTAGGTCCTGCACCTCAGGAGGAATAACCCCATACACTGGTACAGATTAGGGGCTAACTTGCTGGAAAGCAGCTCTGCAGAGAGGGACCTGAGCGTCCTGGTGGACAACAAGTTGACCATGAGGCAGCAATGTGGCCGTGTGGCCAAGAAGGCAAATGGTGTCCTGGGGTGCATTAAAAAGAGTGTGGCCAGCAGGTCGAGGGAGGTCATCCTTCCCCTCTACTCTGCCTTGGTGAGGCCACATCTGGGGCACTGTGTCCAGTTCTGGGCCCCCCAGTTCAAGAAGGACAGGGAACTGCTGGAGAGAGTCCAGCAGAGGGCCACAAAGATGATCAAGGGAATGGAGCACGTCTCTTAAGAGGAAAGGCTGAGAGACCTGGGACTGTTTAGCTTAGAGAAGAGAAGACTCAGAGCGAATCTTATCAATGCTTCTCAATATCTAAATGGCAGGTGTCAAGAAGATGGGGCCAGACTCTTCTCAGTGGTGCCCGGTGACAGGATAAGGGGCAACAGACACAAACTGGAACACAGGAAATTCCATTTCAACATGGGGAAAAACTTCTTTACTGTGAGAGTAGCAGAGCACTGGAACAGGCTGCCCAGAGAGATTGTGGAGTCTCCTTCTCTGGAGATATTCAAAAGCTGCCTGGATATGTTCCTGTCCAGCCTGCTCTAGGTGAACCTGCTTTGGCAGGGGGGTTGGACTAGATGATCTATGAAGGACCCTTCCAACCCCTACAATTCTGTGGTTCTGTGATTGTAATCCTTATGGCTGCCTTCCAGTCAGTCAGATTATTGTCCTTGATATGTAAAGAGAAAAGTGTTCCATGCATGTTTGCTACCTTGAGTTTTAGTGCAGAGATGAAGGGAGACTTTTGGATGTGTTTTGCATATTGAGGTAAGGTATTTGCATTTCAACGGTAAGTATTTTCAATGTCCAGCTGAACATAGGCGTGGACAAGTGGTTCTCAAAGAACTATGTTAAAAAAATATATATAAATTTTTACTGGTCAGGTCTCAATTGAATAATGTGTTAACTAGTGAGTTAATAAATGTGAAAGGTCTTCTACTTTAAAGAAGATTTTTATTGAAATATATGGTCCGTCATCCTTAGCTTTACTTTAGCAGTTTGAAGCAATTTGAACTGTAGTATTGCTGTACTCTAGTAGTATTACTGTATTTTTTGGTGGTTTTATTTTCTGGAGAAGTTTCAATTTTTCAGCATTTATCTATCCATCTGAAGCTACAGAAATTGCATGAATTTGTATGCACTGAGTTGTGCGTTAGTATTGAGGCAGGCCTTGTTAAGATAAGAAATGATAAAACCTTTATCTATCATCAGTGTGATTAGAATGATACTGATACATTACATGTTAATGTAGATTTCTTGTACCATTTTCAGATCAAACAATGATCATGAGCGAGAATGAACGACTCAGCCATATAAAAAGTGGAAATCTGTATTTCCCTCCAGTTTAGCTTGTGCAACTGAACACTGTAAATAATACATTTGAGAATACACATATAAGGTGTTATTTCTGAATATCGTATACAAAGAAATGTGAACATAAAAATATCATGGATACAGAGTACCTTGCAATAAAAGCTAGATGAAGTGTAGCAGAGAGCAGTCAAATAACTTTATAAGCAAGTACATATCATAGAATGGTTTGGGTTGGAGAGGACCTTAAAGATCATCTAGTTCCAACCCCACTGCCACAGCCAGGGACACCTTCCACTAGACCAGGTTGATCATAGCCACATCCGACCTGGCCTTGAACGCTCCCTGGGATCAGGCATCCACATCTCTGGGCAACCTGTTCCAGTGCCTCACCACCCTCATAGTGAAAAATTTCTTCCTGATATCTAATCTAAATCTACCGTCTTCCAATTTAAGCCATTACTCCTTGTCTTATCACTATAGTCCCTGATAGAGAACTTCCCCATCTTTCCTGTAGGCCCCCTTTAAGTGCTGGAAGGCTGCAATAAGACCTCCCCAGAGCCTTAGAATTGTAGAATCAATTAGGGTGGAAAAGACCTTTAAAATTGTCAAGTTTAACCATAAAACTAACACTGCAAAATCTGCCACTAAACAATGTACCTAAGCACCACCTCTGCACATCTTTCAAATAACTTCAGGGATGGCAACTCAACCACTTCCCTGGGAATCCTGTTCCAATGCTTGATAACCTTTTCAGTGAAGAAATTTTTCCTAATATCCAACCTAAATCTCCCCTGGTGCAACTTGAGGCACTTTGTCTTGTCCTCTTTCTTGTTACTTGGGAGAAGATGCTGACACCCACCACACTACAGTCTCCTTTCAGGCAGTTGTAGACAGTGACAACATCTCCCCTGAGCCTCCTTTTCTCCAGACTAAACAACTCTAGTTCCTTCAGCTGCTCCTCCTAAGACTCTTCATCATCTTCACTGCCCTTCTCTGGATCTGCTCCAGCACCTCAATGTTTTTCTTGCAGTGAGGGGCCCAAAACTGGACACAGTATTCGAGATGCAGCCTCACCAGTGGTGAGTATAGGCAGACGATCACTTTTTCCAGCCACTCTTCCCCAAGCCTGTAAGTACTGCATGGGGTTGTTGTGATCCAAGTGCAGGACCTGGCACTTGGCCTTGTTGGATCTCATACAGCTGGCCTCAGCCCTTCGATCCAGCCTGTCCTCATCCCTCTGTAGAGCATTCCTACCCTCAAGCAGATCAACACTCCAGCCCAACTTGGTGTTGTCTGCAAAATTACTGAAGGTACACTCGATCCCCTCATCCAGATCATTAATAAAGATATTAAACAGGACTGGCCCCAGTACTCTGAGCTCTGAGGAATACCACTTGTGACTGGCCGCCAGTTGGATTGAACTCCAGAGTGAGTTCACAGAGTGAACTCCATTCACCACAAGTCTTTTGGCCTGGCCCTGCAGGCTTTTACCCAGCGAAGAGTACACCCATCCAAGCCATGGGCACCCAGTTTCTCCAGGAGAACGCTGTGGGAAATGGTGTCAAAGGCTCTACTAAAGTCTAGAGAGACAACATCCACAGCCTTTCCCTCATGCACTAAGTGAGTCACCTTGTCACCTTGTCATAGAAGGAGATCAGGTTTGTCAAGCAGGACCTGCCTTTCATAAATGCATGCTGACTGGGCCTGATCACCTGGTTGTCCTGTATGTGCCTTCTCTTCTTTAGGCTACACAACATGAACTCTCTGCCTTTCCTCATAGAGGAGGTACTCTAGCCCTTGATGCTCTTCATGAATATGTATGTATATACATACATATGCATCCCAAATATTTCATTTTTTTTAAGTCCTATATAGAAATGAGGTTTACTGTAAATACAGGTTCTGGATAATAAACAATGATCTGGCATTCTGTCTTTATATGTTAGCTGAACTATTACCGTACATATAAAGCTTCAATTTTCAAATGTACATGAGTATACTCACCTAGAGAAAACTTTTTTTTTCTGTTTCATTTTACAAAGCACTTCCATCTAAAACTGTCAAATGTAGAAAACAGCAACAAAAAAATCTACATTTATCTCCAAAAGTAGAGATAAACTGTAAAAAAATGTAAGGAAACAATATTTTACATTAAAAAAAAGTTCATACTTCTCAAGACCACTTTATTTTTGTTTGAATTTTGGTTTTGTTTGTTCTGTTGCTTGAAGCACCCATTTTGTTCCTCTTGACTAATTTATCATCGTCTCTTTATCAAGCACTAGAATACAGGTTTAATGGTGTAAATTACCTTGAAATATTTCAATACACATTGAGGGACTCATTTATTAAGTTTTGTTCATATTATCTTTTGCATAACACTTGTTTTAAGCAGAAATACATATAGTATTGGTCCAAAGTAAAAGGTGCTCAGATACTTGTATTTTGATGTTTACATATGGGACAGACATGGAGGCAAGAAGATTCCCTGAATAAATTTAATAACCTTCCAAGACCAAGCAAAGACTCCTCAAAGGTAGATGTGCATTATAAAAAATATATACATTTCCACTCCGAAGATCTACCTGTACTCTTTGGCAAAATGCCTGGCCTCCTCTGTGTAATTCACTGAGGAATACTTCTGTCTCACTTTGTAAATAAGCAAGTAAGATTAGATTCCACTGCCTAAAAGAGACAAAGAAGGTATCTTAATATAAACACATCTTTTTAACTGTCATTTGATAAGCATGTACGAAGCTGGATCAAAACCCAGCTACTTTTCTTTTGCACTAACAATGAGATGTGAAATCCCACACAAATGGATATGACACGAAGCCTCTTACATTCTTATTAGTACTATTGTCCTCCAACTTATTCTCAAAGCCAAAATTTTAAAGGATAGGGTTTTCTCCCAAGACATTTTGAAGTACATTAAGTGAAGCACTCAGATCCTCACTGACTATGTCTCTTTAGTCTGTGAAAATAAAAGCATTGCAGGCCTATCTTTTTGTTACACTCTGGGCAAGTAATCAAACATGATCTGCTGGGATATCAGCCTTTCAATTTGCTGGTTTGAGAATACGTATCATTTTCAAATAAGAAAATTATATCCTTCAGAAAGTCTTTTCACTTGATTTTCAAGAATGTTTTCAAACCTGCCCAAACACTTCTATTTTCCAAGTGCTCAAGAACTACTTTGGTTTTCTTGCCAGTTCTGTCTCTGATTTGCAAGTCAAAAGAAAAGATATGAGGGATGTTGCTTGATTAAACTGTGACCTTACTAATTAATCTAGGAATTATTTAGTAATGCAGGCTTTCACTCCTTTCCTTACTTCTTCCATTTTGAGGAAGACTACTCTTGGCCTGGTTTTAGAACACATTAACCTTCTCCACATACAAGGAAAAGGAAGCTGCATGCCTGAGTTATTAGACCACTCCTTGCTGTTTCTGTGAGATACTATTTTCTCAGCCCTTTTCTGATTGCTATTAGGGAATTGCTTCATTTTGGAACTAGTTCCTGACACTTGCTAAATTGTTGGGTTGGATTTAGCATATACTAAATCCAGAATTTTCCATGAGAAGACAGAGAACCTCCTTATACCACTCAAAAATCAATCTGAAACTCTGGGGAAAATTCCTCTCTAGTCTTAAGAAAAATAATCCATCAATGTCATAAAATATCAAATAAACAAGAAATGGAGCAAAATAAAGCCCTGTATTCTGACTTTAACCAGCAGGTAGAAAAATAATTTATGAGTTCAGGTGTGAGAGACTGGCAAACATTAGCCATTATACAGGGAGTTTAACTCAATCCCTCAGTCATTCTCCATCACTGGTGATTTTCTCTCAGCCTTAAGAAGATCTTTCAGGAGTGATGACCATTTCTTTGTGATAAGAAAACTTTATCATTGATTCCTTGTTATTTCCTTCTCCATCATGTGAAGTTTCAGAAATCCAATCTAGATAGGAAAAGAGCACAGAAGATTTTAATAGATATGCAACAACTTTTTTAGCTGATAGCAAATATAACAGACTCCACAGTCTAACCAAGTCACTGGTTACAAAGAATAGATAATACAGATACTAAATATAGATTTTCAGAGTTGTCAACCATCCTCTAGAAAAATAGAAATAGCAAGAACAATTGACAAATAAATGAAAGCTGTTAAGACTACAGTAACTGAGGGCTTAATATATTCGGCAGCATTGTATTGATGTTGAAACATTTCAGAAAAAATAAACACCCTAGTGAGTTATAAATATGTAACTAATCCTGTTTTACACAGATCAAAACTAATTTTCGTAAGCACTTTGACTTGAATGAAAGCACATGGCAAGATCCCCTGAAACTGGTTTTCCTTCGTGATGTGCTAATTTCCAGAATCTGGGGTTTGCGGATAGCTTTATGAAAAACCTGGTGATTTCTGACTATTAGTTTGACTCTTCATATGCCCTACTGGTGTCATGTTTCTGGCTCTACAGGAATGAGTTTGCTTTTGTGCAGGCACCTGACATTGGAACTGCCCCAGAAGAAGGTTTCTGAGCCATGAACAGCGTTTGGGGAAATTTAGTTTGTCTCAGCCACAGACTGCTGGAAACTTCTGGAAAATGAAAAATAGAAAATGGGTGTGAACACAAAACGTCAGGTCATGAATACATAAAAGGAAGATACTAACATTTTATAATCCCTATGAAATAATTACTGCTTTGTATAATGTCCTGTAAGGGGAAAAATTGACTGTCAATATTTATTAAAAGAGTCTGAAATTAACCTTGATATTTCTTCTTCAAAAGTGTCTGCTTATATTGCTGGCTTCACAAACAGCTGTTTAACAGTCAGTACCAAGAGCTTTGTATTTAAGCATCATATATATGATATGTTATCACAGAGATTTCACTATTGGTCTCCCTAATTTGTTGTTTTCCAGAATCAACGTAGTTTCAAGTGAACCCACAATTTGTTCTTTGAGAAAACAAAAATAAATTTCAGGCTATTGGATTTATGTATTTTAGGTCACATTTTTTCAGAAATTCAGAAATTAATTTTATCTTTCAGTCAACAGAACAGAAATCGGGCAAATACTTAGATGGATAGTAAACATACTTAATTATTTTTTTAACCTTACATTGTATAAGTCACTGAAACCACTTCCAATGGGAGAGACAGGTTACACTAACAGTCTTATTTTTGGTAATGCATTATTCCTAAATTTTGACAAAATGCACTAAAAGCAATAAAAATACGTTTTTCATTTCCACCTTATGATAGGTGAGCAAAAAACTTGATAAGTATGGAGTTAATTAGGAAGATATATCAAAGAATGAGAATTCAGTATTCCAATTTTCTAGGGTAGCTTACAATATATTTCTGATTCTCTCATCGAGGATAATTCATCTCGCTCTATGCCATTATTCCCATCAACAAAACAGAAAGCAGAATACTCTATTTAGCATTGTATATTGGTTTTATACAGTCATGACAAAAAAGGCTGCAACATAAAACTGCCCTTAGAAGCTCAGTGGTCTATCTCATGTTTAGCTTGGAGAATCACGTTTTTCTCCTCTGATTTGTTTCCTGCAGCAGTCTGGAAACTTTAAGTCTGATCATCATAATAGCTCATCTTCAACAAAGAATAAAGACAGCAAAATGACATAAGCCAAAGCTTTTGGGAAATGGATTTAAGTAATCTCAGTAAGGCAAGAAACTCAAAACAAAGCTCTTTTGTTAAAGATGGATGACAGCAGCATTTTAAAAAGACAGGAGCCATAACTGCTGGTTTTGAGGTCTTCAGTGTTAATGTGTGAAAAAGCACACTACTGCACTGGTCCTTTCAAAAAAATTCTGTATTTCAAGTTCCAAGTTTCTGGATAGTAATGAACTCTGATGAGAAGTAGAATTTGTTGCGATTGACACAGACCTAGTTTTCAGGATCCGGTATGGCATAGCCTCATTCCTGCCTATGTGCCAAGATTTTCTTCCATTGGCAACCTTAAATGAATTGGTGAGAAGAAAAGTGACAAGAAAAGTGAGGAAAGAGCCTTAGATGATGTCGTGCAGGCAGAACACAACTGAACTATATGCCTGTGCTCCAGAACAGGTTATGCTTCTTTCTTTCACAGCTGAGAAATGACTGTTGCAATTTAGGGAATTTTCTACTTCAGTTCTTGAATTAGGATGATTCTGGACATGTGTAATATGTAAAATTTAATTGCCTGATATTTTTGGTTGTTTGGGTTTTTTTAGTTAGAAAGTGGAATTATCTAATAAGTTTAAGAATATCTAGATGTTTTTAAACCAAGTTCAGGACTAAGGAGTACAAAATCTTGTTCTGGAGCTCACATTTATGCATAAGCAGCAGTAGTTCTCTCACACCTCATTAAAAAGTTAACTTTCTATTCAATTACAAGAATATTATATCTAAAATAATTATTTTTTTTAATTATTACCTTCCCTTATAAGAAATAGAAAAAAGACAGCACTCTCACTACTCTCTACACATACACACACAAAACCATGACAAAACAAAAAGAAATGAAAAATAGTGTGAAAAATATATATTTGACTAGTATTTTACATTACAATATTGTATGATTGTCCTCCCTTCTTTACTGCATTTTTAATACATGTTTTCAAATCTTGTAATAATATTTTTATTTGTAGGTTGAAATCATTGTATTCAGAATACTGAACCTTACATAAGTTTTATAAAGTTTTACAGTGAGGAATTTGTGTTCTCACTATTTGATTTATGTTTCCATTTGTTTTCTTGATGTTAACACAACAATTTGCCTAGAATAAACATGACTCATGAACAAGTGGGACCCATGTTTAGCAATCTAAGTCTAGCATCATTGTCTCTGTCTACATATAAACAATGAGACAGAGGCACTCTTCACAGTGTCTTGGCCCCTATTGTCTAAAACCTGAACGAAGGGGAACCCCGTCCTTGTTTCTATATCATGCATCAGCTATGTTTTGTCTGTTTTCCTGCAGAAACTGAGCAGTTGGGGATGACATTGAGATGTCACTGGAAATTGTTTCTGGACCTGTGAAATGCTCCCAGATCACCTCCCTCCTACTGGCATCTAATAGCTTCTTTGACCTAATGATGTGTGCAGTAACTGTTTCTTACGTATACCAAATACAACAGCTTTAAAGGAGATAGTAACTGTATAATAGTGATTTAGAATAGTCACTAGTTTTATGGATGACTTAAGTCGCCAGCCAAAATCAACTTGAACTGGAAGCAGAATACCTATATTTTAGCCTATTTAGACAGTGGTTTTCTCTTTCACATTTTCTCACTTATTTGCCTTATTCTTCAGAAATATTTCATTTTATTCTGAAGAAGAGTGATCCCAGTTTTCAGAATCTTTAAATTCTTGATTAAAAACAATTCTATTTTTACAGCTATTGCTAATACTGGAACTGGGTAATGCAGATGAAAGCTACATTTGAAACAATTTTTTATTGTACTAGTTATTTCTGCTTTTCAAAATATGGTTTTATATCTTTACTATTCAGTAAATTACAGTGGTGAATACATTTTCTTTTATACATAATTCATCTGCTGTGGTTGAAGTAGCTTGATTTAATCTTGATAATGGAGTTCTAACCAGTTTTCAAAAGTTTCAATCTACATTATTTAAAATAGTTGGCTTATATTGCAGGCAGCTGCAGCATGGGAAACGGTAATGAGGCGGGGCCTTTCACTAGACACTCCTGGAGATGTAGCTGATGACTGTGATTTCCCTTGGGGTGCACCTTGATAACTTCTCTAGAGTTATACTTCACAGAAAAATAAGTAGCAATGGTAGGAGAGAAGCACTGAGCATTCTTCTGTGTCCTCTTGACTGCTCTACTTTATCCTTCATAACATCATAGCTTACACTTCCTAGTGTTTAACACGTGTTGTCTAACCAACTGATTGGAACAGTTTTTCATTAGAGAATATAATTTACTTTAACCACTTTTTGTTACCATAAGTGATTCTATTTTTTTTTTTAATTGCCTCAATTTAGTTGATTTACTATTTGGATTTCATAAGTTCATTTCATTTATTAGACAAACCCTACTTCTAACATCTAACCTGTATGGAATCCTGTGTAGTCCTTTAAGCAAGCTTCTGTAATACAGTAAAAAAAAAATAATTAATCAAATAATTACATCAATATTCTTGCAGAAAATCTGATTACTTAAATTTAGTTGCTTTAATTGTGGAAGATAAGTAGAGAGTCTACAGGGTTTAAATAATAACCATCTTTATAAGAAAACTCTTATAATTTTAAGCACACAAAATGAAGTTTATGCCCAATCCAGGTACAAGGATTTTTTTTGTATTTTATCTGTGCTTTCCAAGGGGAAAAAAAATCTTAACACTTCCTATATGAGCAGAGTTTACAACAACTTGATCTAGAAAGACATCCCAGGGTGGGAATGAAAAACACCTAGTAATTTATGTAAAGAACACATCATGGGAGGCATACTTGCCATCAATTAACACAGATATTCAGCTTGAGAAAAATGAAAATGTCAGGGCCATTCATTACAAGTGCTGGTTGTAGCAGAAAGGGATATTAATATGATTTGTGATACAGTTTATCTACAACAGATATAAAGAATGTCAGTTTCTTCCTTATTATCACTCATAGTTTTCAATTTCTCTGAATATATATTCAATTAGAGTTCAACATCTTAAATAAACTTCTAAATTATATTTGTTTAGCATTTTGTTTTGCAAGAAGTACAACCGTACACGCCAATTTTGTGTAGCACAACACATGACAAGAGAGTTCAGAGGTAAGGAAATAAAAAGTGAATGTGTTTACACAGTACACATAGAAGAGTACAGAAATCTCTTCTTATAGTCTATAGAATTGCAGTCTATACATATTCCTCAGTAATTTGACCATTTTGGTAAATACAACTGAAATACTAGATCTCTTTTTTTTTTTTCTTCATCATTCCATTACAAAATCCATCATGACAAAAAGCCATAAATTTCAAGACAATTTTGGTTTTTCTTTTTTTTTTTTTTTCTTGATATCTATCTTGAATTTACTGGGAAAAATATTCCTGAAGTCAATATGAAGTTAAGTTGCAGACCAAAATTACTGGATCTTACATAAAGTCATTTTAATTAATTTCTCTATATAAACTGAGGTATTAAGTAACCTATCTGATGTTAAGGAGAGGCTGATTCACAGCTGAAGCTCCTTTCTACAGTAAAGAAAAAGACAGGGATGTACTTATAAGTGTGAACTAGAACACAAACAAGAAATTCTTTGTTATGCTTCAGGGGACAGCTTAGTCTGTGGGTAAAAAACAATATGAGACAGTAGTCTCCTGACACTAGGACAGGATCTTTGCCTCAGGATTTTTGCAAAAATCTGTTTATTATGTGCTCATAACAATGAAGAAAGTAAAATGACTTTTGCATATTTCTGTAAATGGATTACAACATAGATTAACCCAACTCTACTCACTGACCTTTTTCTCTTAGAGCGTCACCCTCAAGGCCTTCAATTTATCTTTACTATTTTGTTTAAAAAAATAAATAAAAAAAAGAGTTTTAGAAAAATTAGTTTTAATTTTATGGAGTTTGGTTATAGTGTATATTTGTGTATGTATAGCATATATAAACAAGATCATACTGTTTTTTATGAATGGATGGAATGTGTGTATATATAATGTATATAAATATATATACAAGACCATGTTGTTTAATATTAATACAAATAAATAACAGAATAGAAAAAAAATTCCTGTTTCCCACATATCAGATGTTTATATCAAAGCACATCTTCTTTAAATATTTTTATATTTTTTTCAAGCAATCTGACTGCAGAAGGGGACTAAACAATAAAACGTACTTCTTGCTAACTGCTAAAATGGTTTCTGTCAAGGATCAAATTTGTCATCTCAAGAACCAATACTTGTTCATTTGTACCTTGGCCTCTTTACTTTGTCCATTCGTGTTTCCAAGATGCAAGAGTTACAGCTTCTGTGTATTTTCTTTTTGAGATCGCAAATAATGAAGAAATCGCAATTTAGCCAGGTTGGTCTCTTACTTAGCAGAACTTGAAGGTTATATTTTCAATGCCAAGCCTTTCCTCCCTTTTTTTTTCTTGCTTTCCTTACTAAAAAAAACCCACTATAATATAAAGGAAGAGAAAGACTCAGCACAGTTTTTTGACTGCTTGAAATTGCTTGAGAAGAGTTGGTTCCCTTTTTTTCCAGATTAATACAGTCAAGAGAACTTCCTTCACTAACTCCCCAGCTGAATCATCCCCAGGAAAAAAACTTCACTCAGCACTTAGGTCAGCTCCATCGTTTGCCTTTTTATTTTTTTAATTTGTTTTTTAAGTCAAACACCTTTGCCATACCTGGCTATGTTTTTGATTTCTTACATTTGTCTATACGCCAGTCAAACAGCATAGATTCCTGTTTTTCTCACTCAGATGATTTAAAGAGGGGCATATATTTCCAGTGCAGTCTTTCTTACAGCCTTCCTGATTTTTCTAATTCAACATGCTGCAACTCATTCTCATGCAGTTCCTTCACGTTGACTTGAACAGAATACAGAAAAGTCTTATCTTTTAGGCTCTGTTGGTTTGCTAACTTGCTTGGGGTTTTTTGTTGTTTTTTTGGTTTTTTTTCATATACTTCTCATGCCAGAACTTGTTCATTATGAATACAAAAACTTTTTGCATAGTATCAATTCAAGTTACCTAATAGGACTAATATTATATATATTACTCTCTAAAAACTACTACAGAATTGGAATTTTCCCTTGTTGCCCCATGTGAGTTTGCTATTTTGTATTTCTACTACCTCTGGAACCTCAGCATCATACCCTTTTTCAAGGGTTAAAAAGATCCTAAGTTGCTTATTTAGAAAGTAGAACATCCATCACTATCTTTCTTGTATGAAATCAACCAAGGATGTCAGAAAATTCCCTGGGGGAATTCCCTAGTCACAAAAATCCAATAAGCAAGAGCAAGTTTTTTTCTTGAGTAAAATTACAGGCTGTTCTACACTGTTGAAGCTGTAAAAATTTGCAGGAAATAATTCAGCATCCCTTGTAGAAGAAAAAGTAAACAAAAGACATGATGCTGTAGATCTGCAACTAGGGTCGTTCCTCAGAGGTAGTTTCTGTACTGCATTCCATGGAAGTTTAACGTAAAATACCTTCACAGTCTTTGAAGCAGTGACTAGAATCCAGATCTCCTACAGCGAGTGTCATTTGCTGGAATACACAATTACATTTGTTTACCTGATTTATTTATTTTTTATTATTTTATTTTGCATTAAGGAATAGAAGGGGCATTTAGTAGGATCGGTATTCAGTGCTCTTGCCTCAACTCTAAATAATAAATGTAAGCTTGAGCTCTATCAAGGTCATAAAATAATTGAATTTAGAATTCTCTCTTTTCATATTTATTTTATGCTATCATACACAATACACAAGCCTATAGTATAATAGATATAAGACGACATCACTCTGACTAATTTCAGTCTTTTTTCCCATATTCAGTGTAATGAAGCCAAATTAACTGAGGAAAAAAGTTACATTAGAATACAGCAACAGTCAAGTACACTTCAGTGTAGTTCTGACAAGCCAAACAATTATTCATATCTTTTAAAACTAGAGTTTGCTTAGGAAAATGTATTTAATAAATTGGCATGGGATTGCTTTAAAAGTTGTGAACTTGACACTAATCTCAAAGATTAGAAATGCTGTTTCCTTCAGGGGATTCCGAACTGTATTAGACAATGTTGTAGATCTGTGTGCTCATTTAAATCAAATGTAGCAAAGGAGGGAGGATAGAAAAGCAACAAGGGAATATTTCAAGAGAATTTTGAAACTTCTGATGCAAATGAAAAGAGACTGCTCAAAGTGATCATTAAAAATTCTCAGTAGAGGCATCCCATGAGGCATGCCATGAGGCATGAGCTTGGGATCATGATTCTGTTGGTTATCAAGCCATACAGTCTTATAGTTGGCTTAAGACACACCACTGACAGCTCTGTTTTTAAGCATTTTCATTTCTCTTTGTTAATACTTTTGATAAGTGAACAGTTTCTACAATAATATTTTTAGAATTGCTTCTTACTTAGTCTCCTTTGACAAAGCCTGAGGTCACACACATAAATGATCAAGATTGGTCCTAGATGAAATGACATTTTGTTTGTTCTTTCTCTAGGCCTTTTATAAGGAAAAAAATTAATCAATCAAAACACTACATTCCCCTTTTCCTCTTTAGTACAGACTATGTTTATTATTCTCCTTCTTTTATCATCCAAAGCTATACAACACACACTGTTAATAATTATATTTGATTTTATAAAAAAAAAAAAAATATAGTTGGTTATATACAATACTTAATTTTTATTAAAACTCTCCAGTATAGTTAATATAAAAATTAAAACTTTTTTTAAAAAGTATAATGATGAAAACATAGCATCTTGAACGAATCAAGAATATGTCATGTAAAACAAAGAGGAGTGTATGTATTATGTGTCTGAAAAGTTGGTTTCAGAGTCATCTGTTGGCTTTGTTTTAATTTGTATATCCTGTTATACTGTTTCTACTGCATTTGAGTTGTAATGATTTTCATTAATATATCATCCTGACTCAAATGACAGTGTTATCCAATATGTACGTAGGTTGTCCATGAGTGTAGGTGGTCAAAGAGTTTGTTCTTAGGCGTGGGATAAAACTCAAGCTGCAGTAATAGTATATATGTAACTATTGATCCTGTCAGGCTTGGAATTTCGTGAAGTTAATACGGTGTGACTAATTGGAAGAGATCTCACTTTTTCATCTCCTCTGTAAGGATGTGTTGACTATATGTTTTAAAGTTCCCCACTTTGAGAGTGAATGGCCATACAAGATGAAGACCATGACTTACAACAATTGAAGTGAAAACCCAGCTTCCATGAGAAAAAAAGCCCCAAAACCAAACAGACAAACAAAACCAACTAAACAAGAAGTGGAATCCATGTGTTCAAGTTAGTATATTACAAACTGTTTGGTATGGACTGCACATAGTCCAACCTTCCAGAGAGTTTTCTGGGGTCACAGGATTTACGCTTAGTGCTCAAGATCAGTTCTGGAAAAAAAAGGATTTTATCTTGCAGACATAAAATTAGGTTCTCTATTAACTTTAACATTGACTAGCACCTTATTCAAATTTACTTTACGTTAAAAGGTCTTTATTTTACTTATTTCAAATTACTTTCCAGACTAGATTCAAGCTGCACAATAATGCTAGTCAACTAATATTCAAGGTTAGCACACCTGTAAGGTTTAATTCTATAGTAAGAGGAAATGAACCACATCTTAAATGTGCCTTCTTTTATCCTTTGAGGCTAAATCAAAATAAATATTTTCTTTTAATTGTATACAAAGAGTCCAGAAAACTAGACAATAAGAATCTCATCCTGATTTTCATGCAATTCTTAAAAGTAAGTGGAGGATATGTTATTTAGATAAGTCCATAAAAGGATAAATTTGATTAAAGGGACTGAAATGATCACTGATAAGGAATAACTATCATTAGCTCACCGTCAAAATGCAAGAATGACTCCAGTGGCATTTCACAAAGGTTTTCTTATGGATTGTATTTCTACACAATAAAGAATAATTAAAAAGTGCTATATAATTTGGAATTCAAACGGTATCTAGACAAAATAGAGAAATGATGGGAAAATTTAAATAAATACGTTCTATATAAGGTTTATTCTTGAAACACTAATTCAGAAATGTGGATTGGGGACTATCTGTAGACATAGCAACTATAAAAAATGGAGTCTAGGGACTACAGTGGATCAAACATTGTAATGAGTCAATATCTTACAGTTGGAAAAAAGTCAAATACCATACCAATGAGTATAAAATGAGCTGTTGTCTGTGAGACGTATGATGAACATAATCATTCTATTCTATATAGAACTGAAAAGACCTTAAAAAAGGTTATTTTGGGAAACTATGTTCCAGAAAAATGTGGGCCAACAAAAAGATTGGGTATGTCAGTCTTGTAGTGTATGTGTATTGTGTATATATGTATTGGGTACAGAGGGAAAGATTTTGGGAGTGGAGGGCATGCGGAGATGTAGAGGAGGCCTCTATAAGAGGAGACCATGGGCTGCAGAATGCCAGACACAGCGGATTCCAGCTGGCTCCAAAATGGACCCACCAGAAGACACAGCTCAGCCCATCAGCAAAAATATATTTAAGAAAGGGCAAAAAGCTACACAGGCAGTGAGGAGTGAGGAAAAGTGAGAAATGACCTTGTAGACACCCAGATGAGAGAAAAAGGAGGGGGAGGAGGTGCTCTAGGTGCCAGAGCAGATGTTTCCCTGCAGCCCATGGAGAGAACACCAAGGCAGAAAACCTTGGGTATCTCCCCCTGCTCCCCCTCAAAAAAGTAAATATTGGGTTTATTCAATGTAAAAAGAGAACAATGGGGAGATATGTGGAGAGAGAACAGTGGACCTTCAAGTGTGTGTATACTCATCGTAAGGAGGAATGAAATTAACCATTTTCTAAATTTATGGTGAATGCAAGAAGCAATGGATTTAATTTGAAAAAAAAATTGCACAGTAAACATTACAAAAAGAGAACTTCCTAAGCTATTGAATGATCCAAACTGGAATTCTTTAAAAGGCATCCAGAAAATGTTAATAATAGCAAAGACAAATTTGATCGTGAGTTAGGGCAGAAGGATGGGCTAAATCAACTCTGATGCCTCTTATAGCATTATTTAATTAGATCTTAAGATTTGAGAATTTATTGTGTTAGAGCCTGATGCCTATAAAATCTACCAGACTATTGCAGGAATGTCTGTGAGTCTGAAAACACCTTAGCATAGAAATGTATGCAGAGCTAAAGAAACTCAGTTATATTTTCAACCCTATCAAGTTAGTGTCTCTAAAAAGGTTCAAGAACTTCAGACATCAGGAAGCTTTTGCTTATCACTATTTGTCTATTAGAGTACTTTAGGGGGTGGAATTCAGAGTAGAAGACAGCATATTCTATGCAACATGCTTTCATTTTTAGCTAAAAAGATTAATCTATGCTTAGAATCTTCTATTTCTGCTTCACAATATGAAACATTCTGCGAATAATGGAAAATGCTTGCAGCTGAACCCTCAGTTTAACATTAAAGACTTTTAATTTGTCCCGATGTAACTACATCGTGGATGATTTTCCTTTTCTGTACTAGTGTTGTAACTTAATTGAAGGTCATCAGCAGTGAACGTTAATGTGAGACATCATTGTGCCTTTCTGACTGTTGTTTAAAGACTAATTCTTTGAAGAGGTACTTGTAATAAACATGGTTTCTAAATTTAATCTAAGCAATTCCCTAAAGTTTACATTAAGTATATTTTCTGAGTACTTCATTTCATCACGCAGCATGTACAGGACAACCAAGTGATCAAGCCCAGTCAGCATGCGTTTATGAAAGGCAGGTCCTGCTTGACAAACCTGATCTCCTTCTATGACAAGGTGACAAGGTGACCCACTTAGTGGATGAGGGAAAGGCTGTGGATGTTGACTCTCTAGACTTTAGTAGAGCCTTTGACATCATTTCCCACAGTGTTCTCCTGGAGAAACTGGGTGCCCATGGCTTGGATGGGTGTACTCTTTGCTGGGTAAAAAACTGGCTGGAGGGCCAGGCCAAAAGACTTGTGGTGAATGGAGTTAAATCCAACTGGCGGCCAGTCACAAGTGGTGTTCCTCAGGGCTCAGTATTCACAGTCACTGTGATTTTACTTCCAGTCTGGAAGGAAAAGAAATATTTTCTCTGTTGAGGTAGGAGAAACTTTGGTTGGACAGTGCTATTTCTTTTTTCTGGGTTGGAAAAATTTAAAGATCTGACCTGAATCTAAAAATGGTTATTGCTGGCTTAACCTGGGGAAACTATGCCATTTCCTTGTAGTCAATACAAGGATCTGGAGTCAGAGCTGCTTTCCAAGCTAGGAAAGATTTCCCTCTAGGGTCTTTTGGAGGGTATTGCTGCAGGAATAGTCAATGGGAAAACCTGAAGGAAATGTTTGAAGTTGAAACTGTATTTTAGAAGTTCAACTAGTCATTAACTTAAATGCCTACTCCTTTCTAAGATCTTAATCTAGTTCCGTGTTCTTAAGTTGTCCTTTAATGCAGAAAGAATTATTTTGACATCAACATTGTTCAAAATGGTATGTCACCCAAAGAAGAAAATTACTAAATAAAAAGATCACTTTACTGGAGTCTACTTTACGTTTCTTAAAACTAACACGTACTTACAGAAATGACTTATTAGATTTAATCATACCACAAAGGAATTTTAAAGCAGAAAGTCTACAAGTACATTCCTGAGAAAATGAATTATTCTGAGTATCTTTAAAATTGCTATCAATCGCTAAATAATCGCTGAAATAAAAATTATTTTACTAGCATTAACTTAAAACACTAATTTTATGTAACCTTGAGAGCATTCTAATCATATATATGTATAAATTTATAGCACTGAGAAAAGTCAGCTGTTTTTCTTTTTCTGTTTGGTTTGGGTTGTGTTTTTTTGCTTTTTTGCATTTTTTTTGTTTGTTTTTTTCTTTTTTTTTTAGCTTCTGAGAGTATATCATTACTACAGAAGTTAATCAGAATAACAGCACTTTTTTTTTTCTTTTTTCCATAAGGATGTTTTTCCATTATCCATACTTGAGCTTCCTTCATAAAAAAACCATTGCTTTGTTTTGCTTTTTCTTAGACTTATTCATAATTCAGGGCTAACTTTTAGAAGAAGCCCAAAAGAAAGCTCCAAAAGAACTGCATGAACCACTCTGAACCTTGTCATTCCAGAACATTCTGTATTTTTATCATTGCTTCTGTACTAGTAATAAGACTTCTTATTTTTTGAGGCAGATTAATTATCTTATTTCAACATTAGAAAAATTTCATATATCCTGATCACTCTCGGATCATATAATGGTCCTATTGTACTCAGGACAATACTGCTTATAATGAGAACTGGAGGCTTCCTGGGAATAGGAAAGGTAGATATTCTAGTAATGCAATAAATACCATTTTTCTGGATGCTCTATACAGAGAATATTTTGCCTGCACAGTAGGTTCCCCGCTTACTGAACATATTGGCTATCCTGCATACATATCATACAGTCATTCTGCATGTTCTGACAGTACAGCCAAGAGAGCTCTGAGAAAAGTAGTGACTGAAGGAAAGGTATTAATACAGACAAGGAAATATTTCTTTACCACTGCTTGATCCCAAATTGCCCTTTGAGTAGAGGACGCTGTGTAAAATGGAGTATCAGTAGCTACATAGGCAACATACAGATTATGAGCCATAAATTGAGCACATATGAACCTAATCAGAACAAATTAGGATGCAGCTGATGTATGCAACTTTTCTTTGTAGCTGTACCTATGTTAGTAAACTGCACATGATCAAGATATGGACTCAAGCATTGACAGGCTACCATATATGAAATTTATTTGCTTATCTTAGCTATCATAATAATTACTTTGTTTAATGCCAACAGCTAGCACGTACTCAGAAGTAGAGAGAATTACGAGAAATCTGCATTGCTAAATTTTTTTCATTCACCTCTATGCCCTTGAAGAAAAGTGAGAACCACAAAGTCCTCCCACAATGCAAACAGCAGTGAAAACCCAAGCATCACATTTGCTCTAAATTCCAAATTGAAGACATTTCAGTTGATAATATACGATTCTATATGCTTAATAATCAAACTGATCGCATTCTCCAAAAATCAATCATAAAATGAATCATAAATATCAATTTTAACCCTCAAATGCCACAAAATAGCTTGCTCAGTAGGTTTTAATGCAATAGTTAATTGTGCACACATGTTAGCAACTTAAGCAACAGAGGAAAATATTTTTTACATGCATTAAAATCATTTTGTGAAAGTAATATTGTAAGTGTACAATCAGTTGGCAACAACAAGCCATATGGTTTTCCTGCTGAATGAGAGTTTTATTGATGTGGAGCTTTAGTCAGAATAATCTACATTAACATACATCGTGGAGATATATATGTATAAAGCTGTATAATATGTCCTGAGAAAAAAAGCAGAACTGTAACTTTTTTACATGATTTATTTTCCAAAGCCACACAGAGAATGCTTGCTTGGAAATCTTACATTAGACAGCTAGAGTACCTTGTAAACTACATGCATAATTAGGCATAAACATAAATGCTTCTGGATATCACTGTATCAAAAAATAAAAGTCCTTGTCATATTTTAGGACATAGTTGTACAGATTTTTCCTACTATCTAAATAGTAACTCAACTACACAACCTCCTGTCTTCTTTTCTTCTTCTTTCCTTCCTTCCTCTGTCCCCTCCCCTTCCCCTTGTCCTGTCTGTTTCCCTTCATCTTCCTTTATTACTAACTATTATTATTAATAACAAAAATAATAATTATTATTTCATTGTGTTTAATTTCACACCTGTATAAATTGCTCATATAATCTTAAGGACATTTCATGTATAGATATACTGGCATCACTAATTAGTTTAGTGCTGTGTAAGATAAAAGAACTTTTAAGAATAGAGTTCAAAAGCTATAGAGACTCTTACTTTATTCTCTGCTGAAAAACTATGGCACTAATGACCTACTGGATCCATGCACCTAATTTTCTCTGTATGCTATTACATACAATAACAATGTAGCTTCATGTTGGAAATTCCTAATCAGTGGTTCACAAGAACCCATGTTTTCTCCAGGGAACAGGAAGTTTACATCAAGATCATTTAAAACCTTGATGTTCTGTCATAGGTGGTTACCGATTCACATTGGTTCCTAAATCTGTTTGATTTCATATTTGGACAGATTCCTAGTGGAAAACAAACAAAAACCAAACCAAACCAAAACCAGCAAACCCCCCCAAAACAAACCCAGTAAAATCCAAATAAAATTTCCAAACAAACCTCCTTGCTAGTCAAAGCAACTCCTTCCATATTTCAAGCGTCACTGTCTTATTTGTTTCTCTATGTATTTGTCCAGCAGTTTGACTAATTTAAGTTGTCCTTTGATTTCATTTCTTTCTCACAAGAGTATCAGGAAGTTATCTTTCTCAAAGTAACACTAAGCAATGAAAATGTTGACTATTTTTCATTTTTAATGTATAATTCATCATCACAGACTTGCCTTTTTACAGAACATAAAGATTGCTTTTTACAGAACATAAAGATTGCTTTTTACCCTAAAACTTAATTGATTTACATATTTGAAATAACAATTATAAAAGTGACAACATAAATATGACTTTTTCTAAAAAAATGGCATCATTCAGGCTATTTTTTTAATAAATGTAACTCAAGTAATGAAAATGAGTGTGAGAAAGGATGCTTCCAGAAGAAGTTGTTACTTAATGTACAGATAATAATTCTAAACTAGCATTTGTTTTATTGTTAAGATCCAATGCATTCTGTGTGTAAGTGGAGTTTGAACCATGACAGCATGCCAGACCTTTCTGACAGATAGGAGAAATTTTACAGGCCTTTCAAAAGAGATCTGAAAAATTTCAGTTAATTTCAGTAGCTTAAAAATAGAAGAGAACACCAGTCTTTAAGGAGCTTTGGTGGTGTATGCTGCTTGTGTGTTTCCAGGGAATGGATGAGTTTCCAGGGAATGATGAGTTTCCAGGGAATCCTCAGAATCTTGTGGGTGTCATTGGAAAGAGAAACTCTTCCTTTGAATTTTACAAAAAGACAAGGTGGGACACAAAAAGCGGAAAGAGGAGGTTCAGCCCCACAAAAATTAAGAAAAAAAGAAAAAAAAGAAAAGTTGTGCAACCTCTCTTAAAACTTTGCACTCATTATGCTGCTTAAAGATGAAAGAATTCGGCCACCCAACAGTAGGAAACTGTGCATAACCACAAGAAGTATTGTCATCCAAACCTCTAAATAGCTGAATCTGATTATTTTGTTCTGTAAATTTTATTTTAATTTTCTGTCTTTACCTCAGTCCAACCATTTACTTCAGATAAATCCCTGTTTATCTGACCTGAGTGAATATATTTTACGCTTATGAATTATCTTTGTCCTCCAAATGATGAATTGTTTCAGAAAAGCTCTTACAGTAATGCCAGAAATTATCGTTGAAATGAAAAAAGATGTTTGAAATAGCTTTTTTTCTTTTTAAAGAGCTGAAGATATGAACACTTTATCTATGCAAACTTCCATGAAGTAAAAATTATATTTTATCTTATGCACATATTACGATCTAAGCCCAAAACTGAGCCCCAGTATTTTGCTAAGAAATGTTTCAAATTCAGATGCCTAAATTTAATTGTCTGCAGCAACTGAAGACCAAATCAGAAAACATAGGCCAAATCAAATGGTACTAAATGCCATTTTATGAGTAAATATGGAGAGCCCGTTGTTGCCTGAAAAAATTGTTCAACTCACCAAATGTGCTCATGTGTACTTGGATGAAATGAACAGCTCTCTCGGTTCCACTGACAGTAGTGCTTAGACCAAGTATAACCTGTATGAAGACATCTAATAGTCAGATATTTAGACAACCAGAATGTCTTAATTTGGGGCTGAATTGCTCCCTGGATATTGCTGACTACTTACACTAGAGCACATAAATACAAAGCGTAACATAGTATTATACATGATTGTTTGCATAGACCAACTGTTTACACCAACAAATTAAAAAGGCACAACACCCAAAAACGCACATAAAATACTACTGTTATTCACCCACACTTAAAGTAATACTTCTTGCTCATCTAAAATCTCTATGTATTGCCAAATGAACTGTAAACTAACATCTCTTTCCATGGAGAAAACAATTAAAGATGTTTTGGAAAACATATTCTTCATAATGTTTAAAAAAGCCTCAAAGCAGGAGAACATAAAAATGCATGAATAGTGAATTTGTATTTGAATTGTCCATTATTTCTTGATTATTTTCAAGTCATAAAAGAAACTGTATGCGTGATATTTGAAAATGGTTTTAAAAGAGCATAACAATTGGTTTGAACTTTCACAAGGCACCACCATTTGCATATGATAATATGAACATAAGTTTGAAAGATACTCAGATGAATTCTCCATATTAGTGTGATGATAATATGTGTTTTCAGGTAACTTTCCATTTCACATACTACCTATCATCAGCAAAATGTTTTTTAGATAACTGTCTTTTGAAACTTTCTACAAAACAAATCAAGTTCAGTACCGCATTTTTTACCCAAAACCATGTGAATCGTTTTTTAAGAATAACAAAGAAAATGAGTGTTAGAGACCTTTGATCACTGGCTATTGTTTATGCTATTCCTCCATAGATAAAGTATTGTATATTCTGTTTTAAAACTAAAAAAACTCTTATCTTTAATGTGTCAGAGATATAAAAATTTAATGTAAAGGTATTTTAAAAAGGTTAGGGATATTTTTATTGTAATTTCTTTAAAGATATACTTTGGGGAAATAGAGGAAATGGAATTTGGTTTTTTGCTATATATTATTTCTCAGATACCTGATTTCAGTTTGTGGGTTCAGGTAATAAAATTAAGCCCAATCAGCAATGTTTTCTAAAAACTATAAAAAATCTTGAAATCGATTGGAAGTAAATGTTAGAACATTTTGCAAATTTCCATGGAGATAGAAAATCAGAAATTTGGGTGAGCATGTGCTACTGAAAATGTTCATGATTTAAGTATGTTGATTTCATTCTAGCTACAATTCATGAGAGAGCAATATCATCACTCTAACCCTTTAATCATTTTATCCAATTCATTTATTGCAAGTAAAATTTAGGCACAGAATTTAACTATATACTCTCACCTATTTTGTAACAAAAGTAGAGATTTAATAGCAGGTGAGTATGCAACTCTAAGAAACATGATGGATATTGTATTAAGTTCTACTCAACAATATTGCTACTAGTGATGACCATGGTAAAGAAATAATAATAGAACTAATGATATTTAGCTCACCAAATGTACACCTGGCTCCTTTGAGAGACAATCCAGAAATTAGTGATCTCATTCTGGACTGCTGTTTTCACGTGTGCCTTGGCCTCCATAGTTGGAAAAGCTTTGTTTTCCTCTTATTTTATCAATATGGCTTTCAAGTCATTTTGCAGCTTTCTACTCATTATGCACAGACACACACGCCTCCACAAATACACTGGTGCAATGTTCATTGATCACTTGAGATTGGAATGAAAAATATGTCATCTAGGCAGAGGGTAAATACTAAGAAATTTAGAGTCACACGTTTACATTAAACCATTATAACCTGATGACTGCGTGAGATCTGTCTGCTAGTTGTGTAATGTACTTACAATGGCAGATAAATTTATATAACTCCTGCATTTTGTCCATTTTTATAATTTTTAAAATCAGAAACATGAAAAGGTATGCAATCATCTTACTACTGGATAGAGCTCCATGTCTTAGTATCATTTTTCTGGCATCCCATGTGACTCAATTCATGTGACTACTGTTTGAAGTCAATGTGTGAGTCACTTTTTACATTTAGCCCACAAACTAAGTAGGATACTTGTTACTTTTAAAAGTTCTGTTAAAAAGTTCAAATGTGATAGCCCTTAAAAATTTCCACAAAGGATTCCAGCATTTGTTTTCCTAAAATTTATTTCAGATTACTTAACCAACTCACATGCTCTGAATTTTATTTTTTGGAGTTGTGTTTGTTTCAGGAATCTGACACTTTTCCTTTTCAGTTTGGAAAGGTTATAAAAGAACTGAAACTAAATAGAGAAGTTCTAGAGAAGTTCTTCTTGTGTTTAATTTGATTAACCAGACAGAATAATGGCATACCCTCCAGTATTTCGATACGTATGAATGACTACATTATCATAAAAGGGACCTTTGCTTTTACAGCCATTCCTCAAGAACAAATTATAGTGTAGTAATGCCATTGTAGCAAGGACGACCTAAGGATAAAAGAAAAATATGTTTAAAGGAAGACATGTTGTATCTTTTTCGTCAGCTGAAAAAAACCTAAGTATTTAAACAAACAAGCATTTAAATGTCTATATCTAAAGGAAATGAAATCTCCAACTAGAGTTTTTCCCTCAGATTGAGGTGTTTTTATAGAACAAATAAAATGACTAATATTAAAAGCCAATATTTGGCAATGATTTCTTATGGCATAGTTGTTTTATTTTGTTTGTTTTCATCCTCTATAATAGAGCTAATTGTATCTTGCAAAGTAAGAGAGGCATATATTAATCATTAGTCTCCTGTCTCCAGGCAGTCAAGAAGGCTCTTTTCTAAAAATATTTTTTTGGGTGGACAGAAACATTACATTTTCCAGAGAGATGACAAAATACTGCAATATTTTAAATAAAATTAAAATTTAAGCGCTTTCATATGACAGTTTTGAGAAAATTAAATGTCCTTCTATGATCATTCTGAATACTAACAATAAATTGGACAAATAAGAAAAATAAAAAAAATTAACATGTGGAGTGAGTGTTCCAGATGAAAGTGCACAAGTATCATGTAATTACATGTAGAATCTGTTTTTTAAGTGTCTAATTTGATCTCAATAATTGTCAAAGATTACAGAAGAAGTCATATCACTAAGACAGTCAGTTAGCCCGACTGCGTAGCTTACAGTTCAATACGAAAAATGTGAATATGCAATTATGGAAGGACCTAACACGGACATCCTTGTAGAAATTAGACATCTGACATTGCAGAAATGGCCTTTATGGATTGCAGAAAAGTATTTGATGCTTTATACGCAGATTTCATCTCCTAACCTCCTCTGTTTGTGAATGGTGTGACCATAACCTTCTATTTTGTCTATTGTTTCTAATCTCAATTTTTCATCAAATATAATTTATCCAGAAATAAATGGGTCACAGCAGTTTGATCTGACATGCATCTGACATGTAGCCATTTATGCACACAAATATACCTGCAGTTAAAAATGAGACAGATAACTTGGAAGAAAACTATATATTAAAAAGAAAAATAAAGCATAGATATGGTAAAAAGAACTGAGCTCATCTAGAGAACAAGAATATGGAGAATTAGCTTAGAAATAGAGACTTATGCATATGCTCAGCAAGAATGGGTTACCAGGCCATACATATTAGAGTATATTTGTAAAGTGAGAAAGAAGATATTCACATGCATATGGAGTGAAGATGAGGACATGATGACAGATTGCAAAGAAAGGACTGGAAGAAGGAAAAGGCTGGTAAGAAGGAAGAAAAAGGGGGAAAGGATGAGGGCAAGTTAGTTAAAATGTGATTAGTAAAGCAAATTAAAAAAAAAAAAACAAGGAGCAAGAAAATCTGATATAAATCTGTATAAATTCAAAAAAGGAGTAACTGTTTTTGCANCTGTTTTTGCAAGTTAGCAAACATTGTTCAGGCATAATTTCTTTGTGCAAGTGGGTGTATGCACATGGTAAGATACTCACTCTGTCATACGTGTCTGATAACTTCCAGAAAACCATTCTTCTCTGAAGGGGTTTTGGAGGGTAGTTACTTTTTTTTTTTTTTCCTCATTATATATAAAGAAAAAAAGAATTTTAAAGGCAAACTAATAACATTTGACAAAATATCTGGAATATCTAGTTACTAAATTTATT